>VXBL01002122.1:2291942-2315779 GCA_013400195.1 Aramus guarauna | reverse complement strand
CCCCCCCCCCCCCCCCCAGCAGGTATTATGATATAACCACTTAATTGCCAGAGCACCTACTCTTTGTGCCCAAAGTGGAAGGTGATACTTAATGAGCAGCTATTCAGTTTCTTTTCTGTTTGTGCAGTGTGTGGCCCCCAGCCTTATTTACTACACACTATTCAAACTTGGGACTGAATGCAGAATTACCATTTTCCTTTTGTGCTTTTCTGGAGTGCTCTTAGCTCTTTCATTTGGAGCACTCTGCAAGTTGGGGTGACTGTTTTTGCAATGAAGGTGAAGGAAAATTATTCTTGCCATTTTACTGATGGGATGCAGGCTTGGAGAGGAGTGAGGTTGGGAGTTTTGTGTCATTCCTGACACTGAAATTCAGGAGAGGAAAAAAAGCTGGTTAGACCAAAGTTGTACTCTTTAGTTTGCAGTCACAGCTGATAATCAGAGAAATGGTTGAAAAGAATTGTTTGTAATTACAGACTGAAGTTAGCATCCTTTCCACCCAACTCTGTAGACTACTCTGAACTGCTTATTGCAGTTATGCCTATCTGCACAGCCCATCTCCCCCATCTTTTCCACTACCTGCCTCTTATGCATTACCATCATCATCCTTGACTGGGGGGCAAGGCCTCTACTTATCTTGTGTGGGTATCGAACTACCTAGCTTAGTATGGAAGATGGTCTTTGCCTCTGGCATTTAGAAACCGGGGCAGTTTAATGCTGTTGAATCCGAAATGTGGTGGTGGGGAGGTCCAGAAAGGAACCACAAAAATGTTTACGGTCCAGGTAGTATTTATGTATAAAAACATATTTCAAGGAGTAGAATAAGGGTAATGGGGTCTTCACATCATCTGCCGAATGCTTCCTCAGTGGCTTGTTTTACCGTGTACAGTAAGACTGCCATCTTTTAGTGTAGTTTAAGCTTCCTTTAAAGTTCTGGTGGTTTTCTATCACTTCTGATCCAGCAGGCTGTTCTTTGGGAGAAAGAGAATTATGCCTTCCCTAGCACAGTTCCACTTCGGTGCTTTTTCAGAGAATTCGTTTCTTTCTCAGATTCCTTGGGATGCACAGAGCTGAGCTCGGAAAACACAGCGTTGCATCTTTGCCATTTAAGGAGGGCTCGGTGAACCTCTTGCATAGTAAGTCTGAAATTCAAGTGTATGAGTAATCCAGCTGAACTCTCTGCAGCTACTCGTGTGCCTCAAGATAAGCAAGTGTTTAAGAGCTGTCCTGTACCCAAATCCTAATTTGCTCCCAAGGCAGACAGATGGGGAAGAAACGATGGGCAAAAGGGTTAAAGTTATCTGGGAAATGTCTGGCTTCTTTTGTTCTGCAACAGTGCTATAGCATGCAGAATGGCCATGGCCTCGCTGCTGCGGTGAAGAGTCAGCCTCGTACAGCGCAGGAGATCGTACTGTGAACGAAGCAGACAAGTTGCAGGCCTCTAACAGTGGCATTAAGTAACGAACTGTGGGGCAGAAGCATATTTTGGAAGTTAGGAACAACACCTTGGACCTGTGCATTTCTGTGGGGATGAGTGCGGTGTTACTGGCGTGTAACACTTCTTCAGGCGTCTCCCTTGGCATAAGAGATTTGATAATGAGGCCAGAGCTGCAAGTGAACTTAATACAAATGACCATGTCTTTGCAAGGCACTCCGCTCACCCAGGTATTCGAAGTGTCTGGGTGAAAGGATGGCAGCTTACGGAGTGCCTGTGAGCCTCCTTCCGTGGCTGGGCACGGCATGTTTTGCTCTGCTGTCTACGAGAGCTGTGAACTCGGGGTGTGCAGGCGCTGGGGAAATGATGGAGAAGTTTTTAAGGACTGCATCGTAGAGTGGGAGGAGAAGGAGCTAACAGAGCAGACAGAGCTCGTTGCCTTACTGCACACGGATTCCTGTAGGGTGAATTTGTTTGTAAGTTATTCTGTGAAGTTAGCTCCCATCCCTCATTACACGCACGACCTGCGTGCAGTGTTTTGTGGTCACTGTTTTTACAGCTAGGTATCTGATCTCTCTGAGCATGTGAGGTGGATGGGTTGGCATCACCTTGCCTTTGCACTGCTTTGCTGTGATATACTCTGGGGTGAAAAAGAGAGGACTTGTACTCCGGTGTGTTACAATGATGATCTGTGCTGGTGGTGCCCCACATTGTCTGGGGTCGGGTGTCTCACTGGGATGTCACACCCATACCTGCATCACTCTAGTTCCCTCTCTGCTGGAATTCCCTGAATGCTGTATGTATGTGTTTGTACATCTGAGGTGGTGTTTTAGGTCTTGGATCATGCCATCACGTACAAGTAGTCCTAGCAAAAGTGATCTGCTCCAGCTTTGTGTTCAGGGTGGCTGTCTGCCTGCATCGGCTGCTCCCCATCCCTTGAAGGTGAAGTGCAGTAAGGCACAAGCAACCTTATGGGATTTTTTACAACAGCTCTTGATAAATTTCTTGTGTCTCAGATGATTTGATTCATACCTGAGTAAGGGTGTGCCCAATTTCATGGGTGGAACTGGAAGTACGAAGGTAGCTGCATATTATGAGGAAGTCCCACGTTGGATCGTCTGGTTTAGTTCCAGCTGTCTTGGTGGATGTACTTGCTAGATGGGGGTATTTTCTGTGTGTTTTATTTGTGCACATTCTACCAGATGTGTAATGGAAGTGATTCCAGATGCTCTTGTCCAGAACAAGACAAGGCCTATCTGTCTAATGAATGACATGAGTAATTCTGGGTATGGTATTGGTGTGCTCCTGGGCTTCCGTTCATCCTTCTCTTTGCTTTTGCTTCCGTATCCTATGGACATTTTCTTGTGTTGTCCATACCTCTAAATCTGAACTGTAGCATCTTGGGCTGAGCCTGCCACTTGTTAGGCTACCCAAAGGAGAGTAGTGAGACCACCAAACCAAGGGTGTTGAAGTCCTGTGAACCCAAGCAGCTGCACCCGTGGAGTGGTGTCTGGGTCTGAGGAGCTCCCGCCCTGGGAGATGAAAATAAAGTGGAGAATGGTGAGAGAAGAGCAGAGTGATTGACTTGGACGTGGAGATTGATTATGAGGGAAGATGAAAAGAGGGTAGAAAGTGTGTGTTAGCAGAAAGTGACTAAGATGGAGACCTGATAAGTATTAAAATGTGTCTGCAGAGGAAAGGGGAGCAGTAGCTTCTGGCAGAGCAAAGCTGTATGTCTAGGACTTGCAACTTGGTGCAAAACAATTCTGAGTCACGGGAACATACAGCTTCTGTGGCCCTGCCATCTCAAGGCATTGCTACCTATAATCCCTTTAGCAAATGTGCTTGGTTCCACCTGAAACCTACTTGGGCTCTTCCCTGTCCTTCCTGGGAAGCTCATCTCCCTCATGGCTCTTTATCACTGTGATTTCTGAGCTGTGCATGCTCGCTGTCTCATTCCTCAGCCCTTACTCACAGGAGGCCTGTGTGGGAGGGAGGGACACCCAAGAGAAATGTGAAACTTGATGCAAAGTCCCTCACCGCCAGGAATTCGGGCGGCTGATCTGCTGCAGCTTGGCCTCTGGGAGCCTGCTGGAGATCCGTGGGCTGAGAGTCTGTGATCTGCAGCCCTGGTGGGGCTCCAGGGAGTGGGATGGAGGCTTGAGGGAAGGTGGGTTTCTTCTGCAAAGGGCAACCCATATGACATTTGGGAGCTCCTGGTAGAGCTGTGCTTAGCCCAGCTTGTTAACAAAATTCAGTTGTGTAATTGGATGGGCTGAAGTGGAGGAGGGGAGCAGTATGACTCACTTAAATTAGCAGTGACCAAAAGTGGGCTGTAACCTATAGGTGACACCTCATGCCTCCATCCTAGCTTCAGACAGTAAAATCTGGCAAGGGAGATACGGCCATATGTGCAAATATAGTATGTGGGTTTGGGTCTAGGTCCAGCATTCTCATCCATAAATAGGTCAGCCCCTTCCTTACAATAGCATTTATGTGTGCTTTACAAACATGAACCAACTAATCCCAACAGATGTTTGGCAGCCTCCTGAGCCCACAAGGAAGTTAAATATCATTGCACTTTGCTAGAGAGATGCCCAGGATTCAAATGACACCTGCTAGAAGAGCCTATCTAAGCTGGGGCATGTTCATGGCTGTGTGGGTGCAGCTTCGCAGAGCACCTGCTGCCGCTCCAGCGGACTGGTCTCACCATGGCAGCTTGTGCTGCCTTCAGCTATGTGAGGGCCAGGCTGGGCTTCCATTGAAATCAAAGACACCACTTCCTCTAGCTTTTGAGAAGGAATGGGATTTAGTCCTATGTCTGCACACTCACGCTTTATTAAAATCCAATTGAAAGGAGGGAACTGTGGATTTTGCTTGCTGCTTGTCTTTGTCCATGCACTGACGTGCCCACCTCCTCGGTGGTGGTGTGCGAAGGCACGATGCTCCTGGCTGGCCTGATTCCTTTGCTTGCCTCCCTCTCTTTCCCCAAATGTGAATGTTCATTTGCAAGATCCAGGATGCCTCTGAGGTCAAGCAAGTTATATGGATGTATGTTGCTGAAGCAGCAGTTTATTCTGAATTTGTCTCTGGACTCTGCAGTATGTAATTCATGTCCTGGCTGGTCCCACTCCATCCCACCATGAAGTGCAATCCCAGCCAGCTGCCAGAGATAACACACTGAGGACCAGGGAACTCCACTGCAATAACTTTGTATGGAGTATTCAGAGGTCTCAGTTAATGAGTATCTTGCAGCTTTTTTTTTTATCAGATGTTTGCTCAGTGTTGCATGGGCCAGAAGCTGCCTGACACTTTGCTTTCCCCTAAAAAAAAACAAACCAAAAACTATTTGGTTAACTTACCAAAGAGAAAATGAAGCTGTAGCACATCAGAGGAGTGAAGAGTAAGGAAGACCTCTATATGTCACTGTAGCTTCCAAGGTCTATATTCATCCTCTTAATGAAATTCAGCTGCACAAGGCGGGGGGGAAGGAATTGATCCTCTTCCTATGGATCATTAGTGCCCCAACAGCCAGTCTGCAAAGATCAGCTGGGAACAAAAACAAGCTCCTGCTGCATCTGAGTGGTTTTTTCTTTTTTCTTTTTTTTCTGGGTGCTTTGAAAGATGATTGGGATGCTTTACATGCTCAGCTTTCTTGCTCAAGAAAGGCTAAGGATTGTACTTGTTTGTCCTGGCCTCTATTTTGTGCTCTGGCTTGATGTCTGTCCTGATTCTTACAGGTAGAGTTTAATTATAACACTGCTGAGTGGAAGGGGAGGCAGGGAGAGGATAATTCTGGATTACTAATGAATCAAGGATTTCTCTTAGGTGTTTCTCACTCAGATCTTTATCAGTCTTCACTGAATACGGATCACAGCTCAGGATACCAGGGTTTGCATCTGTCTTCGCAGTTAAAGCTTCCTGAAGTCTCCTCAGGACACAGACCTCACCATTTTTTTTGCCATTCAGCATCTCAAGGACAAGCTTTGGGCATCTTGTGCGATGACGGAGGCTGTGAACCACTGCTCCTCTTCCTCCTCTCTCTGAACCTGCTGCGGTTGCTCCGTGCACACCAAGTGCGTGTGTCTGACTCGCCCTGTGCTGCCTGCTGCTGCTGCCTGGCCTTTTTGTCTGCATTAGTTTAATTGAGTGAGGAGCTCGCAGGAGAAGCTATTCATTCTCCTGGTAACTGTGCTTGACAATCAGAAGTTATTCTGGGGGAGAAAGACCGGTACAGATTTGTTTTTCTTGGCTGCAGATCCGTAGACCCTAATAGTTTCTCACTCATATGAACAGAGGTTGACTTGGTTTGCCACTAATTAGAAGCCAAAAGGTATGCAGTCCTCTCCAAAATAATTATCACCTTCAGTGAATGGAAGAAAACTCTGCTTGCTTCCCATTTGTTTCCAAACCCCTCCGTTTTGCTCCTTTACCTTTGCACTAGCCACGGTGCATGGGAGGGCCCCGGCAGGGCCAGCAGCTCCATCCTGGTGCACGGGGAAGCTGTGCTTAAATTCTTTCTCTGCTTTTGGACCAAAGGGTAAATAAAGGAAAAGCATGGAGTTATGAAAAATGTTATGAAACTTAATAGTTGCATTTGGGGGGGGGGGAGGATGTGTTTTCTCAGTGGGAAGCCACTAAAGGCAACAGAGGCGAGTGTGTGTATGAGCACGTTTTTATCTTGACTTTTTATGGGCTAAAAAACAACAACAAAAAAAGATTTTGACTATCTGTGCTCACTACCAGGAACCCCGAATGCAGCAGCTGTAGTTCCTAGATAGTTTGGTTTCTATCAGTTATTGGTTTCAGATACACATTAACTTTGATTCCTGTGGTGTTCTAGGCCTGTTGACGTAGTGGAAGGCGTCCTCTCTCCTCCCTGTTTGCTCAACCTCTGTGTTTGTCATGTTTCTGTCACTGTTGGGGCTGCGTCTGCAGCAGGAGGAGGACAGAGGGTCTCCTCCCTTCAGCTGGAAGATGTCCAGTCTAAAGTGGTCAGGCTCCCGGGCAGCAAGGGCTGGAGCCCAGTAGATGCTGTTGACTCTGTGCATTCAAAGGCAGAAGAACATCTCCAATCTTGCTGCTTATCCCCACCATGACCTCATAGTTTTGGCCTCTGAACGCCAGCTGGTGTAGGAGGAAAAGCCATCTGAGCAGTGGTGACTGGTTGAAAATACCTCATCTCTGACCAGTGGTACAGGGATGGACAGAAGTCTCCCAGGACTAGGTTCAGAGGCTGTGGCAGAACCAGCTCCATCCATAAGGCTCCCTACGGGGATGCGCCTAACCTGCTGTTGGAGGTTGGCGATGGCAGCCATGCCTGCTTGCCTGCAATCCTCTCCTTTGCTTCGCTACCCTGGCTGTGAAAGCGGGTTGTGTTCACTTTGCACAGGGAGTGTTCCGAAAGTTGCTGTGCTTGGCTGTGAGGCTTGCAAGGAGCAGCAATGGGGCTGTATTTTCTTAATCTGCCTGTTTCATGAGGCAGTATCTGGCTGTGCCCTTAGTAACAGGGTTTTTAATGCAGATTGAGTCCCCTGTCTTAATTGACTAAGAAAAAAGAACTTGAAGAGGGTATGAACCCATGACCTTGAGATAAATAGTTTCTTATTGAGTCCCTGAGCCCCTAAGCCGCCCCCTCTTCTGAGAGTAGCATGGTTTAATCAAAGGTCAGAGGTTTTGTCGTCTTTGAGAGCCTCAGAAAAAGAGGGCGACGTGAGCGAGCTCTCTTTGGTCCTCTGTGACTGTAGTCATTCTTGGCCTGTCAAGTTCCCATTGAGATTGCTGTGCTTGTCCTCTGTTCTTGGATGATGGCTCTCTTGACCTTCTCTGGTCTCTGTGAATGCTGATAAAGGCCTGGTGATCAAGTCATCTGTGTTTCTGGGGTTTGTAACTAGATACACAGTGGCTACAGGTGAATGGCTTGTGCAAGGCTGTTGTGAGCCTCTGTGTGCAACGTGCAGATTTGCACCCTTCAAGGGACACAGTCTTCACTTGCCAGTTCTTCCCACACAGCCTCCCACGTGTGTCTCCTGTTTCTAGACTGAAGGCCAAGCGTGGTATCTCACACACCGCTGTGTGGTCAGTCTTGGTGAGCGCTGACTTGTGCATGGCCACTGCTGTCTGAGATGTTGTGGTTGCTCACAGAGGTCACCCCTCATTTTATTCTCTGTGTTTCCTTGGGTGGTGACCAGGCACATGGCTGTACCTCTTGTGACAGGTGAATATTAGTCTGTCTTTCTCTTTCCTCCTCTCCTTCTGTCTTCCTCACTAATGCTCCTTGAGCCTGGCTGATGGCTGGCATGGAGCTGGTCTTGCTTGCATGTTGGATGCTGGCTTCCTTGATGTTGAGCCAAGTTAGTCTTTGAAAATATCAGCTGGCACGTTCCATAGAGATCTTTGTCTCCAAAAGCTTCTGCAGTTTGTCTCTGTTTTTCCCTATTGCCAAGTGAAAAAATAAAAACACTTGTCTTGATAACATAAATGCTGGCTTCAGGGCTAGTGAGAAAATTCCCGCTGACAAGCTCGATAGGGTGGGAGTAGGCGAGGACAGGTATGATGGTGGTGTTACACTGTTAGGTGCTCCTGTGAATCACACCAGTGAGGTGGAAGAAGGTTGAAGAGACCTTTCTTGGTCTCGAGTGTTTTGTACCTTCGGTGTGATGTTGTACACACATACTGTAGCTAACATTTCAAAGAAATAGGCACATACTCTTCCAAAACGCAGCATGCGGGTGTAGAAGGCTGGAGGATATTGTATGGCAAACTCTTGGAAAGAGCACAGAGACTTAGTAGCCAGTAAAACTTTGTGCTGAGAAACCATCAGGAGGAAGTGTGATCTCTCCCTGTGAGTACTGAAGAGGTCTGGTAAGGGTGATGAGGATGTTTTATTGATAACTTTGCTTTTCTGCAAACCAAAAGCCTCTTTCTTTCCACCGAGAAACAGGGATGATGTCAAAGTGAACCAAATTGTGCAGGTCCAGGGGTGCAGTTTTATTGTCGCTGTTGGTGCTAGGCAAAAAATAAAGGAAATGCAGTGCAGGTCCAGCATACAAATTTCTCCAGGTCAAGATAAAATGGCACACAGGAGCTAATGACTTGCTGTCCTTAATTTTTAAGAGGAGGAAAGATGTCACAATACTTGCACTTTCAGTACTGAAAGAAGTTACATGATAAATCACAATCCCCTTTTATGGTCAATTAATTAAGCTCCTTTGGGGGGAGGATAATCCGCAGAATTCCCATGGAAGTCTGCATGGCTGGTTCTCCTGCACAAGGTGACGGAGGGATGTCCAAGCTCTTCTACCTTCCTTGTGCTTGAGCCTGAGCCCCAGCTGGGAGGACGACGGGAGTGTGTACAGGGCTGGGTGCTGGGCACCGAGCACCCTTGCCATCGTCCCTCCCCAGCCCAGGAGTGGGGGCTCTGCGGTGGCAGACCAGTTCCCCCGTCACAGGGAGGAAAAGCGTAAAGCACAGCCTGAAACACTGCCTCTGCTATTTTTTTCAGTGAGGAGCCTGGCTTCCAGCAGAAGGTTGGGGTAATTTAGGAACTAAAACAGCTTTTTAATGTATTTTCTGTATGTCTCAGTCTCCATCTATAATGGAAGTAATGGTGCTTTCTTGTTCAGAAGACAGATGCATCCACAGGCATCTGTGGTCCTCCTTGTTTTGAAATGTAGTAAGAGCAGTTATTAGGGCTTGTCAGAATCACTCCAGAATTTTTTATCTATATTTGGTATAAATGGCTCCTTTCTCAAAATGAAGTTTTCTGTGGGAAGCATCAGCTTGCAACTCAGTTCTTGTTTTGTAAAAGAAAAAAAGTTTAGGTATTTTTTTTTTTTTATTCTTCCATTTGTGATGGTAACAACATTTGTTGAAAACAAAAATGTTTTCATGAAAAGCAGTCGGTGGTGAGGCCACTCCACTCTCTGCTGGCTGATTGCCATGCTTCCACGTTATACCTGGACCTCTCTGCCCCATCAGGGCTTTTTCTGGTTTTGAAGGCCTCTCAATCCAATCAAGCTGTTTGGAAAGAGGAGCAGCTACACTGAGAAACTCTTCTTTTTCTTTTTTAATACAGGTGTTTGAGGCCCTTTGTTGCTCATCCCATCTGAAGGTATTTGTTCCAAGGCTGAACTGGGGCAGTTTGCTCTTAAGGTCTAAAAATGAAAGAAGATAGCTAATGCTCTGTTGCCCTTGGAGATGGGGGGAAGGAGGGGACAGACATCTCTAAATCAGAGAGATTTACTGGTCCTATAGCTGATTATGCTTTTTTTTTTTTAAACATCATGATGGATTATAACTCTCTCAAAAATACCTAGCCTGCCCAAGTGGGCATGGGAGTGGGCAATCCAGTTGACTGCCAGGTATTTGTTGCTGTTTTCAAATGATCTGGTCAAAACTGGATAAAAGAGAAGACTAGAACACAATGACTGTCTAGTCGCATAGGCTCTGAGTTTTAAAAGTTTCATTTACAAATGGCTTTAAGAAGAGGGATAAGAGACCCCAGCATGGTGCCAAGGGTTTTGTTGTGGTGGCACCCAAGCAAGCCTGGGAGAAGGTGACCTTTGCCTTCAAATTTTGGCCATTTAAAATGAAAATGGTTAAAGGAGCATTGTCCCTTACAATAAAACTTACTTCCTCACCATTTTTGTTGCTGTTATTCTAAGCAGCACCCTTAGACTTGAACAAACGTGCGCAAAAATACCACCCTTGCGCTAGGAGATTTCTATCTAAAGGTGGGCTGTAGAAGACCTGTGCTGGGACTGGGGAGAGCTGGGCACCTTCCTGACCCCTGTGCCTTGGGGCACAGGGCTTTTCCTCTGCTCCTTTGTGTTCTTGGTCACTGATGGTCTGTTTTTCTTGACTGAACATCTTAAGACAAGGGACGTGTGTTAGGGCAGTGGTCTGCTGGTGCTGCCTGGTGTGGATGGCCATTCCTCTTGGCGGGGGGAAATGACTTTTTTTTTTTGTTTGTTTTGAATTGCAAAACATTATCCCTTGTTTGAAACACAGGCTTTGTGGTGCTCTGATACTGCATGAGAACTTGAAAACAAAATCGATTATGCTTCTTTGATCAAGAAGCTGGGGTGCATTCGAGTGAGAAAGCGAAACTGCCCCCCTCTTGTTGAGGTCTCTCTGACCAGGCTTAGTGAAATGCAGACAGCAAACGGTGGGGGGAAGAGAAATAAATTAAAAAAAAAAAAAAAAAATCAATGAGGCTGTTTTGAAAATCTTCCACTTCCAGTAGACTGAGGGAGTGTGAACAGCGTGAGGCCAGTAGTCAGTGCTTGACAATACAGGGTCCAATCCTGGTGTCAGTTACAGACACGTAAATCACAGGCAGCGCTGCTGGCAGCAATGGGGAGCTGCTGAAAGGTCACTCCAGCATGGGACCTGCAGGCTTTCTGGCATAGGCATGCTGATTCCTCTTGTTCCTTAGCCACCCTTCTTTTCTAGCCGCCCTTGTGCATTTACAATAACAAGGATGTGACATGGTTCCCAACCGTTGCCCAGGGGCTCTGGCTGAGAGCTCGTGGGGTGGCTCCTGGCTGCCGGGATGCTGTAGGTAAGGCTGTCCCACAGCTTCCTCAGCCACTGCTCAAATCTGTCCTGCCCCAAGTGATTTTTTTTTCCGTTTGTTACAATACAGCAGTCTCTATCTGGGAAAGCCAGATCCCATCATTTCAGTGCAGGCTGGATCCTACCGCCTTCGTGCTGACATGCCCAAAAGAGTGCACTGGAGCGGTCTCTCCTCCTCCTTCCCCCATCTCCCTGCTTTTTTCCTCTTATTTTAATCTCGTTTTACAAACCCTGGGACAAACCTGAAAATCAGGTGTGACAGCCAAGATAAAAATGAGTCCCTTGTCCCTGAAGCCAGGTGTGCCACTGCTGCAGGACCCCGGGGCTCCCGCGGGGCAATGCTTTATCACAGCGTGCAGGGGCTGCCAACGAGTTTGGTCTTTAATGGGAGCTAATTTTCCCCACTGGAGCTGACGGTCCGTGCTGCGGCCAGCATCAGCCTTCCTCCAGCACGAGGGCCGGACCAGGAGTTCGGAAGCGATAAGTACCATTACGGCTAATTTTGACACATGGGGTTGTGGCGGATTTGAAAGCAGCTCCGTGCTGAGTACAATATCGGAGGGGTGTGTGCTTCCTTGCAGATCGAAACTTGCCATTAGCATAATTGCTGCTTTACACCAGCACAGAATCTGGCCTCCCAAAAGGCAGCAGCCGGGCATCTTAGCTGTTGCTGTTTGTATTGATGACTCTCTGAGCAGGTGCCGCTGCTGGCACCAGCGCGGAGGAAGTGCGTCTCCAGCTTTTGTTATTTTTGTGATCTTTTTATTAGATAACTTCAGCATTCTTTTGAATTGAGCAGTTTAATTTTAATAAACGAAACTCGAGAAGCACAAAAGCAAAGACAGAAAGCTGTTAGGGCCCAATCCTGCAGGCATCGGTGTCCTGGGATAGCAGGAGCAGTCCGCATCTCCAGGCAGCTGTGTTCAAGTGTAAGGCTACACTTGTATATAAGTTGAACCTTGAGTCAGGATTGAATTGAGGTTTGCATACAAGGGGTCTGATTTTTCCGACGCGTGAGGACATGGAGACCTCAGATGGCTCCCTTGGCAGTGGCCAGGCTGAGGATCAGGGCTCCAGCAGCAGAGGAGATAATGTGAGAATTCTGAGTTTAAGGACTTTGGCCAGCAAATAACAAATATATTGGCACAGCATGGGAAAGACATAAAAATACATATGTCAGAACAGGGCAGGCTTTTAAGTGTTTTTCATTTAAAATGAAAAGGTCAGATTGAATGGGGTTGTCATCTGGGGACCTGTAAGTGCACCTGCCAGTCATACAGGGGGGAACCTCTGTCAGTTCGTGCTGATGGCTGACTTGCTGGGAGCTTGTCTGCACTTAAAAATTGGTGACTGGAACAGTTAAAACAACAATTTTCCTTGTGGTGATCAGGCTGAGCCATCTGCTCCACGAAGGAATGAGAATGGATTCCAGCTCTTGGCTGCTTTATCCTGGTGTGACTGGTGTTCACGCTTGGGCTTCTACAAGTATAGCCATACTGATTTAAAAATAAAATAATAAAATTAAGCTCTGAATATTGGTAACGCTTTCAAGTGTAAAGGAGATTTAAAAGTGAATGCAACTTTCTGAGTAGCCAGAAAACCACCGTTCAGCCAGACTGTCATGTGAGAAGTGTAATTAGCACTTGCTGAAATTATTTTCACGGGTAAGATTTTCCTTTAAAGGGATTGGGGAGTCTGGTTACTTCAGTTTCTAAGTGACCACTGTAAAGTTATGCTAGGGATGCCTGTTTTTTCTGAAAGTGCTGACTGCACTTCTCTGAAACTTGGAATTCTTGCAGAAGTTTTAAACTGTCCATTTCTGAAAAATCTCAACAACGTAGGAAATCTCAAACCATAACAGAGGATTGATGTTTAAATTCAGGCATTTTAAACTACTGCTTTTAGATTGAAATCTGCAAACAGGAAACCTTGCTTTCCATACTCTACTTGTGTGTTAAATTTATATTCCCTTTCTTTTTTTCCTTGAGAAATGTTGATTCTTGCTGTTGATAATACAGCATCAGTATTATCTACCAGTGAGTGAACAGACTATTTCTGATCATCAGATCTCTAAGGATTTTAGAGTTTGTGGATCTCAGCCTGTCACCTTATTTTCCTTTCAGCTTGGGAAGGCTTTTTTTTAACTTCTTATCACTTTCTCAGCTTTTTATGAGCTGTACCTTAAATTTAAGTAGTTGGAAGAAACACATGAAGAAAACAATCCTTTGTGAAAGACGTGCTCTTTTGGTAAATTCTGGTTCTGGTAGTTTGTTCTGAGACTTAGTGCTTTGACTGTGATAGCTGATTCCTGCTGTTTGGGCACTTGCTTTAAATTACTTTTAAATGATAAATTGCCTATTGAAATGGTGCATTAAAATAAGTGGTCTGCATTGTGCTAGGCATAAAAATGAAGATGCAGATGTGCACGCATAGGTGTATACAGACTCCGAAGTCTCGTCCGCTGTAGCTGGTGATGTGGAGGCACAGGAGTCGTACTGAGTTATGCCAGATGGGAGCTTGACAGTGTAAAGCTGTGTTACCAAAGAGACTTTCCTGCTGTTATCTCTTGCAGGACTGTGATAGAAAGCTGGGATTTCTTGTTGCAAGATGAAAATCAGAATTAGCTGTGCACAGACCACTGAGCATCTGTTGTGGTGGCTCAGGACCTCAGTTTTGTAGAGCTAAAAGCCTGCCTGTTGTTGTTATTTTTCTTGCAAAAGCACCTGGGTATTCCCTGTAAAAGTTGTTGGAGGATGTATGAAACCCAGAGGTGGCTCCTTGGGGGGATGGTCTTTGCACGTATTTCTCTGGGGACTTCAGTGGAGGAAAGACTTGTACTGGACTTGATGGCACTGATTTGGGTGGTTGTACTGTGCTCTCATTTGTCTTTCTGAACCTGAACCAAAGCAGGAATGAGTGTGACTGCGAGGGGCAGACCCTCTTTTGGGACTTGTTGGCTCTGCTGGGGAAGCAAGCAAGATATACAGATCTTGAGAGACAGTGTGGTTAAGACATCACTTTGCTAAGCCTCTGTGTAGTCCTCTCTGGTGCAATGTTCTTGGGGGTGCTCCTCGCTGAGGGATGTGTACAGGCATCTGAGAAGAGGGACTCTGGGGAGAGGAGCTCTGCTGATCTTGGGGTTTGGGTGTCTTGAGACATTTTCCCCAAGGAGAAATGCTTGTTGAGATCATGTCTTGAAGAGGTCTGATTTGGTGGTGGTATTGTGGGTCGATGGCTTGTGATGCAGGAGTTGTGCAGCTCTTCTGGTACCTTGGGTCTGTCCTCTATGTCTGTCTTCTGGGTATTTCTGTGCTCAAAGACCCAGACTGACTTTTGCAGCCATCTGCTAAAGAAATGGGGTCACAAATGGAGTAGTTTGACAGATTGGATCAGGTGGGTATTGCTGTGACCAGTCAGGCTATCCCTGTCCTGCCTGGCTGTGGATGTGTAGCCAGGAGAGAGTGCATGCCTGGGCATCAGTGGGTTGCTGCCCCTCTGGGACCATGCTGGGCCCCACTTGCTGCTGGGTAGGGTGGTTTCACAGTAGGCTTCAGCTGGCTGCCCTAAGGGGTCCTGCTCACCTTGCTGCAGGAACCCCAGACACAATGTGATGGGGACAGCTGGCATGGAAAGTAAAGCCAGGAAGATGCGGTTCAACTTGCCAAGTCTGCTGAGTCCTATAAGTGATCTTGTAAACATTTCTTGAGTTAAACCTGGTGAAAGACAAGCCCGAGCCAAGATCTTTTAGCACATGTTGGGTCCCAAAAAATACTGCCTTACCTGGAGCTCCCAGAGGTGCTGTTGTGAGTTGAATTGAAACGGTGTTGGAACAAGAGGGGAATGTTGTTGTCTTCTGCCTTTGCAGATAAGACCAAAGGGCATTTTGCCAGGAGCCTGTGGGAAGGACCTAAATTGTATATAACTGTACATAATTTTAAAATGAAAAGTAAACATGCACAACCATAATATTTGCTTGTACTTGTCTCCTCCTTGATGGATGGAGAGAAATTGCCCTTTGGCTGGTTTCACCAGCAAGAAAACCCTGCAGTTACTCATCTTCATCCCAAGCCTGCAGTTGAGTGGGAGAGGCCATTGCAATCTCCAGTTGAATTTGTCCTCATCACACCTGAGGGGAACATTGAGGGGCCTAGGAACTTTTATACCTGCCCAGCCCTGTGGGGAAAGAAGGGCTGGGTGCCACCACAGGGACCATGGGACTGAGCTGTGAAGGTGCTGCCCGGGCAGCAGGGTGGACTTTGGTGTGTTCTTGTGGTGTTGACACAATGGAGATCTATCACCGCTCAGGAGAGGCGAGAGCCCTGTTGCTCTCCTGGCTGCTGTAGCATCAGGCACGGCCTGGGGGACAAGGGGTGCTGGCAGGTGCAGGAAGCCATCTCATGGTGTGACAGGGAGGAGGGACCTGGACTGTGAGCCACCAGCACTCTTTTCCACTTTGCTGCATGTGGGTTGCAGACTTGTGGGCTCACGTGCTCCCTCATGAGCAGCTCAGGTACAACAAATACAAACCTGAACTGAGCATTTCCATTCTTACAGCAGCAAATAGCAGTAACTTTTTGTTGAGTGGCGATGACAAGGCAAGCCTGTGCTTGTCATGAGCAGAGATAGGGCCGTCAGAGCGACCAGGATGTGGCTGGGATGGGGTGTTGGCCGTGGGCTGGTGGGGGCAGGAAGGAGTGTGTGATTCAGATGCTGCCTATCTCCGTGGGATGCACCCTACCATGTGTCTCGGCATGCCATGTGCAAGACAGCGGTTGTGTGGCCTGTCTGTCCCCTCTGTTTTACTTTCATCTTCTGCAGAGGGGAAAAATGGCACCGAGTTGGTCACTTCAAGAAAGGGTTGTGTCTGCTTTGCAACTACAGGGAAGAGTGAGGCAGCCCCTAATGGGAATTGGGCAAAGTTCCTCAGAGAAAAAGCTACGCTGAGGTGGAGGGCTGGTGAACTGGACGGTGGTGTAGCTCCGTGCGTGGTAGTGGTAAACCCCATGAGCTTCAACCTGAAGTAAATGATGTCTCCTAGCTCCTTTGCTGTGCCTGAGGTCACAGAGATGAGTGATAGATTCACCCTTTTATTTTATGCCTCATTTTATGTCTGCTTTTACCTCCTCCTTCTCAGGGACATTAAAAGGAGCTGTGGCTTGGAGGTGAAAGTTGTTGTCCAAGCTGTGGCAGCTGACAGCCAGTGCTGGTCACTGGCCCAGTTCGAGGTGGTGATGCTCACTTTTGGGGGGTGCCAAGAGGATTCTGGGAGCATGGAAGCTTCTGCCTAAGAAAGCTGGGGAGGAAAATGCTGCATTTCCGAGAAGCTGTGTGGGTTAAACTGCAAGTTTTGGAGATGAGCTGTTAAGAGGCCCATCCGGCATGCATCACACGGGTATCTTTCTCTCTTTGCAGGGCTGGGAAAGAAACCCAAAGTCGTGACTCTGGTGGAGCCCCGTGTGTTTCCAAAAGCCCTGCTCTGAGTTCGTACCACTTGCAAGGCTGTGCGGCGTGAGAACTGGTATGTAAACACGTTTCTCAGGTGCGAGGGGCAACCTCTCAGAAAGATCTGTGGCTTTTCTGACAGTGGCACTTTGTTCATGGTTCTCTGCAAAAAAAAATAAATTCCTCTCCTAATGGAGTGCAGAGGGGAGGTGGGATCACTGGAAAATATGAGACAAACTGATGGTTCCCTGGTGGTGCTTGTACCCAGAGGCTTTGGTGGGGAAGGGCTCAGCAGCGAGAAGCTGTGAGTGTTCAGAAGTCATTCCAGGCTGAGCCTTTAGACGTGCACTGTTGAGTGATGTGTTGAGTGACAGCACACACGGAGAGGTGACATGGGGGGTAATGACAAAGGCACGCGTGAGAAATGCACATACATACACACACATGCTGTACAAATCTAGGCACCTGGAAACAAAGATGCGCAGTGCATATATAGTATATACTATATGGTGGCGTATGAGAGCTTGGGGAGTGTATATACCAAATGTCTGTATATACTATATATGGCAATAAAAGAATGCATATGCATTCATGTTCTCTTTTTTCTTTTTCTGTCTCTTCTGTCTTTCTGTGGAGCTGTTGCAAAACTACCAGATTCAACCTCCTGGGGAGACTTTCTGGCCAAGGTTTTACAAGCCAGCACCTGCTTTGCCTGCCTGACTTTCTATATTTATTCCTCTGCACCCGGTTTTTGCCTTTGCCTGCAAAGTGGAACTGTCACAAACATTTGTGCTAACTTTTGGCAGCACAGGACTTCAGCTTGCAAGTCCCAAGTCTGCTTTTGTGCACGTTTGGGGGAGGAGGCGTATGTGTGCATAGTTGTGCATGTGTGCATATGAGCATCCCTGGTCCTTGCTGTCTGCATTACATGGTCTGTATTCCCGCGACGCTGCAGCAGTCCCTGTGTTATGTACGCCACACAAGTTGTGCTCTCTGCCTCTTCAAGACATTTTTATGAATTAAATATTCTCAGTCATCCTGCTTATGTAATGTCATTTAAATGAAATTAGCCACGCCTGACCTGGTGGCTGATTGATAACGATCTGTACTGCTGTGCAGGAGGCTTGGGTTAGATTTTATTCCCAGTCCCTCCAGCTTTTACTTTCCAGGGTTAGGACTGCGGCAAGGAGAGGGACTTGTGGTGCCATGTAGCAGGGAGCTCCTGGTTAGGCTGTGGTTGGACCACAGATGTGTCCATCCCTCTGGTTTCTCCCCTCTGTGTAGGGTGGAAGGTGCTCTAAATCGGAGGCACTGAGCTCCAGCTCATGTTTAGGTACTGCTGTTTAAAGTGAGCACAGTAGCAAGGGAGAGGGTATAATGCCATTTCAGCTGGGAAATTGAGGGGAGATCCTAAACCTTGGGAACGTGAAGCTGAGGGAATAGCTGCGTGGTGGGTCTCCAATTAGCAAATGCTGCTCAGAGGAGATGCGCGCTCGTTCCTGGTCCGATGAGTACGACTTGTGCTTATTGAAGAGCAGCCCAGGGCGGCCTGCCAGGAGCCGACATCCAGCTTGTCCTTGTGTGCTCAGGCCCCTGAGCTCCCAGTCCCTCTAACAGCTATATTAGTTTCTGGCACGGGAGTCCCTCTAAGGTCACGAAGACATTAGTCCCAGGTTTCAACCCCAGGAGCCATAAAACGTACCCTGCCTGACCCCAGCGCAAGGCAGAGGCAGCACTAGCAGCCTGCGTTCCCCTGGGTTTCGTTTCCCTGTCCCCACTGCGTGTGCCACTGCAGCCTGCATTCCTCTCCGGTTCGGTAAGCCCTTTGCCTCTCGAGCTGACACAGCTAATATTTCCCCCGCTGGCAGGGCAGGCGAGGTAGTGGCATTTAACTGTTAAGGAGAACCTTGATCTGGTCGTGCTGCAGGACTCCAGAGCTGTAAGGGCTGTAAGGGCTGGTGCACACTTGGGACGGGGTTTCTGCTCTTCCAAGTGGTCCCCTTCCACGCTTTCCTTCCCTTCCTTGACTTCTGTTATTCCCTACTTCATCCCGCTGTTTGTCCTTGCGAAAAGCAACAGCTGGGGAATTGTTTTCTGCAAGGGGCTGGAAAACTGAGTCAGGGTTTGTAAAACCTGTACCTACCTGACCCTTCGTACCTTCATTTTGAAACATCTTCTACCATGGTGACCACAGTGCTCAGAATATCTCCCGTTTCTGACCATGGAGAATGCTCCTGGTGGCCCAGCTGCCAGCTGGGGCACATGGCTGTGGAGGAGGTTTTAGTGGTGGTTTTAGAAAAATAGTTGATTAGCTTCCCATGGAGAGCTAGTCCCAGTCCACATTGCACTAATGTTGTCCTGATGCCACTTGGACTGTTGGCATGCCAGTGTAAAGGATGTGTGCTGGTGCTGCCTGGCAAGGTTTATTTTTTGCAGTGGATGGATCACTAAGTTAAATGTGGTTCTTAGTCTAAGAGGCAGAAAGCTTTGTTTTCTTCTACAGCAAAGGTTTATGTGTTTTCTGTCACCTGTGATACTGGGTGCTAAACTCATGCTGCTACGGGCCCCTGACCTCTGCCTAGTTACTGGAGGTAATTGTACAGCCCCTGTCACTGCAGGGTTTCAGCTCCTCCTGAAGCCCGCGCTTCGGTACCAGTGAAAGCCAGATGTACTATAATGTCGCTTTTTTACAGTTTGTTTTGGCCATACATGGGCAGAGTCAGCTCTGGAATTCCTTCCCTATAAATTAAATAGTATCATGTGGGTGGTGCTGGGGAATCACTCTGGTCTGGTTGGATCGCCTCAGCAGCCTGTTCATCTTGAAAACGTCCAGATCTGCACATTCCTGAGAGGCTGCCTGCTCGTGGAGCTGATGGCTACAGCTACCAGGAGGCTGTCATCCCGTGCTGGCAGGCATAGGCACCTCCCTGCTGCCTGCAGGTCGGCTGTTGCAGCCGAGGAGCGATGCCTGTGGGAGCGGTGGCATTGGGTGTATTGCTCCCGTGTACGGGCAGGCTCTGTGGGGACAGTTGTGCCCTCTAAGCATAACTGTTCTGCCTCCTAAATCTGCTGTATGGGCTTAAGCATTGACCCTCAAGCCCATCTCCCAGTGATGGGGAGGCTGGGTGCTCCCCTGTTCCCGCCTGCCATGGGATGCTGCCTTAGTGTCCCAGTAGGGTTCAAGGGGTGCTGCCATCGTGGGGCTCCTTGTCCCTGCAGGGAGATCTTGCCTTGTTCAGGCAGCATGTTCCTCTCCACAGAGCTGTGTTTTTTCCTTTTGTGAAGTAAATTCAAATACACGCTTTTTGCAAAGCACCAGCTCAATGAGCTGGCCAGGGACTCTTTCCTTGCTCCAGGTGAGCAGGTGGTGTGGGACCTGGCAGATTAAACTCTCTAGTGGGACTGATTGCTGAGCCTTGCCTTTTCGGGCGCTGAGCTAGTGTTGCTAAAAACACAGCCTGAATTTTCCTATTTGCCTTCAAAGAGGACTCTAAAAAATAGTTCTGGGAGGTTTTTTGCTGAAGAGTTGAGGGAAGAGAGGAAGGTTTGCTGAAGGGGCGAGGGGCAACGGCTCCCAGAGCTGCCCTGTTACATCTCCCTGTGCATCCCTGGGAAGGAACAGAGATGCAGTGTCACCCATCAAGCCAGGAACCTCCAAACTGCGGGTCAAGATGACACGTGGCCCCGTGTCCGGGCTGAGCATGGGTCAGTGACAGTGATGTGCTCAGCTCAGGCTCCAGAGGGGCAAGTCATCCCTGTGCCAAAGTCAGGGAGAGAAGGATGATTTTTTTTTTTTGACATCCTTTGGAGTTTTGATCTCCATATTTGGAAATGTTTACCCATTGCTCTGATCTATTGCAAGGGAGGGGAGGTGACTCAGGGTCTGGTGGAAGCACGATTTGAATTCCTGTAGTAAGGTTTTTTTCCCCCCCCCCTTGTTTTGGAAGCTTGTTGTGGTCAGTTTTCAGTTCTCTCTTGCTCCTGGACCTTGTTCCAAATTAGATCCGTTCGAGAGGGAAGCGTGTTAGCGAAGGAGCTTGCCTGGATGCCGGTAAGTGCATCATTGCTGCTTTAGCAAGCAACTTGGGATTTTTTTTTTGTTTGATTTTGTTTAGTCAGATGGATTGCATCAAAGCGTGTGCATTGCTGGTGGAGGCAGGCATGTGGATCACCAGTCAACAGCAAGGGACCCAATGAAACCTTCTATAGCAGGGAAAGATGCCTTAGTGGATTGGTCTCAAAGGCAAAATGTTTCTTCAGGCCTAGGTATAAAGATAATTTAAGCCAGCTCCCATTCAGTCACGCTCGTCCTTTTAGTTTCACCAGCTAATGCAGCAAGGCAGCAGAGCACTGTAGAGCTAAATGAGTAGATATGCATGTGGTCAGCAAGTAAAATACAGCTTAAGTATGATTTCTGTCTCCTAAGCAGGAGTGTGTTAAAAAGGCTGCATAATGTATGGATATATTTCTCTCAAATGTTAATACTTAACTCTGTTTTGTTAGGGAACTGAAGGAGTTTAGCTGCTGTAACTGGATGAAGGTTCAGTGTCAGTTTTTTCCTGTTATTCTTTATTTTTCCTTACTGTGGAGTTTTTAATCTGTCTCGTATAGCAGCTAGCTGCTTCTCTCTTTTGTTGCCCCTCCTTCCCCTCCTCTTCTTTTTCCTGAAAGGAAACCACAGTTCATCCAGACAGGCAGGGGTGGGGGGGGAACCTGGAAGATGCTCTGCTTCCTGTTTTATTCATGGCAGCTAAAGCCATGCTGGGGAATCTGGAGCTTAGATCCACCATCCCGCATTCCTCTTGTCATTTGGAGCATGTAACACGTATAGAGTGCTTTTAATGCTGCTCCGGGGGGTTGCGTAGCAGCCAGTTCTGTGCCTCGGACAGAAAACACTGCACTTCGTCCTTTCACTTGGGAAGGGGCGTTGATGAAAAACCCCTTATAGTTCCTACTATTGGTTAGTGATTTTTATATCTTCTTGGCTAACTGATATTTTTAGGCTGATTCAAACCTGTTGTTATTATACTCTCCCTGTTTCAAATCTTAGACCTTTGTTAGAAAGTTAAATCTCTTGGTTGTTTTCTTTTGTCCTGTTAAATAGGGATTAATACTCAGTGTGAAGTTTGGTTTTTCAGAGATGTGGATTTGCAGCAGGTCCTTGAGGTGCGAAACTGGCTTGATTGTTCTGGGCAGGACAAGATACTTGGCTTGGTTTGCATGAGGATGGAGCATGAGATGAAAAGTACTCGGACCCAAAAGGTGATGAAGGGACTGCTGGAACCTGTTCCTGCAGGTGGGACGTGTTGGGAGTTTGCAGACTACAGCTGCATTTTAATCCTTGTTATTTCAACAAGTTGCTTGGATTACTGCAGCTTTTGGGGTGCCAGGGAAGTGTATGGAGCTGTTGCAGCACCTGAAGCCTCAGCCCAGCAACTCTCCATGGAGCCACCCATCCTGTTGTGCGTGGTGGTGCCAAGCTGTGGAAGGCAGTGAGCCGGCGGTCTGTGTCGCTACTCGTGCGCTTTGCCTTCGCGTGTGCACACATGGCCCCATGCGACGGGCAATGCCTCCTCCCCATGCAGCGCTTCCCCCGCACGGTTGTGCCCTGGACAGCCCCTGCTTCTGGTGGCACTTGGATGTGGCACGTCCAGGCTCAGGCTTCGCCAGCTGCTTGTGCCTGAGCTTGGTGTTTTGGGGACAGCATGGCGGGACTGGAAATGATGATGTTCTGTTCCCCTCGCAGTTTCCCCCCTTTCCCGCTCACCTGGACAGGCTGCTTGTTGGAAGACAAGGATGAGCAGTGCCTGGGTGCCATAACCCAGGGCTCCAGGCAGTGCTACTCTGGCATGCCTGGGGAAGCACGTTGGGGTCGTTAATCGTCATGTGCCCGTCCTTCTCTGTGCAACATATCGCCACGAGGATGTGACTTGAGAGCTGGATGGACTGTGAAGGATGAGCTCCCCACCTGTTGCCTGTGTCCCCCAAGACTGGTGCTGGGCAGGGCTGGGGGAGCTCTGGAGGATGAAGGTTGCCCATGGCCAGAACTGCAGGCTGCCAGGGCTCTCCATCTGGTATTTCTCCAGGACCTGGGCAGATCCAATGATCACTGATGCTAACCAGGATCCACAGCGGATTTTCTTCTGCTCCAGGAACAGAGCCATTAAGGGCTGACCTGTAAATTAATACAGCTGTCTAAAGATTTTTTTTTTTTCCTCCTGCAGTCTGGCACCCTGCAAACACTCAAATCTGAGAAGCTTTCCATGGCGCTGGACATTGGGCATGCTCAGAGAGCTCCATGCCTGCCTTTCTTAAGCTTCTCTCAGTCACTTCTAATGATGTATTAAATGTAGTGGATTTGCTTTAGCTCCCATGCAAGGAGGATTGGTTCGCAGCCCATCCTTCATCCTGGCTGTTCGATCCAGGGCTGGCACCGCAGAGGATGTGGTGGTGACACTGTCACTGGGTGACTTGGGTGCTGTGAGGGGACTTTGCGTGCTCTAAGGACTGGGTGTACATGCCCCACAGCAGGTAAGAGAAGCTGCCCCAGATAGCGTGGGGCTGGCACGTGTGGGCATGGAAGGGATGAAGGCGAGACAAGGTTACAAGCCTAGATGGCTCTACACATATGATACTTTGCATTTCTGTAAGCAAAGGTTTTGGAGCCCTTGAATTCTAAATTGTGCCCGCAGGCTGAGGAAAGCTGTATTATCCTGGTGTGCGGGTATAGAAACTGAGGCACCTTATGGCAGATTTGGGAAAAGCACAAATCTCTGGATTACACGTGGTGGTTCATGTTCAGCTCCCGCAGACAGGTGGGTGCTTTGCAGCCTCGTGCTGAGTGGTACTGTGAAACCCATCTCACTCACCCTAATAAAGTCATACTTTTCTGAGCACGAAATATTTTTGCATTGGTTGCTTAAAGGTAAACAGTCATGTGGAATATTTCATAAAGTTGATACATGTTGCTGGTGTGTGATGTGATCCCAACACATATTGTTACTTCAGGAATTTCCAGATGGCACCTTACCTAATCATACCACTGCTCCTTCCTAGGATCTGAGCAGAGCGCAGGCTTTTAAGGAATGTCTGTTGTTAGCTTTATAATACACATTCTTGTGTAACAGCTGTTGCAAGCAGCAGGAGGTCTCACTTGCAGCCTAATTCTTCAGTTAACTTTGGTGGGGAGGGGAATGTGCTCCTGTGAACTAGGTATTTGCATTTGGAATGAGGTTTCCCAAATGAGAAAAACTTGTTTGCCTCCAGTGAGTGTGTCAGTTCAAGGACTAGCATGCCCAGGAGGAGGAAACAAGTTGCTCTTGTCTCTTTACCACCATCTTCTAATAGTTAACTGTGTGCAAGGCTCCCCAGTTGCTTATTGCTT
>VXBL01002122.1:2184074-2291907 GCA_013400195.1 Aramus guarauna | reverse complement strand
GGGGGGGGGGGGGATGACTGCGTTTTAAAGAAACATCAAGTTTCGAAAGCCTGGCTGCCTGTGGTGGGGAGGAAAGAAGTCCCTGTGCTGTGCTGTCTCACACCCCTACTGTGAAAATATCACAGGGACGAATTCCAGTGAAATTGCCTGGTTTTTGGCAGCCACTTCCCTTCTCCATCCTTGTTCTTCAGGTAAATCCCTCTTCAACTCCGTTAGTCATTCCCCCTTCCTCCCTGAAAAGTCATTATCATCTCTTGAAATTAAGGAAAAGACAGGAGGAGGGAATAAATGGATGTTAAGAAGTAGAAAACAATCAATTAAATAGTACATAGCATGTAATTTTCCTTGGAAACTTACCATGAAATTGAGGAGCACTTTAACAACTAGTAATTTAAATTGCATTTGAACACTGCTAATGGGTTGTTTGCATGGGAATTTCGGTCATTTCACAGCAGGTCGTTGTCTTTAGTACCCCTTCATTCAGTTTAAAAAAAAATAAATAAAGAAAAACTCATAATGAGGAAGATACTATAGACAACTGGTCCAACTGTTGCTAGTAAAAGGTGGTACCATGGAGATTTTGCAAGGCCCTGTTACAGAGACATCTACATCCTTAGCATCAGATCTTTAAGTGTTAAGTTCATGGGAATTTAGTGCTTTTTATCTTAAAAAGCTTGTTATTGCTAAAAGGTAGGAAAATAACATTATCCCAGTCACACTCACAAGCACGATAGAGGCGGGGTGGCTGAAGAGGCTCCTCCAAGGCTCACAGGGTTGGGGTTTGCAGCCATGGGGTTGACCTGGGAACACAGCCCGTGGGTCTGTCTTTATCACCTCAGACAAATCATAACAAGGCTTTGGGATCTGATCCTGGCTCCTTTCACCGAAAGAGGAATAACAGAGAGGTGCTGATCAGGTATAGCTGCGGGGTATTTTTACTGAACTTATTAGTCTTGTTTTTCCAGTGTTTAATGCTCTCCTCCACAACTATTTTACTTATAAAATGCCAACGATTTTCAGCAAAAGGCAATATCAGCCTAATCGTGTGCTATTTTGCCTCTGATTGCGCTGGGAAGAGACTATAGGAAGGAAAACACAAGTTACTTGTCGCCTGTTGCTGAATGAACATCCTGTTTTCAGAGCAGGGTTTTTGCAAATCCGTGGGCATGCTTAGCATATGGAAGGGGGTTCCAGTATCAAAACAAATCTGGCCTCCTGTTTCTGGATGTGTAGGTTGTTTCTTAGAAGATGGAACCTTTAAAATCTGTCCCTGCAAACATGGCTGTTAAATCGTGCTATTTCTAGAGATGAGAGGCAGCTGTCTGCACTGAGATAAGCTATAAAAAGGCAATATTTTCCAAAAACGGCATTTTTAGCTATACCTGCCAGACAGCTTGGCCAGTGGGAGTTCACCAGGAGCGTCACCGCTGCTGCCCTTTTATGCACAGGGTGCTGAGCAATGTAAAAACTTCTGGGCAAGTCTCCAGGGGCAATGTTAAGCACCAGCTCTTCAATCTCTATCTTGTGAAATGCTGCTACGCAGAAAAGTGTTCAGTGCGAAGGAAGGGATGCTTCTTGGTTTGACTTGTTCTTACGTGATCTTCTTGTTTTCTAGGTGATTGCTTTGTCTTTGACTTATGTTCTTAATTTTCATTGTGTGTGTCTTGTTGCCAACTCAGTGATCATCTCCTAATCACAGGGTGATTTGAATGCCCCCCATTTACTTGAAGGCTCTCCTGTTTGCTGTGTAGTCTGAGGATAGCTGGTGAGTTCAGGTGACACCAATAACAAAAATTGTAATTTTCCCTAAGGGTCTGGATGAGGTTTCTCATAGCATAACAGTGTTATCGCTTATACTTCCTGACGCACGTGCTGCCTGCAGTGCTTTGTTAGTTATCAGCTAATTCTCCACTGAGATGTGTAAGAAAGCTACATCAGATAATCTTGTAGAGGCTGTTAAGACTGTAGGGAGCAGCGAAGGACGTGGCTTTTGAGCATGCTCTCAGTGAAGGATTTCTCAAAGCTGGAAAGGCTCTGGAGATGGGTGTTTTGAAGTGACTGAGGTGATGGCCTTGTGTAGGCGAGGGGCTGGTGAGTAGGGGGAGGCTTGGGGTGAAGTCCACACAGCAGAGAAGTGCAGGGAGGCAGACAGCAGCAACTTGGGGCGTTAGGAAACCCCAGACAACTTAGGTTCTCATGAGATAAGGAACCATCTGATAGTGTCAACTCTGTGAACTGTCTAGCAACTCTTGCTGTCTTCTCTTTATTTTTTTGGTTGAATGAGCATTTTATCACATTGATTCCTGAGAAGTGCTACTCCTGCTATGCAAATCCCCCATCATGTATAGGCGTTGTTGCCAAACAACCAGCCAGTTCGATGTGTTGGCTCAGCCCTGACATGGAGGGGAGTCTTTGCCTTCACTGTTGTTTTTGGGTTTTGATGGTGTGTGGGGTTTTTTGTTTTTTTTTTTTTTTTCTTTTTTTTTCTTGGAGCATGGGCTGCATCTTAGTCAGCTTTTGATGCCCTGTGTGTTGTGAGTAATCTTTACTTCATAACTTTTTTTCCTTACCCCAGCTTTCCATTTCAGCAGCCTACTTGCCTCTCTTCCAACCTCCTTCCAAAAGCAGACACACACTCGACTGGTGGAAGTCAATGTAGATTGGATAGATGCTCCTCCAGCAAACAGCTGCATGTGTTGCCTTATCCTGAATCCCACTGAAAACTGAATAGAAATTAAGCATGTGGGGTTTGAAATAATTCTCATGAGTGATTTCTGGCCATGTTCTCCCCTTGTGGTGCTCCCACGAGCTCCTCTACATCTTGAGGTTTGAGTTTATGGGTCAGCAGGGCTGGTAAAGGCCCTTTGTTTCCCCACCTCCCTTTCTCAACTATTTTTGAGGAATGCTGATAAATTTAAGTGATAACCTTGTAGCTGAGAGATAAGAAAGAAAGTCTTATGGGTAGATTAGTTTGCAGTGGAGGGAAGGCAAACAGCAAGAGAGCTCAGTGGAGAAAGCCCACGCTAAGCTACCCTGAAGTGCTGAGACTGCTTGTTTATCATTTACCTGCCCCGTAAATGTATACTGTGCTTTAAAGTGGGGAAGATGATAGTCCTTGTCCTAAAGAGTCTGCAATCCCAGGCAGACAAATATGCACTTGAGGGCTGGGGAAGGGAGGGCATGGGTGATTGCTGGAGATGGAAATCCAGAAAAAGCAGATTCCTAGAAGAAAAGAACTTCTGAGGTGGGAGTTGTGGGTGATGAGAAGGGTGTTTGAGATGCAGGAGGAGTGGATAGACAGAGGAGGGTAAATGGGGATGGAAGGAGGTGAGAAGACCTGAAAGGAAAGAAGGTTGAAGGGGAGGGTAGAAAGTGAGAAAAGAAGTAGGAGGAAAAAAAGAGCAAGAGTCGGCTGTGGGAGGGTATACTGTGGGACGCTGTAGATGAGAGTCGAGATGACCTTAACGTCTCTTCATCGTGTGTTAAAAGCTATGCTGTAACTCAGCTACTGGGATTAGTCATCTCCCAGCGTATGAAGTACCAGTTTCTTTGAATGGAGCGTATTGGTCCTGGCTGAAGTCCAGAGCTGGAAGATCTCTTAGCTGGGCTCAAGTGCCCTGTGCAGCTGGTGGGGTGCTGGGTGTTTACTCACTGTGCAATCCTATGTGCACAAGTAACTTGCCACCTTCGGCCTAATGCCTTCAAAGTTAGTCCTCTAGAGACTTAGCAAATCAGAGACTGGCACATGTGTGTATACATATATTTAATATTGATATATGTGGTATGTGTAGGTTTTCAAGTGCAGCTGCACTTCAGTGACATCTGATGGGATATAGATGGGGTCAGTGGTTTATATTGTGCCATACCCATTCCCCAGTAAAAGAGCACAAAGGTCCTCTTTGCACAAAGGTCCTTGTGTGCTAACTTCCATGGAACTGAGCCGGGGTCGTCTGATTCCTATGTATGCAGCTTTCAGTTCCCTAAAAAGATCTTGGGATTTTTACAGCTTCCTTAGGGGTATTGTTTCATCCTCTAGCACTGAAGGAGTTGAGGAAGAATTTACCATCACCAGCCTGTGGTTTTTTTTTTTTTTTTTTTTCTTTTTGGAAGTGGTTATCCTTGATGTTTGGCATTTGTACCCTGGCAAGTGCCTGTAGACTGGAAAGTCCACAGAGTTCTCCCGGAGCAGCAGTAGTAGCTTCACCTAGACCCTTTCCCTCCCCAGTTTGATCCCCCTCTGGTTTGCTTATCTTTTTCTGGGGGCTTGTGTCTGATCCTCATCTGTTGTTTTTGGGTCTCCTATCACTGCTGATGCTTTCCAGATCTTCCTTCTAGTTACTCATTTCCTCTCCAAAGTAGTCCCCCATCCTTCTAACCCTTTCCTAATTGCCCATTAGTTAGACACAACTTCTTTGTAGCCGGCAAAAGGCATGGGAATATGAAGGCCATCTCCTCTGGAGCTCAGTCCATCTACTGTCGTGGCACACTGTTCCAGCAGGAGAAAAACTTGAGTTTAGAACATCTGAAATTGCCCATTATCTCGGCTCATTTCTTGCAGTCCATAATTTGGGGGTGGGGAAGTGAGGGGAAGAGGAGGCGAGTCACTCTAAAAATGACTCATTCCACAATCGATCGATACAAAATGTTCCATTACATTTTCATTGCCAAAAATGACTCCCCTCTCCCAACCCCCCTTCTCTGAGATGCTGCAGAGGCTGCTTTGCTAGGCTTAGTGGTGGTGTCTCTTGGTGCATGTAGGCTGGTGGCATAACCAGCCTTGCTAAAAGGTGCCTGAGTTTTGGTTGAGACCTTGCTTTCTGGGCAGGTTGAGTGTGGTGGAGATGACCTGCTTTCAGAGGGGAAAGATATTCCTGTCAGCTCTCAGGATTTCATGTCACTCAAGGCATGGAGCAGACCTGTTTGATGAGAGGAGTCGCTCCCAGCCTTCCTCTTTGGGAGGGAGGCCAACAGATGTGCAAGGCATAAGGCAATATAAAGGGACATAATAGAAAGTATTGTGGGATATCTGCCAGCAACCCTTTGGGCTCATGCCACTGATTGCTCCCTTTGGCTGACAAGACATTTTAGTAGTGCATCCTTGCTGAAGTTTCTTGCTGTTTGCAGTGATGGGGTGGAGATGGAGATGCTGGGCTTTGCAGTCCTTGGGTTTTGAAGTATGTTTAGGGCAGTGATATTACCCTCCATTTACTGACCAGTAAGGGAGGGAGGCTAAGGGGCTTGGTCAAAACTGCACAGTGTATATAAGCATGTATGTCTGTATGCGTATGCACATATATGGCAAGGCCAAGAATTGATCTAAATTTCCTGACTCCCTTTGTCCTATCCTTCTTCCTGGGGTCTTCAGGGACACCCTTATGGGCAGCCCTACTGTAGCACCTAGCCATAATTGTGCTGGTGGCTGCTCTCCTCTGGGGCACTTTTCATCAGGTGGTACCCATCTGCTGCTCTCGCCTGGTGCGGCAAGCGCCGCATGCCTGTGAATGGGATGGGAAATACCACTGTGCTGACCTCAACGGCCTCTTCAAAAGGCTGAAAAGTATTTGCGGTTACAGCACATCTTCCACCTGCCGTGAGTAAGGCCTTGATCTGCTGGTAAACTTGCAATGCTGTTTTAATAAACAAACCCCACTGCTAACAGGTAGAGTTTTGGTGGGACAAATTCAACCTGCGAGGGAGGCGGCTGAGTTCACTGGCACTCACTCTTGATAATGTTATCTGGTAGTACAAATGGCACTAACGGCGTCTTCTGCTTCATCCTGGACTTGGGAGAAGGTCTTGTGAGGAGTCGAGCGATGCGGTGAGCTGTCTAGGTAGCTGCTGCTCTGCTTCGAAGTGGCAGTCACAGAAACGGAATGGTACAGGATCAAGGGTGCACACAAATGTGTTTACAGAGCAAATAAAGGCGGGAGAGAAAAAAGGAAAAGCCTCAAAGTGGCTTTGGGTGTTTTTTAAGTGGTAAAACTGAGAAATTCCTGAGTGTATGCAATTAATGTCTGTTTAAACAGAAACTTGTTTAATAGCTGAAATATCAGCTCCTACGGAAGAGCTTTCCTGGTGGGTCTTTTTTATCTCTAACCGCCTGCCCTGGCGGGGTGTGTGGGGGGATGTCTCCGAGGGTGCTGGGCTTGGCATTTTCAGTTAGGTTCGTTAGGTGTTTGCAAAGGGCGATGCCTGCCTTCATTCCTGGCTTGCTTCCACCTCCGTGATTGTGTAGGGGCAAAAGTGGTAAATTCATGTGAAAACTCACCCATTTGGGTCATGAGGGTCCGATGCCTGACATCGCTTATTTTGGTGGAGTGTCATTTGGCATCATTGTGTGTGTATATGAGTATATATATTTAAGTACATATATTTAAGTATATGCAGCAGTTGAGAGGGGCAGGTATAGCACTCTGCTATTTCTCAGGGCTTCGGACAAGATATCAAGATGTTATTATTTACTCTAATCTCGGAGAAATAAGGTACAGAATGGGCTAAAGGGCTTTTCCTCCATTTGAGCTGTACGCACTGTGTCTGCAAGCACGCTGCTGTCTCTGAGCAGCTACTCTGGTGAAAGCCCGTGAAGTTGTCAGAGTAAAACCATTGGGGTGCGGGGTACGTGGTGGAGGCAGAACAGGCAGTGGCAAAATCTTCGCAGGCATGACCTGGCCATTAAAACTTCACAGGGTCTTACTGGGGCTATGGATGTCATACTAGCAGCCTGCTGTGGACGTGATGCTGTTTGTGTATAGTTAGTTTGATTAAAAAGAAAAAAGGCATGAGGATGTTTCAGAGCACTGTGCTGAGCGGTGACAGTGGGGCACCTGCTCAGAACAGCCTTGCTGAGCTTAAAAGAGCACAGCAAGCACTGCTGCTGCCCTCATGCTTAGCTACAGAAGTGACCCTGGGTCTTTCTGCTTGCGCTGGGAACATGCAAAGGAAGACTTTTTCCCTTTTCCCTTTTATCTTTTCCTTTAAAAAACACCCATTTAAGTGCCTTTGTGGTGCTTCAGCAGCAGTTGCTCAACCTTGTACCATTGTCCATGTGCTTGTTGGAGGCTCCTTTGTTATTTTGATACTGCTTTTTGCAAGTGGACCAGCTATAAGGAATAGTCTACAGGACCTGCTTCAGTGGGGCTACACCATACCTGAGCTTGGTGGTGTGTGGGGCTGGATCCATAGCAGGTGTAAATGGCAAAGCATGGCACCTCACAGCCTGCTCTGTCAAGGCTATTCTTCTCTGAGTATAAAGGAACCATGTTGAACTCCTCGCAGTTTGTAAGGCTTTGAAAGCTTGACATGGACTCAGTGTTCCTCCCCAAGCCGTAGCTGCTGGATCTCTTGGTGCAATTCTTTTGTTGCTCCCAAGTGCTGGAATTAATGTGGAGCGAACTCTGAAATACTTGAACAAGCTACAGTCTCCTTGTAATAGCTCTTTTTCCTCAGAGAAACACATGGAGATGTTCAGTCCTCCCTCCCCGCTTTCCTTCCTCCTCCCAACCTTGAGACTGTCCTGCTATTGTGGATTGCTTGTGTCATGCACAAGTGTGTTGCATTAGTCCCTTGAGAACATGCCAGTTGCTGCTGATTTGTCTCCAAATCATTGTCCTTGCAGTCTTGAATAATACCCACATTAAGCAGGTGGAGCTGATACAATCACTTCCAGTGCAGCTGATGGCAACTGGGTCAGATCCTTTCTCACTGTTTCCTTTCAGAGGAGAAAATAAAGCACATGTGAAGGCAAAATACGTGAGTTTTCCCCTTTGTCTCCCCTCCCTGGTCCCCAAATCATGGTTTCCTCAATAACAAAAAAGAACTCTCAGCCAATCTGTTTCACGGAAGAGGCTGAATTTCTTCAAGTCAACATTTCCATGTCTGACAAAGTTTAAAAGAAGAAAAAAAACCAAAAAAACAAAAGGGCAGAGAGGCTGCATGTGGTATGGCATGCAGCCAGACAAGGAGTGCTCTGTGGGGTTATTATTAGGCAGATAACTGTATCAAGAGCTTAAACATCAACCTGGTTCTAAAGGCTGTGGTGCTCTGTTTGAAATGCTGATGCACGTTTGATGCTCGTGAGAAAATGTATTGCACTATCTCAAGCCCTTTTTTTAAACTTTTTTTTTCCCCTTGTAATACCTTGGGTGCTGGCAGAGTTCCTGGGAAGCGATTACAGGTGTTCTTCGGGGAGCTGTTGCTAGTTTTGAGCTTGCAAATCCTTTTCTGTTCTTACGAGCAGCTCTTTGTTCCCGCCTCTAATAGGAACCATACCTAGAGTTTGCACGTGTTAGAAGGAGGCGTCTCCTGAGGGAATTGGACTGCTTTGAAGATCTTCTCCTCCCTTCTCAGGACCTATCTCAGCAAGGAGGGAGGAAGTTTTGAGGCCCGTGGGTTCTGGTTCGGAAGATGTGTGTACAGAGGAGTGCTCAGGAGTGTGGGGAAACACGATCACTGGCACTGCAGTGCCCTGTAGCAGAGGGGACACGTGGGGAGGTGGAGGGACAGACTTGTGATGATCCTTGACAATTGAGACACAGTACTTAAAATGCTTGAGGAGTAGGAGCTGATGGAGAGGTGCATGGGGCAGGGTGACACCAGCAGTCCTGCTGGCTGGGAAGTTTCTTAAGTGCTTCAAGACCAGCAGAAGAATGTCTGTTTGTAATGCTGCTAGATACCACGTATCTGTCTATGTTCCCATCTATATACGGTATGTGTAAGGCTATATATAAATGCTATGGTGGCTGGTATTTTGGCTGATGCACTCACAGTTTTGTGCCACATTGAGAGATTTAAAAATATCTCTCTGTTCCAGGAACATCTATACCATGGCAGATGTCATCCGGCATGGGGAGTGGCTTCTGAAAAGGGAGCACAACATTATTACTAGGAGCCTTAGTAGTCTATTAGATTATTTATTGCTTCACTGCCATCATAAGACATGTGAGGTGCGTTATTTCTGCTTCTCAGAGTTTTTCACACATGCAGGCAGGCAGCATCTGTCACTCCTCCCTACGAGTCATTGGCTTTCATTCTCAATGAACTTTCTTTCCAGCTGGTAGGAAGGCAAAATAAAGGCTTCAGGACTACACGGAGCTGATGAGCAGGGAGTTCAAGAACAATTATTTACCTTGGAGTCAAGACAGCCTCTGAGGGCTGTCTTGAATTTGGGTCCTTCTTGGCAAAGACACAGTCACCTCATGCTTGCTGTTGTGTTATTTCAAGGCGAGCCCGTCAACCTGTTGTGTCAGGCTCTGCGGAAACCTGGTATGAGTCAGACTCGTCTTGGTAGCACGAGACAAAGAGTAGGATAGGAAACAAATGAGAAATGACTTGCTCAGGCCTTTCTTTTGGGAGAAGCGTTCAGGTTCCCCGGGCCTCACCTCACTGGCCAAGGACCTGGCAGTGCTGCCTCATCCCCAGGACCTGTCAGAGTGTGGGCAGGTCCCATTTTTGTGTGTCCTTGCAGAGCTGTGGGGTTTTTGTGGTCGTTGCGAAGCATTGGCTGTGCCAGCCATGTTATGATGGAAGTGCTCAGAGGGTGAACGCTGGCATCGTCAGCAAACTCTGCTTGTACATGTAGGGATAATTCTCCATTGCTCATGCTCTGGACCAGGTTTGGGTGGAGTCTTTCAGACTGGAAGGGCTGGAGAACATGCTGGGGTTTGTACCTCCATTGCAGAGAGTTCCTGGGCCTGTAAAGAAAGTAAGGCGGTAAAAAATGAAAAGGCATCAGAGATGTGAGCAGTCATACCTTAACCTTGACCTGAGTCTCTTGTTTTGGGTTACCTTGGGAGGTATTGGTGCTCTGTTCAAATCTTCCTCTGTGTGCAGGGGTGGGATGCTTGTCCTGTAGCCAAAAGTAGAGGGGCCAAAACTTTCCCTTCCGCATTGGTGGGCGAGGAAGTAGGCTTTGGACATGGGTCCATCTCCCGTGTTCACTGGTGAGGGGAAGAAACGATCAGTGGAGAAACAAAGGTGTGCATGTGGGAAGTGGGATTAGAAGCAGTCACCTCCTCTTATGAAGATCGATCAGGTAGGAAGAGTCCCTGTGGGGCTTGTTACTTGCCTGAGCCCAGCAGGTGGGCCATGTTCCCTGCCCCGGGTTTGCCCGTAGCTTGGTAGGATGTTGTCAGCACTGGCCAGGCATCCTTGTCTGCCAACTCTTTTCAGAGTACTGTGTTACTGGGGGAAGGTTTGCTGTAGAGGCTGAAGGTGGCCTGTGGCAGCTCCAAGGAACTCACCTTGTCAGTTGCCATTGCCACAGCTTGGGGAGGTGTTAGGCAGCCACAGGGTTTCTTCTTCCCCTTCAAGGGAAACCTAAGAGTGGGCGGGTGTTGTGGGTTTATGCTCACTGGAGGTGAAGGAACTCTTGGATCTGGACCGGGGTAGGACCTCAACTTTTTCTGTCACTTTGTTCAGTCCATCGTTAGTGCCAGAAGCAGAGGGATCTTCATAGTGTTTTTCTGTAGATCTCCAGTTTCTTGCATCCATGCCACAATCCTGGCCCGGACCCGCTCTTGCCAGGCCCACGTATGCATATGATAATTCAGATGAGATTAAGGGTGGTACCTCCCTCTAACCTGGAGATGGACCCTCAGTGTGTTCCTGACAGGAGCACAGTGGCAGGGACACGTCTTGTGGCTGTCTCCTCCCTGCTGTGGCCAGGGATCGGGCTGACAGCAGCGACACCAGGTTAGTCCAGACTGTGTCCATCCAGCCCGGGGCCCACCCCTGCCAGCGGTGGATGCCGAGGGAAGGCTGTCGGCGTCCCCGCGTCGCTAGCAGAGAGGCATGGCTGCAGCGGGCCCTGACCTTGGACGATGTCCTTCCTGCTCTGACCTTGCAAAAACCTCGGCCATCCATGGTGCGGCCCTGCCGGCGGATGAAAAACCAAATACATAGAAAGCTACGGCAGCGTGGGCGTGCGTTGGGAGAACGGAGAGGAGGGGGGTGGAAAAATAGCTCCGGTGTCGCCTCACCGGGTGCCAGGAAGCGGCCCAGCGTCAGGGTGAAAGACGAGCAGGGTCCAGCCGCGGCGGGGTCGGAGGAGCCGGCAGCCCCGGCGTGGCGGCACATTCTGTACATTCTGCAGCCCCACAGCACGTGGGGCCTTGGGTCGTGCTTCCAGGCATACAGCCTAGCTGGTGTTTCATTATCCTGATACCCGTTAAGTCTTTCTTTCTGCTTGCATTTTGTTTTGTTGTTCCCGCCCCCCCTCAGTCTACTTTTAACTGAGGTGCACTTGTTTATCCATTGGGGCTCTACAGCCTATAAACAGGATGTCTCTCTGTTTCCTTTCAGCCCAGTAACACTAAACCACTTTGAGTGCAGATAACGCTTTAGTAACCCTCCTTCTGGCTGAATGAGCCTTCTGTCGGTCATAGCTAGCTCCACATGAGACAGTACATGCCTATATATATATATATGCATGTTTATCTAATATATGGATGTGGTATGAGTTGGCCAAGGTGAACAAATTCACGTTGCCTAAAAGGAAGTGTGTGCATGGTTTAGGCAGGGTGGCTGTAATGAGACACAGATTTAAACCAGATCCTGGATCTACATTTTGTAAAAAACAGCTATTGTCTAAAATTCGAAACCTGTGAAACCTTTTGGGGAAAAAATTTCTGCTGTTCGTTTTGTTTAAATGTCGCTTCCTAAAGATTTTCCCACTATGCCAGAGACGTGGATACTGAGAGCCTGACAGTGAAATGGAGCATGTGGAGAGGGATTGCATTAACTAGTGCTTGTAATGCTGAGTGAAATTTTGAAGGGGGGAAAAAAAATAAGAAAAGAAAAATACTAAAACTGTATTTCAAGAAATTGTCTCCCTTCAGAAAGGCAGTGTTCAGCTCGTGTGAAAGCAGCACGGGAAAAGATCATTCTTCTGAAGTACTTTTTGATCTGGGACTTTGCAATCACAAATAATAGTAACAAGCAAAATGGAATTTTAATTTGAGATGTTCAGTGTCTTAGCTTTAATGTTCAAGATGTTCAGTGATTTCTGTTGATTGTGATCTTGTTGTAAGCTCTGCCCTATATCAAGTCTTTTATAGCCCCTGCTCCCTTAAATCTGTAATTTCCTTTAATATTTAATCTTTTATTTAAAATAAACTTAAGGTTCTGGGCCTCATGGTTGTATAGGAAAGCTTTGGGGAAAGTGCTCTCTGTACAGAGTGCTGATAGGGGGAAAACTTTAAACTGACTAATTTTTATTGTGTTAGTTTTTAAGCCAGTCCTACCAACTTTGAGGCTGGACTGATGATTTTTGAACACTTGAGGTTGGAAAGCAGGTCTCTGGAAAAGAAGCGAGTGATGTCTGATTTTTCTTGGGTCGGTGTGCCCTTAGTTCAAGGGAATTGTCAGCGAGAACTTCGCTTTTGTAAAGATTTTAAGCTTCTACCCACCACTTTAACTGGGTTGTCAGATCAACACAACATCTCGTTTATGGAGACGTGCTCTGGATCTGTTACTGAGCCATGGTTCAGAATAGCTATTGAGGAACAAGTTGTTCTGCCACAGCTCTTCTGTGAGCTCTTCATATGCATGCTGCTTCATTCCAAAATGAACATGCCTTTTTTGACTTAGTTCAGGCTATTTTGGAAGGTGGAGTAAGCTGAAACATGGAGGGGAAAAAAGCTCTGTTCTTCCCAAAATAAGGTGATTTGCATTGGACATCTTTTCTGCGAGCTTTCTGTGTTTTGAAGTCGCTGCCTACCTGGACGGGCAGATCCCAAGCCACGCAGCTGGCCCTGAAATTTTTGCAATTCATCTTATGGTAACAGGAGGCCTTAGGAGATCAGCTGTTTTCTATAAAAAGCTGGATGATGCTGATTTTAATAGAGGGGTCAGCATGCTTGCCTTCCGTGCCCTGACTTGGCACATCGTCCTTTTGTACAAGCAGGCTGGGTGAGTGACGGGGCATACTTGCACCCGGTTGCATAAGAGGTTGACACAAATGAAGTGGATGATGAAGCTGATGTTCCACCTGCCATACAGATGCCATTTAAATAAAGATGTCTCCCTGATCCCAAAAGCATTTACCCATCACAAGGGCTGGCAGTGCTGGGTAATATTTAAGCTGTTTTGCTTAGCTCATGGAAAACAGGAGTGAATTTCAGTGTTACCTTTCTGGGTGGGCAGTGTGACATTGCAAGCGGTCATGGGCCTCTTGGCTGGTGAGAAACCCTCGTGGAGCTGGGGCCAGGGGAGCAGGCAGTGCTGGAGGCAGAGCCTGGCCTTGTGAAATGGCCTGCCCGTAAGACTGCCAGGGCGGCGGGGGGGGATGTTGAGATTGGGTTTTGCTTTCCCACGGTGCTCTGTAACTCCTCCTGCCTCCTGTTTAGTGTGGTGTTACCCAACTGCCAGTGCTTCTCTGGTAACATGCTTCCATCCCCCCATCTCACGTTTCCCAGGAGAAAGTGGAGCTGAATGGCGTGAGATCCATAACTGGGCTAATTGCCCGCTCACATGTAGGCATTCGGATCAGAGGGATTGGTTGGATCAGTGGCATCTTCCCTCTCCCACACCTGGGTGCTGTGGCAGGGCTTGTCACTCATCTCACGCAAGCAGTGTGGCACCTCCAGTGTGCTATTTTATTTATTTCTTTTGGAAAAGGATAGAGCAGGACTGAAGGGGAAAGGTAAAGCTGAATTTCCATGGTGCCCAACGTCAGCAGTCAAAACTGCTTGTCCCCACCTCCTGTCCCTACAAGCCCAGTGACCACAGTAGGGTGCACTGATGGAGAGCCAGTGGCTTTCCTTACGGGTGGTGGGGGATCCTCTCCTCCTTGTTCCTTTCCTTTATGAAAAAGCATTCGCTGGAACAGAAATGACAGCAAATCCTTGCTTTTGGGTACTGGACCTTGGTCTAGAAGGCAAGGTGCTGGTTAAACAGTAATAGAAATGTGCAGGCTGGGTTTCCACTTAGATTGACCACCAGGAATGGTGTCTGGTCCACACCTTCCTGCTGGAAGGCAGGCAGCACTAAGGAGCTGGGATGCTCTTGGCAGCTGATGGATGGACACACCAGTGAGTGAAAGCAAATTGCCATGAGGGTATATATAAATAGATGAGGTTTTACCTCTCAGCTGCAACCCTGGGTCCTCTTTATGTCATTGGTGACCCTAAGTCAGTAGNGAGGGGGGAGGCATGGGTGGGTGGAGGGGAATAGAAAATCTCTTGAGGAAGGATTTAGAGGAAAAGAAAGTTGGAGTAGAAATTGGTGAGGCTCTTGGAGTACACTGGTGACTGCTGTGGTCTAATCCTGCTGTCTTCTTTTCCTATTCTAAGTTAAGTCTGGCATTTTACAGACTTGAGCTAAATGTGATCACAAGGAAGAGCTTTTAGGCTGGGGGTGTGGGAGGATGTGCCTTTGTTTTCCCGAGGTTGCTCTGATAACCTCAGCTGCTTTAGAAGTGTTGTATGGAGCACACTGGAGGCTCACCATCCAGTTTATCAGGATCAGGAGGAGACTGGACTTGCTGGTGGGTGCTTGAAATATTGATGTATGCTGTAGGAGAGAAAGCAATGTCTCTTTAGAAACTTCTGGGACTGGGAGGAGAGCATTTGAAGAGGGAGGAAGGAAAAAAGTATTACATCTCTGCATGAGAGAGAGATGTTAGAACAACCCCTTCACTTCTCCCTGCCAGAAATCATTCTGGATATAAGGTGGTTCCCTTCCCTATTCTCCCTGTGTCCAAGTGGTTGCTTGCTGTCCTGGCCATCTCTTGAAGTGGTCTCCATGGTTAAAGCTGCTCTGTGCTCCATGCATCAAGGTCAAGAACTGAGTGCTTCCCTCTCTTGTATCATGTGGAGAAGCTCTCCTTCCCCCTTTCTCACCTTGGCAAACCTGAGGTGCTCTTATCTGACAGGACGAATGGGTACGTCATTCCTGCTTGAGCAGGAAGATGAACTGGGCTAAAAATGATAACTATTGTCATTGGCATGCCTGGGAGGGGGCAAAAATTGCCTTTGTCTTATGTCAAACGTTTGCTGAGGCTGTAGTAGGTTAAGGTGGTGACGTGACACAATAATCTCCAAGTGCTGCTACCTTCGTTGGGTTTGTGGCTGAGTTTTGTTAACAGCACAAGGGACTTTGTAAGTTAAAAACTTTAGTCTTAAACTTTGCACTCCTGAATCCAGTGTATTAGCCTGGAGTGGCTTTAGAGGATTCATCTGTTGTGTGTTCCTGATGCCTGGTCCTCTCTGGACCTTGTGGCATTTAAAAGCAAGGAAAATGTATTATATGATGTGAAGAAGCTTGGTAAAAGACCCAAGAGGACAACTATTTCTAATGCATTTAGCCATGCTGATTGAAAAGCAGTAGAAAAGAGAGAATGTGTAGGCCAATCATCTTAGTAGGTAATTTCTCTGCAGTATTTAAATGTTTTGGTGAAAGAAATACATTTGAAAAGTGCTGCTACTGTGTAAGAAAGTAAGGGCAGTGTTGCATCAAACTAGAGGAGAAAGATGAACTGATTAGTTTCCTCACCATTTCCCCCCCCACACTCTCTCGTTAACATGTAAAGTGGAAAAAGTAATCTGGTTTGAAAAATATCACTTTGTTAAAGAAAAAAAAACAATGAGAAAAAAAAAAACAATGAAAAAGTCTATGCAAGCATTTACTGTGTTGTGTGGTGGGGGGGATTGTAGGACCTAAACAAAAGCAGTGCTTGGGAGCTGGACTGGCCCAGGAAGGAGCAGAGGGGAGCAATGTGCAGGGGCTGGATGTGGCACGCTCAGTGGTTCTGGTGTGAAAACAAGGCGGTGTAAATGGTTCCTCCTCCCAAAACTGAGATGTGTTCATTCAGTCCACTGGTTAGTAATATATAAGAGGAGGAGCAATGGTTAATTTGACAGGGAAGAAAAAAAAAAGAATGTTAATGTGAGCAGAGGATTAATTCGGAGTTTGGAAGGAGAGCATTGCAAATGGCGGGGTAGTGCAAGCCTGTCAAAGTGCTCCCCGTCATCACTGGTGGAGCAGAGGTTGCTGCTGCGCATGGTTCAAAACTAGCGCTTGGGTGGAAAATGGGAAGTGTTTTTATGTGTGTGTGGAAAATTTAGAAAGAAACAGGAAAAAGCACGTCCTGTTTTTGACAAAAAATAACTCCTAAACACCTTCCCCCCTGCCCCCGGTAAAACCCACAGATCTCTCCAGAATCTGAACTTTCAAGCTTTCTAGTTCCTCTTTGGTTTAAGAAAAACAGTTCAACACAAAGCTCTCTCCCCTTCAGAACACTGAAATATTGACTAAAAATCATGCAGAAATATTGTTCTCTGTGGTGGGAGATAAGCAGAGTTCTCCTGGGGAATAAATTGATGGGAGACCTTCAGGTGCTGCCTGGAGCTCAGATGCTCTCTGCTGCTCCACAGCGCTCTGTCGGTTTGCTAGGAAGGGTTAGATTAAGTTTCTTGAGGGCTTTCTAATAATGCTGGTGGATGCTGTGTAATGCTCAGTATTTTAATGTAATGCCCTTGGTCAGCTGTGCATGTTTGTGCTTTGTGTATTTTGAGAACCTAACAGCGCTGTGCCTTCCTTGGGGTTTTTACCCTCCTCCTCCTCTCAGCTGTATAACTAGGTACTTCTGTCTGGTTGATAGTCCCTGGCCTCAAACTCTTAATGCTTACCTGCTGATTTAAGGTGTCTCCTCCTCTTCTCCCTCCCTGATCTCCTCATTGCCTGTACCCTTCAAAAATGCTCCTGAGATGCTGGGTGTGGGTCACAAGTTGCTGCGAGAATCTGTGGGTAAATAATTAATGTGGTGTAACACTGAGCTCTCCCCCCACTCTTTTCCCCTCCCTGGGGCGGACTGGTGACAGTGAATATTCCCCTTTTGAGCTTGTCCTGCCTGTCCCAAAGAGCAGATATCCTTGATTGGGTTCTCTCTTTTTTTTGTGTGTTTTCTTTTACCTTCTCTTTGTGAGAGTAAATAACACAAAAACTGCAAACAAGAGGTTGAATTGCAGATGAGGAACTAACCTATAAGTCTTCGTTGATCTGGTTACATCCCTGCTCAGTGGAGGAAGCAACTTCTCACTTGAAAGAAGGTAAAGTGACTTCTTTTGGCTCAATATGGTACAGGGATGAAGCCAGTCTGTGCAGAAAGCTGTACTTGGCGGAGGTCTGGTTTGAGCTTCCAGAGCAAACTTGCACTGCAGACTTGCAGCAGCACCCAGACGTCCCTGGTGGATGTGCCTGATATGTCCTCACCTCTCCTGCCTGCTTCCTCCTGACCTGAGCAAGGTGTGTGCTGCAGAGAAACATCACTCCAAAAAACCCTTCCATAACCAACCTGGGCTGGAACAAACCATTCCTCTGGGTGAACAGCTCTTCCTCTGGCAGGAGGCAGACCTGAAGGTCATTCTGGCTGCTGTAAAGCGTGAGTTTCATTAGTTGGATGTGAGGATGGAAGGAAGGGACAATGAGTGGGAATTATAGCCTGTAAAGAAGTGGCTCTGATAAGGAGTTTTGAGGTGTGTGTCAATGAGCAGCTCAGTGCAAGCTCCTAACATGGTGAGGTGGCAAAAGGGTCTGGAGTGATCGGTGCCTCTGCAGTGGGGTAGTGGATGAAGATGTCAAGGATTGCCTCTCTTGATATGGTATTGATGTGAAATGAATGAAATGTTGTGCTAGGGCAGGTGGTGTCTGATGACTTGGGTTGTGCATGCACCATTGTGATAGTTCCTCCTGGGTCTGTGCCACCATAGATGACAAACATGGATCTGAGCTGTTCTGCCATCCTCCGGAAGTGCTCTAGTACAGTGGGAATGGAGATGGTGGGAAATGGCTGTGGAATAGGTTTTGCACTATCCCTTTCTGCTTGTGATACCATCTCTAAAAGGCAAGTGGTGGTAGCTCTCCAGGAGGTGGGGGAGTGGGAGGACTCGCAGTGATATCTGCAATCCTTTCTCCTAAGCCTCTGCATCAGTGCAGGGGACAGCAGTCTCGGTTGCATTGATCAGAGGCCACATGCTTGAAAGCTGCAGTAAAGTGTGAAGTGCAATTGGTCTGTGTATTGTGTTCTTCATGGGAAGCCCCCCCCCGGCTGCACTATGAATAAAAATGATACTTATGGTAACGAAGAAGTTCAGGGCAAGTAAGTTGTTGGGAACGGTTGTGAATGTCAGAAGCATTGTGGCCTGCCCAGCACCCAGGGCAGTGGGTGTGGATTAGGCTGTGAACATAGTTGCTTGCTGTCCTAGAAACTTTGGGATTATCCCATTTTTTGCTGTTTGCCCCAAACCCCTTCACGAAATAGCAGGAAATGCCAGCTCCTTTCAGCATTTCATCTTTACACTAAATCCCTGCTGTGTGCAACTGTGTCAGCGTGACCTGTGACACTGTCATCTGGTTTGGATGTCACCCTAAAGTACCTCTGCTCTGGGCTGACTTAACCCCAAAGGTATATTATGGGCTGGAGCAATGGCTCTGCCTATGTTCTGGATTTGGGCATGCCACCAGGCTGTGCAGTGCACAGGTCAGGGTCTGTGTGCTGAGGCTCTGGAGAAGCGAGGAGATGTGCTGCTGCTGCAGCATTGCTGGGATCCTGTGTGGTCCCAGGCTGGGAGCTGGGCATGAAGCATGGGCTGTGCAGTACTTGGTCCATCCTGCCCAGGGGCTCTCCTACCCAGAGACCTGCTGTCCTCCTAGAACGAAGGGTCTCTTAATTGCTGTCTTTCCTGCCCTCTTGTGAGGTGACTGGAGGGAGAGAAGAGATGACAATTCGTATGTTTTAATAGGACCAAACCTTGTGCCCTGTGCTGTCCCTTCTGGGGCACCAGACCATTGATACCTGTCCTTGTGAAAGTCCACCTGGCTCCAGCCAAGCTGACTAGTGGACTGGCTCCGAAACTAGTGTTTTGATGAGGATCATGTGGAAATTCCTAGGTTAAAAAGGACAGGCTCAAGGTTAGTACCAGAATCAATACTCTCAAGTGAATTGATTCTTGAAGTTTGGAAAAGCACCTCCCATGCTTCTCCCTGCCTCAGCTTCCCCTTCTGGTAAGTGGTGCTGTGGAACCCTCCTCCTGGGTGTTGCACAACACTAGCTCAGCCGCAGTCAAACACGTACTATGGCAGTGATGGCTGTGGAAAGACCTGCTGCTGGTGAGACCAAGAGAAAGAAAATGGGAAATACCCAATGTGTCTGCAAAGAAAAAGAACCCAGAGAGTGCTTTGATCTCAAGCTTTTGTGGGTTTCTCTTTATTTTGCTTGCTCACGCTCCTTGGAGGGTTTCTGGAGGAGCTCCAGAATTCAGCCTTGGTAAAAGCCACCTTCAGACCTACGAGCTGTGTCCCCAGTGGGGCTGAGTGTGTGTGGGGAGAGCTCTGGCTGTGGGGCGGGCACTGCTGTTTATCTGACTGCCTGGACCAGTTCCTAAAGTGAAGTACTCAAAGCATGGCCAGGCAGATTAAGTGTTTCCCCTACTGAGTGGTATTTGTTGTGATGTAAAGCTGGAATGGTTCCTAGAAAGCATTAAAACACAAATAATATTAACCAGAACCGAGAGAGAACAGCCAGTCGCTCGGAAATGAGAAATATGTTATGGTGAGAATGGGTCAGCAGGAATGAGGCCACCTGGTTTCTACTACTAAATCCCTCGAGAGCCTGAAGGCTGGTCTAGTAGTACGAGGCATGGCAGGGTGCTTGTCCATGCTGGGGTGGGACTGGGAGGCTTCAATTGTGGGTGATGCCGCTGAGCTGGAGCATACTGGGCAAGACTGGTCTTGCCTGAGGACCTTGAGATCCTGGGTTGGGGAGTCTCTGACTCACCATACCAACCTGTCAGCAGGGACTGATCCAGCCCACCCCGCCCCAGGGAGTATTTCTTTGTAAGGCATTTTGGGATCCTGGGAGGTGTCATGCTAATCACATGCAAAGCGCTGTTCATTGAATGCACTGTTTATTTACTGAGATACTTACCTGGATGATAACATCTCCCCTTCACTCCAATACAAAACGTGCTTGGTAACTCACGTGAGGGCTCATAAGGCCAAAGGGACAGTCAGCCCTTTTAATCTGTGCTGTCCTGGAATAAATAACCTACTGGGCTAATTCCCTCAAGCTTGTCCTAATCTCAAAGACACCTCATCTGTGTTCACACGCGCAGATGCATGCCGTCAGCAGTATGTAATGTGCTTCCGTCTCTCGCAGCTTAAATGATTAAATCCTACAAGACCAAAGCTTTGGATATGGAAATTGCATCACTTTGGTGGTCTCAGGCACGTGATTCAGGCGACTGAAAAACAACTTGAAAGGACGGTGCTGGCTTCAAAGAAAAGAAAAGCTATCTTCCCTTCTATCAAAATTTCACACTATAATTTGGGGAAAACCATGTTTTTCAGTTTTGCTTGGTGTTAAATAGATGTGTGCAATCATTTTTCTGTTTCAAAGTAGTTAGTTTCTCTGATAGTTTGTGCAAGACTTTCCCACAGCAACCAGGAGAGAAAGAAGCTGCTGAAAACCACTGAGTTGTAAATTTTTTTGTTTTTAACATACTGAAAAGACAAGCAAGGGACTTGTCACAAGTGTAGGTCCTGAAACTATCTGTGTTTTTCTCAGGTCTTACCCTTTATTGATACTCAATTAAACTTGATGGTAGAGTTTGTTGCTTTGAAATGGAAAGTTGCAGCATCCTGCAATTCTCCTCCTCCTGCCTCTTTTGTCACTCCTAGTCTTATTTGCTCTGTTGTCACCTTTGAAAGAGGATGATGTGTTTCTGTGCAGCGGCTGACGGAGGGAGGCAAGCTCTTGATATCTTTCTGTAACAGAAAACCATATTTAAATGACACCGGCAGTAAACTTTTCTATTTTCTTTTCATTTTTTGATGGTGCTTGGTTTTATTCTTGTAGGAGGTACATTGGGATGCTGCACTTCCCCGGGACAGGCTTACCGTGATGGCATTCCTCCTCCCTGCAGTCACTATGAGGTCTCTAATTGTTTCTGTAATTGGTCTGATAGAAAGATATTTTGACATCTGTGTGTTTTGGGAGGGGAAGGCAGGCATTTAGCCTTCAGTTGGAGCAAGGCTTGGCATCCCTGTACATCTTGTATTCAATGCAAGACTTGCACAGAGACCCTCCAGTTCAAACCCCCTTGCCCCTCTGTGTGGGAGTGCAGGTCGAGACTTGTCCATGGCTTTGCAAGCCCCTGCATGGCTGGAGATGCAGGATCCCATTGCACTGGATGTGGGAGGTCCCTGAGTAGGGGAAGAGCCCTGAAGTTGTGTTGCAGCAGGGAATGAAGGTGCCTCTTTGTGCAGCAGTCCTGGTTAGCAGCATGTTTGGTCTTGACTTTGGGCACAAAGCTGGTGGGTCAGGCAGCTCCATTGCTCCTGGAGCCAGTTTCACCATGATGGGGAGAAGTAATTTAAAAATGCCAAGGTGGGTTTGAATTGGACACTGAGCCCAGACACAAAGAAGTTGTAGGTGCATTGGGAGCATGTGTTTTGCTGTCCTGATCCTTTCCTGCTGCCTGTCGCAAAGGGATTGGTCTTAACGATCTTGAGATCTTGAATCTGCAGAGATTTCTCATCATAATATTTTCAGGTGGTATCCAAAAGAAAGAGAGGGATTTCATGAGGTAAAATAAAGTCATCCTGCACTGCTGAACAGTGTGTTGCAATAGAGTTGGGTTTTGTGCAGTTGGGGCTTCCTCAAATGGAAAGTTGTGTGAAGCCATTGAGCTGATGGAATCCAAACCTGGCAGCATTTGACGTCTTACTTTGAAGTGTTTCTTCTCGTGCGCCAACTTCAGCACTGAAAGACTTGTTGATCCCTTATCCAGGTGCTTTGGGAGTGATGATTAATGCAGTGGAAGGGCCAGGGCTTGGAAAGGATAGTGTGCATCACTCTTCTGGGCAAGTAACCTAAGGGGTGGGTGGATGTGGGAGCAGCTAGACTGTAATGTGGGTCATTGAGGAAAGAGAAAGGATGAGGCCCTCTAACCAGAGGGGTTTGGACTCTGCCTTGGGCTAGCAAAATAATCATCAGTGTCAACATCTGGCCCATCAATTTTTCCATTAGAAACTCAGTTCTTTGTGGAATTTTAATATCTTGGCTATTTCAAATCACACTGAGAAACAGCATGCCCCTGTGCAGGCACTCAGCATGGAGGCTTTAGTTGTTTGCAAAGCCAACATATATAATAATAATTTATTGCATTGCCTTCAGAATGGGCAAAATGGGAAAGCCAAGCCCCTATGTAGTAGGAGATCTTTTCTATCAGACAAGCTGTAGGAATGATGTGCTTGCAATTAACTGTAATAACAAGAGTAGCTGGTGAGGGGAGGGGTTGGGCAAAGGGGCTTTTTTTGGCTGAGGCTCTGTTTTGAAACACAAGAGCTCCTTGGTGATAGGGCTGGTTCAGATGCCTCTCGGTCATTGCTGTAGTTCTTCAGCCCACCTTGCCGGGCAGGACTAAAGAGTGCTTTCTACCTCTTTTTGCATCCTTCCTTACTCTACAGTTGTGTATGTGAGACCATGCTGCGCTAGCTGCCACGATGTGAGGGAATGTGTTGGGGTTGCACGGCAGTGGCTGCGAGTGTAATGTGGCCAGTAACTGTGGTCCTTTGTGAGAGGCTGGCTGCAGCACTGTGCCATAACCCCTCTCCTCCATGGTGCGGTGAATGGGGAAACCAAGACCTCACTGGGTTTGTTGAGGATTGTCCCGGGAAGGAGGGATGCCGACGGAGTCCTGATAGGCCTGTTTTTCTGATGTCTGCTTTATGTTGCTCTCCTGGGCTGCAGAAGACCCGAAACATCTGAGAGACCAGAAATGACATGGAAGTTTAGCAGTTGCAGATGCCCAGTGCAGAAATGTGGTGGAAGACTGGGATGAAATTGCTGACTTCCACATGGGTAGCGTGTAGAGATGTTGAAATAAGGTGTCCCATTCGAAGCCAAGAGACTTCTTTGTTGTGGGAGTGTATGTCTTTGTACGTATGGACAAAACTCCGTGGTGTTTTGGGCTATGACCCATGCCCCACCAGTCAAAGTGGTGGCTCAGAAGGGACCAGTGAAAGTCCTCCCAATACCTGCTGTGTGTGCATGGCCCAGGGCTGGTCCACGGTGTGGTCCAGAGCAGATGCAACTGGGCCCAGGGAGATCTTCTCTTCTTGGACAGATCTGCAACTCCAGCATGTTGTTGTGTCTCTCATTAGCCTTTGCATCACTTATCAAGTCTAAAACCTCAAGCTGACCCTTCATAAAGTCCCTCTCCCAGCTAAAGTACCTCTAGACCTCAGGCTGGTAGTTACTTAAAGCTCTGGGTGAAACATTTTGGTCCCTAGGTGGGCACGAAATTAAGGCAGTCTGGTTTGCAGCTAGGCTGAGGAGCCAGAGCTTTCCTGAGGGCGTGAGCTGCATGTGCATGTGTGTGTACACAGCATCCCTACAAAACAGGATCTGCTTTAAGGGAGTATTTCTGTACCGGAGAGCAGTAAATATATGATTAAGTTTCACGGAAGTCAAAGCAACTTAAGCGCATATTAAAGTTAATCATGTACTTAAGTGATTTTCTGAGTTGACGTGGATCTGAAATATGGCACATACAGCTCCACTGAGTTGGGATACACAGCTCTGTTCTGTAGTCCTTCCCAAGGCAGGTGCTGATTTATTTATTTTTAATTCTTTCTTTAAAGATGGCCTGTTTTGGCCTTACTGCTTTGCAAATTATTGGAAAAGATGATGTGAACAGTTAAAGTGCTCTGAGCAACACAGTCCTTTTGAAATGACTAAAAGAATTTGTACCATTCATTTCAAAAGGGCTCCATGTAGCAAGAATAATGCCGTAACAGGGATGTTTCACTGAAGGATACCGTTGGAATTGAAATGCCGTCTGGTGTGATCAGAACGACAGCCTGCTTGAAATCGGTGTGGTGTAATGTGCTACTATAGAATACTTTGCTGTAATGTCTTTTTTTTTTTTTTTTTCTTCCTGAAGTCTTTTTGCATTGAGTGGGATGCTTGCAGCATGGATTTGAATGTGATATTGTGTAATAAGAATAATAACCAGGTGCATTGTATAATATTTAAGTGGAAAGCTACTGCCTAGAAGGGAAAAGTAATGTTACTGCTGCATCTTTTCCCCATATGAACATTGTTCCCCAAGCACTTATGGGTTTCCCTGTGTGTGAGGTTTATTTAAGTAAATACCTATTCAGGTGGATGGGACACTTTGCTTTTGAATTTATTTTTTTGGTAGAACTTTTTACATTTATAACAATAGACGATGCTAATATATAGGTTCTTCGTAAGAAGACTAACCTTTTGTCTGGAAATAACAGGATTATTTGATGAATGCTTGAGTGTTGCTAATGAAAAAAGGGGTGGGAGAGGAAATTACCTTTAATAAGGAGTTTAACTGACATTTTCCTTATAAAATGCCACGTTTTTGATTTTCACAGAAAAGAGAAACCAAAGGTGTTCGTGAGGCAGGTGCGGTGCGGCTGGGTGCCTGAAGACTTGCCTTGGCTACTTTTGTATGTGCCTCAGTAGTTACCCCATCCTTATTCTACTGCAGGTCAGTGCTTCCTGGAGCCCAGAAGTCCTGGCCAGCAGCGTCCCTTGCTGTTGGGGAGAGCCCAGCAGATGCAGTCCTCCTGGTGTTTCAGCCCATGTTTGCAAAGCGCTGTCTGTTCTTGTGTTTCATGTCCCTGCTCGGCCTGGCCGGGAATGAACCCTTGTCTTGACCTGCCGCATCCTCTGGTAGGAAGGCTGCCAAGCAACTTCCAGCTGAAAACACAGTTTGTTAGGAAAGGGAACAAGTTACTTTTTGGCTTGCCTTTTGGACCTCTGGCCTCCAGACTAGGCAGATCCTCTTTCTAGTCCTTGCTATAGTAAATCCAACCTTGCCAAGACCAGCAGTGACGTTGGGTGCTTTTCTGATCGAGTCCTCTCTCCAGTGTTGGCCCGAGCAAAACTTTCTAACTTCAGGTTACCCTAAGGAGAAGGTTTGCTCCTGTGAAGGTGCCTGGATGACCCTCTTTGCTGATTAAAGTTATCAACTAATGTTTAAAATCCATTCTAAGTCCCACTAGTACAAAAGGTACTTTAACAAGAGGAGGACAGGATCTTGAGGCTTTCGTCTCCACGTATGATGTGGTGCTGAAGGCTTGTTTGCACAACACTGATGTTTCTGAGCTGTACCGATGCATGCTTCTTTGCATCAAATGTCCATGTTTTTATCAGAGGACTAGTGCAAAAGTGGACTTGTCAATCTAGAAGGAGGACCATAGACTGTCTTTTGGGAACCAAGGAAGTTGGCAGAAACTGAAGGGTGCCAGCTTCGAACTACTGAGACCTGTTGTTCAGGAGCATCTGGTCTCACAGGTCCCCTTAGCTCTTCATGGCTTGCACATGCTAAAATGGGAACAAAAAAAATAAAGCTTGAGGTGTCCACCCAAAAGGGTGGTTGGTACCTCATTTAATGAGCAAAGACTTGGATTCTTGGGAGCATGTGTCTGTGATAGGCTGGAAGATGGGACAAACCATAGTTCTTTCCTTGACTGTGGTACTTTGTCTCTCTGACAACCCACTGCTGCTACAGGTGCCTAGATTGCCTTCTCTGGAAATGCGGTAATAGTCTCTTGTAGGTGTGTTATGACATTTGTAATGAACATGTTCTTGCATTGTATAGGTACAAAGTTTTAAGTCCTTGGTGGGTTCAATATATTAACATGTTTAACCAGATAAATTCCAATAATGCTCTAAAGGAAATTCTAGAGCTGTTGTGGCTCTTGAGGGCTACTGGTCCCAGTGTTGATTTCCACCCTGAGCTGCATCTGGTTATTTCACTGAGACTTTGAAGCTCTAGAAGGGGATCAGCTCTGAGAGGGGATCACCCTCTTGCTTAGGGTGTCAGCAGCACCTCAACTGTTAATGGAGGAATGCGAGGCTTATGTCAGAGGAGACGAAGGAGGAGTGGGTTTGAACCAAATACATTTTTGGATGAGTATATACAGGTGGCCCATTGTGGTTTTGCCTCAGTGTTTGTTGGTAACGTCTCTGAGGGAAGGCAGTGCTCAGCACTTGCCTTATTTTGGCCATTTGGGGTGTCTGAGCACGTAGGTATTCTTCTACTGGAGCTGGAAGCACAGGTTTTTTAAAGAGGAGCAGCCCAGCTTGACACCAGCCATAGTGTTGATCCCCATCTGCCTGTGCACGGATGGACATTACTTGCACCCAAAAAGCTGTCATGTAGACGGTCACAAATTCTGGGGTGAGGGGGAATCTTTCTCAGTGCAGTTGTCCTATGTAGGATAAAGACTGTAGCATCCATTTATGAGGACAGGTCTGAATCATCCAATTTTTTGCTCTTTTTTTTGCCATGTGCCTTATGGCCACAGCATCTTCCTTGCTCAGTTCCTCCTGCTCTAATGTGCTTTCTGTAAGCCCCAACCCATTTGCCTCCTGCCATCATCCCCCATCCTTCAAGCATCCCTTTCTTTTCCATCCAGGAGAAAGTGTGATGGGGCAGTGCAACTCCAACTTTTGGGTTGATTTTCGCCCCCCCCCCCCCGCCCCCCGTGGTTTGTTGTTCTTGAGCTTCCATTTCTCCTGTCTGCCAAGTGGGGATGATGCTTCCCTTTGTAGGGCTGCAAGGCTGCAGGAAGGTTGTGTGTTATCACAGCTGAATGTTGGCTGAGTTGTGGCAACCGTGTGTGCTCCCAGCCTGCTGCAAATGCGAGGCAAAACCCTTTAGCTGAAACCACCGAGAAGTCACTTCACCCAAATTTGTTAAGCTGCGGTGACTTTTGATTGCAGTCACCTTGGTGTTTAGAAAGTGCTCTGGTGTCTGAGAAAGTAAGTATATTGTGAGGTTTAGTAGTTTTAATTTAAATGTTTTTGAAATACTGGAGACTTCTGCTGGGAAAAAGAAAGGATGTTTCGGTTTTCTTACACTATCAAACCAGCCCTGGACATGATGCAGACAGCTGTGTGGTTGCTGGGGACTTGCCACCTTAGCTGTGATATTTCTGCAGACACAGCTTCAACTACAATTCTACTGAAGCCCTTTGTAGCTCTACAGTGAAGGGAATTATAAAGGGTTGACACGGCCTGGCTTGGAGTTTCTGAACTTATGAAAATGAGTAGTGTAAAATGTTCTTGGCAGGCTTTTGAGAGCAGCTGTCTAGATACATGCAGTGTCATGTAACGATGGAACTTCTTCATTTGAGTTGGGCATCATCATCCTTTATTACAGCAGCAAAAGCTTACCTGAATCCACCATTCTGTTTCCAAAAATGGCAGAGACCTTTTCTGTTACTTAATAGTCACATCCCTGTAGGAGAGCTTTAATCCCTTATGGAAAGTGATTCTGCATCTATCCTAGAGCAAGGATGAGGCTCAGATCTGTTGGGTGCTCCCAGTGTCACTTTTACTGCTGTGGTGCTGCAGCCATGAGAACCAAACTTATCCTGCGTAGCCTCATGGGAAACCACTGGAGGAGTCTGGGTCTGTTGTCTTGGGTGCAGATGACCACTGTTGTGTCAGGAGGTTGGCTCTGGAGCACTGCAGCTCTGTGGCACCTGCAGGAATTTGCTGCCCAGAGAATACCTCTGTGGATATCCTCTGGTTCTTGGGCCTATGTACATGTAGTACAAAGGCAGCAGCTTTGATGGGCAAGGTTTTGATTGATTTTGAAGGCCAAGCCTTCTGCAGTGGTGGAAGAGCTGTAGATGTGGCTGTGTTTGGCTGAGAGGAAACCTTTGCCTTCCTGCGGTGCTGTGACTGCACTTGCTTTCTTTTGTTCTTCAAAGGCAAAAGCAATGGTGAAATAAAAGAAGTAAAAGAAATTCCAAACTCCAAAGCTTCTGGGCAACTGGACTACAAACCTGTAAGGGCAGAGAGGAGAAGCAAAGTTGAGAAAAGCAAGTGTGAGCCTTGTGTGTGATACTTTGGCCTGTAAAGGACTTGTAGTGTTCAGTAGCTTTGCAGTGAACATAGATGACTTCCCTGGAAATGTCACCTTTGATTTTCCTCCCATCTTGATGGAGATGAAAGGTGTCAAGCTTAAAACCATGGTAGTTTTCATGGTGGTGATGGTAAAAACAAAGGGTGAGAGGTCATCTTTTCCTTGCTGAATATGAACCTACTGCCTCTGTGCCCTCCAAAATCAGATGGGAGCAGTGAGTCCTGCTGTTCATGTTGAGATGGTGAGAGATCCTGCACAGGCAACACAATGGGCTTCTCCCCCCAGCCTTGCTCCCTGGGCTGGGGGCTGCCCCTCCTCAGGATTTTGGGGTGTGAAGAATCACTCAGCCTTGGAGACCTAGAGAAACAGCTTTGAGTGTCTATTTTGTCTGCTCCTATTCTGTTTGTTTTGGCTCATGTGCATGCATGGAGGTGATACTTTGTTTTTATTTTATTTTTACTTTCCCTCTGGCTCACACAGGAGTTTTGCAAACCACTTCCCAGGGCATTTGAGGTCCCTGCGTAGCCCCTGGTCCCCGTAGCTGTCCCTGTGGAGGTCCAGGGGTCTCTCCCCTTGGGAAGGGCTGGGCTTGCAGCCCAACTGATTGCTAAACCTGCAGTAGTTGGTGGTTTGGCTGCAAAGATTTGTCTCTCGGTGAGCTGCCAGTGATTGAAAAGAAAGAGGGGCACGTTCTGTATCATGAAGGGGGGGAAAGGAGATAGTTTTCCTCTTTCTTATTAATTTATTGCTTTTAATTCTTATAAAGACAAAGTAGGTTCAAATCTCAGTATTATTGACCAAGCTCTCAAAGGCAACAGCTATCATATCAGGATATGACAAACTGAGGCTTCCCACTGGCTCCTCATCCCCTTCTCATCCTGGGTGACGGCAGGGCTGCTGTAGGCAGGTGTTGAGGCATGCAGGGTGATTTGACTTTTCAGGAACCATTGGGCAACCAGCTCACCTCCAAGAAACGCAGGCACGCTCCTGCTCAGCTCTTGCGAGCAGCCACATAGGTCTGCTGGAACTCCCCACCTCTTGCCTCTCCATCTCCTCTGCTCGGTGAGGACTGGTGCCTCTGCAGAAGTTCCAGGCATATTAGTTACTTATTGCAAGACTTTTTTTTTTCTTTTCATTTTTTTTTCTTAATGTCATAGCATTTAGGCAGCGAGAGCGAAGAAGGCTTCCAAGCTGTCTACTTGGAGCAGGGTGGTTGCAGAGCACCTACTCTGGGGCAGGAGGTGACATCCTGTGGGGGACTGGTGGTGGCTAGTGCTGAGCCACAGGGCACTGGGTGGCTTCCCACGGGAAGGGGACAAATACGCTTGGTGGGGGATGCGTGTGGGCCTGCTGGCAGCAGGGGAGGAAGCATTCACTCTTGCTCCTCATGGCATGCAACTTTTTTTTTTTGGTAATTGTTCCAGCCCACAGGAATTTTTTATTTTACTGATTTTTGTTGTTGTTGGTTCTTTCATTTGGTTGTTTATTTTTTTTCTTTTTCTATTTTTTCTTTTAATTGTTGGAGCTGTTTTTAATCCCTGACCATAATAAAGCCACACTGTTAACACAAACAGCAGGGTAGCTGGAATCACAGCTGTACTACAAGCTCTGCTTTTAATTTCAGGCTGTTATTACAGGCTAGAAATCTTCCCTTCCCCCCGTCGAGTTTCAACTGTGTGTCTTCATCCAAGTCACTCCACTGGGTGCTTCAGAGCATCCTTGTCTGCATCTAAGTACAACAGGAAGAAGGTTGAAGACTATGTTTGGATGTCAAGAAGAGGTTTCTGGCCACTGTCTTTCCTTGGTGCAGGCAACTCTGCGCAGGTGGAGGGTTGCGATGACGCAGCTGCAGGAGTTGGGACTGGACCTCCAAAGAGAGGGTGCTGCTGGGCAACTGCAGTCCAAGGGCACTCGTGCTGGGGATGGGACTCATCATGTTTGGCAGAGGTGGGAGGACAGGACGGGGCGGTTGGGTGGGTTCGGGTTGCTTCTGAGCTGCTGTGGTCCTGGGCCAAGTGTGAGGGGCTTTGATTGTCACCCAACGGGGCAGCACCCATCAGTCTCCATAGAGAGGGAAGTTAGCGTGGTGCTGATGGGGACCATCCCACTTCTGCCCAGGCAGCATCCTGCCCTCTAAATGAGTTTGTGGAGGGACTATAAGAGGTTTGGGATCATCCTCCTTGAAGCAGAGGGAGATGTCTGTAAGCGAGGAGGAAGCTTTGGTGTGTCTGTTCTCCTTGTCCTGATACACAGACATGTATGATGGTCAGTTGAAGCTGAAAAAAGAGAAACTTGAAGCTGGTAAAAAAACAAAACCCAACTCTGTCACTCAACCTGTCATTTGGAGCATGGGGCTTGTTGCTAGAGGAGGCTCTTGAGACCAATGACCCAAGATCCAAAGGAAGACTGGATGCTTTTGTGCATGTGAAGAATTATTTCAATGATAATGACTATTAGCAAAAGAAGAAAATAAAATTGGGAGAAAGATTAAACCTCCTACCTCAGGATTAAGTCAATCTTTGTATTTTGGACATTGGAATGAGATTGTATCTGGGGCAGAAGACTCTGAACCTGCCTGTTATGGAGGTTTTGCATCATCCTTTAAGGCACTGAGAACCAAGCTGGGTTGAAGGCAACGTGCTGGGGGAAGTGGGTCAAGTTGCTGACTTATTTATGGTTCTCCATCTTCCTGGCCAGCTCTAGTGTTGCCTTGCTTGGGACCTCAATACCTGGCTGAGGAAAGTAGACAGAAGCCGGTTGTTCTGAAGTAGCTGAGGATAAGGAATGACATAGATTATTGCACAGGTCTTGTCGGGTCTTCTATACAGGAGTGAAACACCAGCACTGAACTGGAGGCAATCCGGACATCAACAGTGTGTCTGTGGGCTGCCTTCTTTCCTGGGGCTGTTTGCTGTACTCTGAAGTTGATTGATCTCACGTTTCTCTCTCTGTCCCTTGGGTTGTTGTCACCACTCTCTTGCGGGATGAAATGAGAGCTGCTCTTCCGATGCCAAACAGGGCTGAGAAAGGGGTGTTGATTGTTGATGCACATTCTTCCTGGACATTTGTGATCCAGGATTTCCTGCCTTTGGCAGAGAAGCATGTCTTTCTCTTCTACTTTTTACTCCTGCAAAGTCCTGAGTGCCCACAGGAATAGTCTGTTGTTTCCAGAAGAAGCAGCAATGGTAAGAAGGTTTTATTTTTTTAGAATGTAATATTCCAATTGCATCCTGGATATGGAAATCCCAGTCTGCTGCTGAAATTGCTGCAATAGACTTTAATTTAGAGATTGTGAGGACTTTAGGAAAAATTATCAGAGATTGGCATCTCTAAAGCACAGTCTCACACTCCTGTTTCTAAGCTGTGCATGTTAGGGAGGATGTATTTCTCTGTGGCCAAGGGCAGGTAATCCTCCCGGCCCCAGGTGTGCGCACTGAAGACCAGGTTGCCTTTTATTTCCTGTGCAGATATGACTTGAGTGCTGCTGACCTGGGAAACAACCCTTCAGGACTTCAGCTGCAATAGTCTCAAGTTTAAGTTAGCACTCCCCTTCCTTCCAGTGTAATTAAGACAATCATTGCCTCTGTGTGTGTATGCGCGTATGCATCTTTGTGGGAACCCTTGCTGAGCTGGTCTAGTTCAGCTTGCTCCTCTTTTTCTCCTGCATCTCAGGAGCATGATGCTCTGTGGTGTATGTACTAGCCTTTTTCCTAGATGGATTGATTGGATTTCCAGTAAAGACAAACAAAGTCGGAAGTCTGCTGCACTCCCTGGCCCTGCCTGCTGTGCTCAGCTCCTTATACGGCCAAAAAAAGGAAGAGGAAAAGAGGGCGCAGCATGAATACCAGACATACGATGCATTCCTCCCAGCTGCATGCTTGGAATTTGCTTTTCCCTGGAAAGTGGACCCTCTGTATGCCCTTTAATTCAGGCTCTGTACTGTTTAGCAGGGAGAGGGAAGCCAGCATTGAGCTGGCTCCAGGCAACATTTAATTGTCTTGTATAAGGGAATTGCTTTTCTGTGAGCGTTTTTTCTTTGGTGGGGGACAGAGGAGGGAAAGGGGCTGGGATGAGGAAGAGGAGAGGAGACTGGATTGTCCTGAAACTCACTATGGCTCCTGGCAAGCTGCATGCAGGTAGACTGCAATTACATCTGTTTTTCTTGTCCTAAAAATCAATCTGATTCATCATTAGCCTCTGCCTTTAAATTATATTTTCCCTGAATAGCATCTTCCAGTTAGTGGGAGGCAGAGGGTAGATAAGGGAATCGATCCTCGTACTTCATTCATAATCTGGCTTAAGCCTTCCCTGTGCGTGCAGCCTTCATTGCTTGAATAACTACGGGCATGAATGGCCGGCTGGGCTTGGGGGCTGCTCTTCTGTGAGCTTGGACTGTAGGTAGGAAGCACAGGCCATGTGTTTGAAATATGGGGCCTGATATCTCAAAGCGTGCCCAGGTTTCTGAAGCTTGTTTAGCCCCGTCTTGAGAGTTTGAACGAGGAAGGTCAGACCAGTCCATCACCTCTCCCGGTTTGCCACTGACTCATGGTGTGCAAAGACACCTCCTTCAACGACAGGGGAGCTGAACCACCATGGCAGGTATTGTGGTTTCCTAGATTGTTTGGAAGCCAAATTGTGGACTGGAAGCCACAGCGGAGTGAATCACGGTGCTGCCTGCGCACGGGCAGCCTGCCTGCCAGCACCTGGGGCCACGCTAGCAGGGACGCCTCCAGCCAGCCTTGTTTGTGCTCACTTCCAAAGGGAGACTCACTCCAAGACCATGGATGTCACCTGTGCTTCCTGGTGCATCTTTCCGTGGATGCTGTCTATGTTTCCTGGGGGCTAAGCAGGTGGGAGAATTGAGCAATTGTCACTCAGCCAAAAGGCATTTCTAGTAGGGGAAAAAACAGCCTAGCAACTTTGAGTCATGTTTTATTGCCTTGGGATCAGAGTGCCTGGAAAGCAATTCTCTACTGTCTCTTCGCAGGCCCAGTGGAGGTGATGATGCTACTTAATTTCACAAGCTCCTTTCATCTAGTTCGTGTACCGTGCTTTCCCATCTCAAGGATGGGCTGTGACAGCACTTGACTAAGGCAATCTGTAGCTTTGTGAGGGTCCCATCTGTTTCTCTACTTGACAGCTGGGTTATTCCATGTTGCTTGCCTTCTTGCTTTCCTGTAAAACCAAGCACGTTATTAGGACCCAAAATAGTAGCTCCTCTGGGCCATTTTGTAATAGGAGGGTGTTTCATGATGACAACTTCCAGCATTGCATGAGGGTAAAGCCCTTTTATACATGCAAGGAAATAGCAACAATCTGCTTGCAGGTCATGCATGGCTCAGCTCTTTGAACTTCTACATTATCAAGTGCATGCTGTCTCTGTTCTCAGAGACTTGCTTTGCAACAAGCACTGTAAATTATCCAGCGAGGATAATAGAGGAGTTTGATGGTAAAAGAAAGAGGAATGAATGGCAAATTTATGCTAATGAAAACATCTGTTGAGTATTCTTGTTACTCTTTCTTCATCTATCCCCACGTGCAGCCGGAGGTTGTTTAAAGCCAGGTGGAGTAAAGAGACTTTATTTTTCTTTTTTGAGTGGACCTTAAGCTCTTGCGAATTGATAGCGATGGGTGCGAGGCAAAACATTTGGGGTAGAACTGACAGGTTTGGTTTTGGGTTCCATTTCACATAAGCACATTCTTGAGCGCTTTGCAATACCTCGAACTTCATGGTGCTCCTTGTGCATTAGCCAGAGCTCCCTGAGAAGTTGGACAGTAGGCTTGGTGAGGGTTGGATTTGGAGCTCCTGAATTTCTTGCTCTTTATGATGGTATTGATATGGATGATGGCTGCCAGGTGAGAACAGGAGATTGGTACGCTGGGACGATTGAGTATGCTCATAGTGTCCTGTGGGAGGTGAGGACAGTGGTGCTGGACTTGCAGTCGGGTTCCTGTGTTCATCTGGCTTCCTCCTGAAGACAGGGAGATCCAGCTGCCCTGTCTGCCACAGCGGTGCTGGATGAAATGTTGGAAGGGAGCTGTGCTCAGGCAAAGCCCCAACTGCGAGTCGGGCATTGTGGCTGCATGTTGTGGGAAGCCAGTGAACCTGGTGGGGGAAATGGGTGTCAGGGCTCCACTCCTGTGTCCCCAGTGGGCGTATTGCTTGCAGAAGGTTTTCAGACGCTGCAGATGCCCGACCTGTGTGCATGGTTAAGGACCATTGTACATTTTGCGGGTACTGGAAGGTCGCAGCCTCGCTCTCTTGCTTCAATTTCTGCTAGGTTTAAATGTGAGTAAATCTCCCCCAGTTGCTTTTGTAATGCAACAAAACATTGGAATTAGCAGAGAAGGAGAAAGAGACAGGCGACTGGTAAATATTTCTGTAAATGTTGTGGTGTTTTTGTTTTCAGAATGCTATCTTCTTGCTGGGAAAAAGAAAAAGGTAATTCAGTAAACACAAAGCAGGCGACATGTTTGCACCCTCTGAGTGCAGGAGAATGCTGAGCTTCTGTTGTTTTTTCTTTATTTATATTTTTGTGGTACTGCCTTAAGGTGTTTTACCAGAAGTAGGGGCCATCATTATTAGAGAATCCTGTAAAACAGCTGTAATAATTGCACAGTGTTCTCTATTGCTATCAGTTTGATAATTATTCATAGATTTTTTTTTTTTAAAAGCCATGAGGGACTGTCTCTGCACACATCATTGATTTTGCTAATAAAATCTTATATTTTAATGGTACGTTTCATTGGAAAAACATCAACTGCTCCATAAAATTAAGACTTATAGTATCATAGGATAGGAATGTTTCCTGTTGTCTTGATGGAGAGATTGATCTAGATGGATTTATTTGGTTGCTTAACAGCTATTGGGGAAGGCTACAAAATCAGATGCCTCGTCTCCTCTGCTCCGGCCTTTGTGACCAGGGGTTTGGAGTTCTGTGTCCAGCTCTTACTCTTCATGTTCTCAGCAAGCTTCTGTGATGACCTGATGTCCATCCCCTGGGTCTGTCCATGATGCAGAAGGATGCTGCGTGCCTGGTGCTGAGCTCAGTGTGACTACAGGAACATAACTAGCTGTGTGGCTCCAGCTCAGCATCGTGCCAGAGACTGTGCCACAGCGAGTGCTTGCATGTGTGGACCACTGTCATCCCTTGCCCGATTCCCTTATTTCAGGGGGCATCAGCAGCCCTCCAACCTTGATTTAATTTTCTTCCTCCCCACAAGAAACCTGATGCAGCTCCTGGCTGGTGGCTCTGATCTTTGCCAAATTGTGCCTCTGCTTTCTTAAACGTCGCTCCAAGTTCCCCCGGGCTCCCCAGGACCGCAGGAATTAACGTGCCTGGCACAGAGGGATGGTGAGGCTCCCGGGGCTGCCGTTGCTCCCTGCTCTCCTCGCTCAGTGGGGTGTGAGGACTGGGTGGTCCTTGGTTTGCAGAGGGGGTCTCAGTGCTTTGCTGATGGAGGGTGTGCTGGAGAATAATGTCCCACAGGTGTGGAGGTGATGCAGCCCTCTGCCCATGCAGCTTTACTTGCTGCAGGGAGTGGGGATGATGCTTAAAACCTGTTTGAAAAGATTCCAGTATAAGGTACGGGGAGAGGACAGCCATTGGGCCACGGCCACCGTGTTGTCCCCAGGGGCCCCTCCATGGGAGGTGCCTACCCAGCTGCTGCCACCACAGGTCACTGCTCTGGTTCATTTTGCCATATGCCACCCTGCCATCAAATATCTTCTTCCCGGTAAGGCAGCGGTTGGTGTTGAACTGGCAGTCAGAAAGCCGCTGCTGAGCCAAAACTCCAGTCTTGTATTTTGCAGTAATTAGCAGGTTTGAGCAGGTCCTTAGTTCAGCAAAAAAATGCCAGGAGATGACACAAGACTGTATTTTATTGTATTTATTTATTTAGAGAGCGAGTGTGTGTTGTATTTCAGGGAATGTTTAGTGTTCAGGTTCCTAGAGCTGAAGCTGATTTAGTTTTACAGGAGACAGCCCAGTTGTCCGTAGCAACCTGAAATTGATTTCCCCCCCTGCCTACCGAAAGCTGTTCCCTCTTGAATCATCCCTTTAATTTAATACAGCGAACAGGATGTCCCTGCATGCAGAAACTTTTTTTTTATTTATTTTAACAACAAGTAACATAGGCAAAAAAAAACTTCATATTTGAGCAACAGCCCTGACTCAGTCTTTATTACTGCTCGGCATTAGTCCTTTCCATGCCATTTCCTTGTGCTTTGTTTCAGGCGCTAGAGGCCATTATCAGTATCGGTTAATCACCGCTGCCACCGCAGGGAGACCTCCCCCTGCATGCTCTGGCCACCTTGGCCGCCTTGTCTTCTTGGCAGCAGGTCCCACTTGAGCATGAAACCCTTTGGGCTGCCCTGTTCTCCCTAGCCTCTGCTGTGCGGGTTGGCCTGATGTGTGCGGTCAGGGTGAAGAATATGTTCTTTGTGGTCTGCGTAGCATCAGTCCTGTGTTTTCCCCTTACGTGCAACGGTGCCCGCGCGTGGCTCCGGCGATGGCGTGCATCGACGAACAGGGTGAGTGCTCCTTGCAGCGGCGGTGCACTGCGCAGCTCTTCGCTCCAATGCGAGGGGAACAGATGAGGCATGCTGCTGTTGAGGGCAATGATGCTGCTGTTAAGTGTCCTCTGTACCTTTTGCTCCTGAGGGTGCTTAGGGCCAGGAGCTGCTGGTGGCTCTGCTGCAGAGACCTGGCGCAGGTGAGATGGCTGCCTTTGGCATACTGCTGTTGGTGTGTATAGCCTGGGGTGTATACAGGCTCGGACATAACTATGTGCTCCGTGTTGACCTTGCTGAATATTTTAAACTCAAAAAGCATTATAATACAGCTGCTTACAGTCTTCTCTGACTCTGGTTTCCATGTTAGGTCTCTGCTTCCATTGAAATCTCTTTTTTGTGGGTATTTCCAGCTAAAGCAGTGGGGCTGCTTCAGAGGAGGCTGGTTGGAAGGTGTTTGGGAAGAACTGCAGCACTATTCTACTCTTGTTGATAAAAGAAATCTGTGTCCTTGACATCTCTGTGGTGCCTGAGGACTCCAAAGGAGTAACTTGCCTTGTCAGAGGAGTGTCAGGGATGAGGAATTTGGGACATTTGTGGTTTTACTATCTATAACACTGACTACATTTTTACATTTTGGAAGAGTAGCGGCTTGCACATGTTCAGCAGAGACTGCAACATTTTTACACCGTTGCTTGCCCCTGGTTTTTGCACATCATTGCAAGACAGCACAGACTTTCCCCTGTACTCTTATTTCTTGCCCTTCTTGTTATGGAGTTGTGAGTTGGCAGAGGTGTTGCTGGGCTGGGGCAAGGTGTGCCGTGGTAGCCTTTCTCCCATCGGAACTTGTCCCCATTGACTCTTCAACATGAAGAGAGGGAAGCTGCTGCTTGTATCTATGCTTAGGCCATTAGCACAAATTGCATCAGTCTGTGCTGTGAAACGTCTGCCTTTTCCTGGCTTGTTTTCTGAAAAGGGGGGGGGGGGAAGTGTAGAAAATCAATATGGCAGAGCCTTCGGTTGTGTGTTCACCTCCTGTCGCTTCGAGAGGAAACCATGTCACTCAACAGGCCTGTTGTATGGCACTTGTTGAGAAGATAGTTATTTAATCTTTCTGTTTTTTTCACATCAGTCAAAAAATTGGTTTATTTAACGTGCATCATCTGAACATTTCACTGAATAAGCTACCCGAAAAGGTTAATCTCCAATTCCGTACTGCTTTTACTGTCACATCCAACTGCTTCAAAGACAGTGATGAGTGTATCTCTAATGATGATTTTCAGATGCAGAGGTAGCAGAGGCAGCTACTACTTTCAGGTGCCAAAACTTACAAGGCCTGTTTTTTCAGAACACTTCATGTTTTGTAGCACCGTACATGGTTATAGTACAAGTCTCAATTAGAGATTGAACAGAGAATCTCAATCCATGACTACTAGTTCTTGTCTCTTCTGGATATGGTCTTTCTGTGTCTTTAGTTAGCCAGAAAAGGCATAGCAATAAACATCTGGTGAAAATTTGATATACGTGACTTTCCTCTTACCATTCAGGAGGTTTATGACAGAGGCGTAAACAGGATCTAATCTTTCAAAGGGATGCTCAGCTGCCAGACCATGAAGCATCCTTTCTAGTCTCCTTACTATTGGCTGCCTTGCATGCTCCCCATCTTCTGAAAACTTAATGAAGGTGAGGAGGCCACTGTCCCTCATGGTTGCAACTTCCTTTTCCACATGATGTGGCTTTCATACACCACCAGCAAGTAGAGTAGGCGTTGCTCCAGGTCTGAAGGAGCTTCCATGTGTCCTTGTTTGCATTCCTCCCTTCAGCAGGAGCACTGCCTGCCTGAGAGTTGGGTTTAGAGCTAGGTACAACCTGGCTGGGATGGGCAGAAGTTCCTCAACTGTTGTCTGTTACTTCTGACAGCAGGATATTTGTAAATTTAAATGCTTCCTCCCAGAAGTATCAAAGGAACTAAGGCCACTTTTCAGCATGAACTTGAAAGGCTTTCATGCACTAGTGCAGCAAGGATTGCCATGGAGAACAAAGGCTTTTGCTAATCACTTCTAATGCCTTTCAAGTTTATGCCTCATTTTTTCCTTTTTTTCAGACAGCCTCCCAGAGTACTGAGACTTCAGTGACTGACTCACCAAATAATTAACAGGAGGAGGACTCAATCTCTGAAACTTTTGAACACCTCTTTTAATTTTCTTAAACCAGCCAGTACTCTGGCCAGGTTCCAGTTTGTGTAATTACATTTGACCTAACTTAATCCCTTGGCAGTTTCAGTTGCATGTGGTAGTCATCTTGGCTCTCTGTCCTGGGCTGCCATTCAATGCTGCTCCATGGTTTTCAACAGCTGTTGTAATTCAGCCATAGAAATGGGTGTATTTTCTTGTTGGAAGCACTCTTCATATCTGTATCCCTTGCTGAACATCCTTATCTCACTAGTGTTTTGGGAGGTAATATGTCAGATGCTGCAGATGATCTCATTGAAGTCCTTGGAGCTACTTTCACCCCTAAAGATGGACATGTATTTCAACTGTTTTATTAGTTGGCCATTGTACATTTTGAGATTACTTTGAGTTCTTCATCTTCATTGAAAGACATTTATTGCTCAATCTCCCCAGCTACTGTGTGCTGTAAGGACATTATTGGTGCAGGTATTCATCTTTAGCCTTGGAAACAGCACTGCTGTTATCAAATCTGTGCTAAATAGGAGTGTGTCACCTTCCTCTGCTGACAGTAGTTGGGCTGGCTGTAAGTGTTGGCATCGGTAAGAGTGGAAATGATGAAGGAAAGCAAAAGCCCAGGGCAGCTGAGAAGGGTTGATAAGGAAAAAAAAACCCAAAACATCCCAAGTGGAAACTTGGAGATGGACAAAGTGCAGTAGCAGAAGGGATAGTTGGATGGATAGTGCAGGCAAGAGAGAAGACCTAAGTTGTTGCATTGGCACATCCTTAGATGTGCAACAGGCATCTTGTTTTTGCAGCAGATGGCAAATTGAGTGATCTTGGAAAAGGCATGTTTGTTACAAAGCCACTTGATACTTTGGGGCTAGCAGCAGCCCTTATTAACGGGAGACAGGAATTACAGAGTGGTGTCCAAAAGTGATCAACTGGTGAAAGATGCTGTTGTGGCAAATGGTTTGCTACTGTCTGGCTCTGTTTTTCTGGGAACCTCCAAAAGTGGGAAGGCAAATGTTTCCTAGAATGCAGATTTATCAAATCCTCACAGTGGTTGTCAGAGAAAATGTTTTGAGTGGTGGCATATGATGTACCTACAGTCATCGATGTTGCTTTTGAAGATCTGCTTGAATGTTAAATAATGGGGTGGAAGAAATTGCATTTTAGAGTTGTTGGTTTTTCCTTACTACTGGACTGTCTGCCTACCAGCCTAAAGACAAATCTTCTCTTTTTTTAATTTCAGAATACTTTATAACTGGGTGTGCCTGAATGCATCAGCCTTTGGATGTGAGCATCTTCTCTGAAACAGTCGTGTGATATCCTAGCTGCCTGTTCTCTCGGGGTAAGAAAAGAAATACACATGCAGGGACACAAGATTAAGAATGTGCTTTGGGCAGAAGTAGAATGGCAGAAAGAGGGAAAGCCACACTGGTGCCTCAGCTTGTAAATTTTGGAGATAGTGAACTTGTCGTGGAGAGAGGGAATAAACTGTAAATCTGCCCACTGTAAATAAGACAAATTACGAGCTTAAGTTGCAGCAAGAGAAATTTAGATGAGACATTAGTAAATGATCTCCTGCATTAAGAATAGCTGAGTGCTGGAGTGGATTGCCTGAGGAGCTTCGGAACTTTCAATTGTTGGAAAGGTTTAAGGGCAAGTTAACAAAGCTCCATCAGATGTGTTTTTAGAAGAACTGATCCTTCCATGTGATGGGGAGGTGTACTGGATGACTTCTGGAGAGTCCTCCTAACCTGTTGGTGGTTAGAAACTGGAGAATGTGAAATTCTTATCTTAACCTTATTTGAAACTGGTAAGGTAAAAGGCAAAGCTCAGTGTATCTGTGCAGAAGGAGCTTCCTGGTCTGATGATGAGCTTTGATGCAACACCAACTAACTCTGGTGCTCATTGCGTTTGTTACCTGAATGGTGATGTTCTTCTGGAGGGAAGTGTAAGCTCATGGAAAAGGAGTTCAGTCCTTGGTTGTCATGTAATGTAAACTTGTGATAAAAACAGGAGGTTCTATTAATTCTGGTTCCTTTGTAGCAAGTTCTTGGGAGTTTGGGTCTCTCCTGTTATCTGTGTAAGGGCTTTACTCTTACTCTCAGATGGGTAATCTAATCTATTTTATTGTGACATGGAAGACAATGCTACAGATACAGGTATACTGAGCAAAGTATGAATATCATGTGGAACACACAGACAGGAACCAAATGATTATTCTTCCTCTTTGTTTCCAGGGGCTGATGAGATGGTGGAGAGTTTAACTTTTCTTGATCTTTTGTTTGTGTTCTCCATTGTGTTTCTTTGTCCTGTCTTGACAGCGAATGTAGCAGGCTTTTTCTGTGTTTAGAAATGTTAGCTCACTAGCTGGGTCTTGAAATTATGTCCTGAAGAGGGCTGCTCATTTAGTTCCCTTGCTTCTTCCTTGCTCCCTGGGAGCTGCAGATGACAAACCTAGCCTGGTCTTAGGCAGCCTCTGAACCATTATCATGAGAGGAACAGGGTTGAGGTGCTTCATCTGCCTTGTGTGGTTAAGGATAGTGAGATACCTGACCAGTCTCATAGGACACCTGAAATCCAATGGGAAATTCTTCGACCTCCTGTTGGACTTTGGGATATGTTTAGTTTCTCTAATATTTACCTTTCATCCTTAATGTCAGCAACTACTGGTGTCTCCCCTGGAGTTATACTAGTGTTTTATTGTTTGTTATCATCTTGTGTTTAGCAGAGATAAGCTGTTGTTTCCCAAGGGTATAGAAAGATGGAAGAAACTTTCAAATAGCTCTAAGAAATGCAGATGGTGTCAAGAGAGAAATAAGGGGATGCCTTTCTGAAGTCACCTTTGCACATTTTTTTTCTTTCCTTTTTTTTTTCTCTTGAGCTTTTCAATTCCTGCAACTATCTGCTCAAATCTTGAAAGCAGAATGTGTTCATGGAAAGATACAATTTACTGTGTGCCCCCTGATCTTTTGATCTCAATCAATCAAATAAATCTAAGACCTTGCAGTTCACCTTGTCGCAAGGACGGTTAATAAGTTGAAGGGTTGTACCAATGGCAGCGATGGTTTTCCAGCCTTGTGCTTTTTTATTGTTGTTGTTATTTTTTTTTATGATTCTGACCTTTCGGACTGGTCAGGGTAAGATTATTTGCAAAGAATATCCCATAAATATGCCTGTCAGGACCTCAGTTAACATTCAGGTGTTGCTGCTTAGCAAAAGAAAACAATATGCCAAAGTTCAATTTAGATTTCCCCGTAGAGCTGAAAATAATGACAAGGCTCACTTAACATGGCAGAGATGAGTCTGCCACCTTTATGGGAGTGGTTGCCGTGTGGTCCCGCAGCACGGTGCAGCTGTGTGCCTGGTTAACTTGCTGGCTGCACCTGAATATTTGGCATCTCATGCCGGGGCTAACTTGGGGCAGAGGAGCCCCAGGTGTGTCTCCCAGCTCTCTGAGGTGCAAACTCAGTTGCTGACTAGTTTTATTTGATTTTGCAAGTGAAATTTTTTTTTTCCTAATGCTGTGCTCCTTGCTTGCGCCTGTAAACAAGGTTTTGTGGAGCTGCTCTAAGCTCTGAGTCCTGCAAAGCATTCTTGTTTCCATCCATGTGCTCCAGAACAGATATTTTGCTCTGAGTGCAAGCTGTCGTGGTTACAAAGGTTGCTTAAGCAAAGTCCCAGCATGTCCTGGTGTGTAGCACTCTGTGGGTAGCTCCTGATCTTTGAGCACTTTGGGAATCCCAGATTTTGGTAAGCAGCCGGTTGGGTTTTCCTGTCTGTGACTATTCATTGAAACACTTCCTAGACGTGTCCCACCTAACGTTTGCCACTGAGGAGGCTTGCGGCATCCAGTGGCAAGAATCTTGCTTGTCTGTCAAAGTATGATGGTGATTATCGATGTTTCTGTGGTCCTGTCAGCAGAACTCACTTCTGTGGATGAGAGCGGCTCAAGGAGTGAAGCTGGGAGCCAGCAGCTGCTATTTAGGGATTAACCTGCAGTGTTTGAAAACCACACCAGTCCGTTGTGCAGAAATGGTATCTCTATAGAGCCTGGTCATGGATGTAAATATAGTTTCTCAGAAGCATGAGGCTCTTCTGAGGTTATTTTTTTTCCTCCTTTCATAGATGAGAAAGTGAAGGTGTTGGAGACCTCTTGCTTTATCCACAGGAATAAACAGTGGAGCCCTGAGACTGGGTCTGAGACCCATGGGTTTGGCCAAAAAAACCCAAAAAAAGCTACACGTGGTGAAAGACAGCTCATTCCCTGAAAAAATTATGCTATCAGTTGAGAAAGCAGACTGGGACTGGATGGTGAAATAACAGTGCAAAATGCAATGTGACTTGTGGAAAGTCACGCGGCACCTCAGTGACAAATCCCCTGCGACAGTCCAGTGGCTCTGGATCCAACTCTGCAACGCCGTAACTTGCAGTGAAACAGATGGGTTTGGTTCCTTGTCAGCATCAGCTGAAAACTTTAAAAATAATAAATAAATTAGTGTTTAGACCTATCTTAAAATCCAAAAGCTGTTCCTCCAGTGCCTGTAAGTAACGTAACCTTTTGCTAGATTTCCCTGCCTTGCACGTAAACCTAGAGATATTGGGGAAAATAGGTGACTGAGGGTGGCAGAGCAGTGCCTTCACTGTGCGCTGCTGCACCCTGCCAAGCCTGGTGGCCCCGCCGTGAGTTGGGCAGAGGTGCCTCCATCCCCACGGATAGCTGCCGTCCTTGAGGTGCCGAGGGGAAAAGCCCTCCAATATGCAGGAGTTTTGCATGGCCCAGATGCCGACTCTTTTTTTTCTTATTCCAAAAGGGACTGGCAATTAGCAGCAGGGGTAATAGCCACCTTGAATTAAATTGTATGGAGGCATGAGAAATAGTAGGCTACACTTGGAAATATCTATTGTATATATATATTCCTCTAAAGAAACATGTTGGAGATGCCATATCCATAAATACTAATAAGGCTGTTTGATTCCAATTTTCAGGTAAGATTAACATTTTATTGAGTATTATATCTGTCACATTCAATGCTTTAGTGTACGATCCTCTCAGGCTTATTAGCATAATTGCAGTGCTTAAGCAACAATAAAAAAATTCAACAGTAAAATAGCAGTTAGCACAGGCAATTTGTTATCAAAAGCTTTTACTTAAGGACAGCTTTTGAGCATATTTATTATCAAGTTAGGACTATACATTATTTTTATTTAGAAAAACAAGAGGGAAGTGTAGGATTTTTTTTTTCTTTTTTAATGGCTAAATCAGAAGGCTTGAAAATTGATCACAGCCTTTTTCTGTTTCTTAAAATTGCTCAGCAAATTCACTTGGGGTGGGAAGTAGAGATAACGAAACAAACTCAGGTCTAGAGCAGGGTTGTGGTGTTGATAACTCAGCAGAACAATTTCACTGTCCTGAAGCCGTCTTGAGTGCCCTTTTAAAATTCCCTTGTTGCGTCCCAGGCTCTGAAGACACTGTATTCCCCCTCCATAACTGATGCACTGTCATTGGAGCAGACCAAGGGCAGGGGTGGCCCAGCCTCGTGCCCCAACGGTGGCTGCAGCCCGGGAGATGATGCAGCCGTGTGCTGCAGGGATGATGTGCCTGCAAAGCAGGGGAGGGACCAGACGGGACCTGCAGGAAGACAAGACTTTGTGGTCGGTGCTGGTTGTCTCTGAGGTTGGAGCGGAGGAGCACGGTGTGACACCCCTGTTTCTGTTCTCCCTTTGAGGACACGGAGAGGAACAGTCCTTTTCCAGAAGAGCTGTAGCAGAGATGTGAATGTGTATGTGTGTTTCTGTGCAAGCACCTGCTTGTATACATACATGCGTGCATGCACATACACACAGAAAGTTCCTGTTGGCAAGATTTTCTGTGTGTGTTTTAATTTTCAGCAAAAGGAATTTCGAGGGCTAAATTTTCAATGTACATTTAAAATACAAAGTTGTATCTCATAAATGAAGAAGTAAATGAGTTTTAAACAACACAAGTCCTCAGATAAAGAAGTCCATCAAGAAAAGCACTAAGCATTTGGTGAGAGGAAGACTTGCTGTGATTGCTTGTGATTTCTTTGATTGTGGAAGCTGTTTTCAGACCCCCCTCTGCTTGAGTTGGCTCCTCTATACCCTTCAGCTTCTGCTTGACTTCTTCAGATTGTTGCCTTCAGTTGTCCTTGTTCCTCAGACTTTTGCTGACTTCCAGCATCCCTATTCTCCTCTCCGTCACTAAAACTTAGGGTCTTTCTCTGCTCATGTGTTTTCCTCATCCTCCCTTGTTCTGGGAGACTTCCTCTGCCTTGTGCTGCTTTTTCAGAGGTTGCTCTACCATCTTCTTGATGGCTGACTAATGGTGGGCCTGTCACTGTTTGCCATTTTGGCGGTGCCCAACACCTGTGGTGAAGAGCTGCCACAGCCTGGCAATGCCTTGATTGGGCTCGCGGCCTGGATGAGCAAGAGGGGTAAACATGTCTGGTTTTTTGCTCCCATTTTGACTGTTATCTAAGCTGTCCCCATGAGGAGAAGTGAAGGCAGCGCTGCCCCAGGGCAGAAGCTCATGTTCATAGTGAAACAGGATGTGCAAGCAGGTTGTAGGAATTGGGAAGGGAGCACATGGAAACAGGTGAAACTAAACTGGGCACATATTAGAGAAGTGATGTGCTTGTAGGGTCCTCTTCACCAACACCCTCTTCTGTGAATATGTGAAATTTGAGAGGAGCTGGTTGTTTCAGATCCCCTTTTTTCTGGGTACAAAAACCCATGTTATTCTTCAGAGATAAACTGTATGTCTCAGATTCTTGGGTAGTCGTGAGTATTGTGTTGGTACACAGCTCACTCTCACGAAACTGTCTAGTACTGCATGATGTTTAGACTTTCTGTCAACCAGAGAGCTTGGTGATGTTCCTGGGAAGATTGAATACACAGAAACCGACAGTGGAGAGCTAAACTTCCCGAGAACTTTGCTCTCAGTGGAAATTTGGCTGTGATTTGAATTGCAGTTGAAATATGTGCTCTCTGCCTCTGTGGTCACCTCCAGGAATGGGGACTCCTTGCTCTCCCAAGAACAAGAAGTCTCCTGCACAGTCCTACACATCCCCACTATCACTCCTGGTTCTGCTCATCTGGCTTTAGTCGCATCCAGCACAATAGCTGCCTGAGCATCTCCTGCTTGCATCTAGCCTTGTAGCTAGGTAGTGGTGAATGTCTTCTGCTGTGGGCAGGGAAGCACCCTTCTAAGTGCTGTGCACAGGCAGGCAGAGGATCCTCACGTCCATAGGAGGAGATGAGGGAACAGGGAAGGTGCTTTCTTGGGGTGCTGAAGTGATTGAGGGTGTTTCCATGTGGCTCCTACCTGAGATCTATAGTCCTACAGCAGTTCAGGTAGGAAGGACCTTGCAGGTATCTCGTGCAGGTATCTCATGCAGCCCCTGTCTCAAAGCAGGGTTAGCTTCAAGGTTTGGTGAGCTTGCTCAGGGCTTGTCATTGCAGTGGTGGTCTGGTATGATCTGTAGGGATGGTGATGGTGTGTGTCTTCTTCAAAAAGAAGCAACCTTATGGAGGGCTTTGGAGGCTGTAGTCTGATGTTAAGGGAGTGGAGCAATGATGTTTCTGGGAGGGGGTTTGTATGAACGGTCAACCAAAAGCCAGAGTCTGAGCGCTACAGTGGCACAGGTCCTACATCGAATTCCCCTTGTGAAGCAGGGAACACCATGCCCAGCTCTGCAGGATCAGTGCTGCTCGAGGCTAGCTGCCACCGGAGCTGCTGGGGAAACCACACGGCTCTTGTTCATGACGGATGGGGAGGGATGATGGGAGGAGAGGGTCAGCAGCTGGAGCTGAGGCTGTGTGCGAACACATCTTCCTCGAGGAGGAAAGTGCCCGCATGTTTCTTGCAGGGAAAAAAATTGGCTGAAAGAATTTAGCAGTGATAAATGTCATAAAAATACTTATGCTGGAATTTGTAAAGCCTGGAACATCTGTTCTTGACAGTGCTTTGATCATGTTGTGAGGCTTTTAAAATGATACTTCCATGAAATAAGTGAGATCCTTATGGCTGCAGGATTCCTTTCAGTGCCCTTTTTTCCGTGGAGCAAAAAGGCAAATTTCACAGGGAACATTACATGACTTGAAACACATATTTTAATGGTTAGTATCAACCAAACAATGTTTTATTAGGTGCTAGAAAAATGTTCCAGTCACATACCCCAGGAAGCAAAGCACTCTCGTTTACTTTTAAGCTTATGGGAGCTGTACTTTGCATTGCTTGTATATTACTGTATTCAAAACCGAAACAAACATGGTGAAATGAGCTTAAATATTTTGAAGCTGTTGTCAGAAAAGGACCTTTTTGGGTTTTGTTTCCAGGCAGAGGTACAGACCAGCTGGGGTCAGCGTATTTTTGGAGGGACATGCAGCAGACAATTGAGACACACTGACAATTTACTTTCCTCAGTGCACTGCTTTGGGTTGAATAACTTTTTAGTCATCTGCTTTTCTCTGAGGAATCATCCGTTCCCATTTCCTCATCGTTTTAGTAGGCTTCTGCCTGTTGCCCTTCAGGCAGCTGTGTGTTTTCAGCTGCAATGTTGTGATGCTGAACGTCTCTGGTGTTTTAAGGAGTGTGGAGAGCTCCCATTGCAGACCTGGCTTCTTTGCAGTTTGACACCTGGCAGGAGGATTTCTGTTCCTCTGCCTGCTTTGTGTAGGGGGGGAAAAAAAAAAGAAAATCTCCTGGGCTGTGTTTGCAGATACGAGGAGCAGCAGGAAGGAGGGAGATGTGGAACAATGGGGTCTCCTTCTCCGCTGCGTTTGTGTGTTCATACTTGGCAAATCCTTTCCTGCTGCTGCAGCCAGTGAGTCCGGCAGCTCCCAGTGGGATGCTGGGGCAAGGCTCCTCACTCCCATCTCCCCTTCCCTGCACTGGGTGGATGAATGGGCCCATGTGTGATCCCAGGGCTCTCCCTGGCAAGCAGGAGCTTGGGGCGATTCATGGTTTCTTCATTTGAAGACTGCCCGAGCTGTGAAAGGAGGAAAAGTTATGGTCATAAATAACAATGAAGGAATACAGCTGTGCTTTCTAGAAATGTTCTGGGTGTCAGGGGTTAATTTATAAAACTAAATTGTTTAATTAATTTCTGCAGCGCCCAACAGGTGAACAGGTGGCTTATTACTGTGACATATCCATTTATAGCAGTTTTCCTTTGCTAACACCTGCGTCTCAGTTCTGTTACATGCTTGTGCTGTCTGTTAATTATTTACCAATGATTTACAAGTACAGAGTGCAAATAAAATGCTTTTATGCTGAAGACTGCGTTGTACCCCTAAAATTCCTGGGATTTATGCTGTTGTACTACCAGGTACAATGCCATCGTCATGCCTGGGCTTCTGATGGAGGGCTCCTCGTGCACGGATGAGCAAGAGGCAGCCTCCTGCCCATCACAGCCTGTACGCAGAGGGGCTGCGTTGTTAGCGAAGGGCTTGCTGCACACGTGGCTGGGGTATATGAGGGGATCTGTGTCCTTTGCTGCCTTGCAGATTGATTTTTGCTGTTTTGAGTGACTTTCTTCCCCCCTACAAAGGCTCATTCTTCTTCCTAAGTGATGGCAGAAGCAAACTGTTTAAAAAACCCCCACTGTGTGAGTAAAATAGTATAAAAGTCAAGTAGCAGATCGAGTTCTGACTCAGCTGGTAACTTATGATCCTATGCTATTTATGTAACATTTTTAGCTTATGACCAAATTTTTCTAATATTAGGCCATTGCTGTAGAAAGTGTGTCAGAATCCCAGGCTGCCAGAACCTATCAGTGTACAGAATATATACATTTCTGAGCAAGTGTGCAGGGGTAGTCCAGTAAATTCTTTCATGTGGTTTTAAATTGCTACAATTTCTTTTTTTCTTTCTTTCTTTTTTTTTTTTTGTTTTGTTTTTTGTTTTGATTGACTTAGCAAGCAGTGCCATGCAGAACAACATAGCTGCTTTTTGTTTCTCACGCAGTCAGGCACTGAGCTCCTGTCCCCAGCTGTGCCTCTTGCGGACTGGAGTTGCTTTACTGGTAGATTTTCAGCTGGTGTAAACTGCTCTAAGTCAATTCAAGCTGTACTGAGTATGTGGGTTTTATGGAAGTTGAGAATCCGGTCATACAGCTCATGATTTTAGTAAAGAAGGAGTTCTGGAGACGGTTGTCCTGTTCTAGGCAGGCAGGAAAGTACATGCAAAGTTTCTCTAAGCCCAAGGAAAGCGTGTGTGAACAAATAAGCATCTGTGTTGCAGTACAAGAGAAGGTGATTACCGAGGAAATCTCGAAGTTTACAAGTAGAATTTTTTTATAGGTTGAAATCTGCTGTGGTTTCGGAGTACCTAAGGACACTTAAAATAATGAAACTCCAGGCAGCCCAGCCCAAACGTGCATGATACACAGCAGCAAAGCAATCGTTGTGTTTAGTGCTACCAATCAGCTAGCTAATACAACAGCTGCTCTGGGATTTTGCATTTAATTTTTGTCTGGATAATAATGAGGAACGCAGGGTTAATGATCTGTGTCCGGTTTTCCTCCAAAGCGCTTTATTTGCACTTTGTGGCTCCTTTTCATGGTTCTTTGCAGCAGCCCCAAAATGTCAACTGACCTGAAGAAATCGACAATGGATGCTTAAAAAATCCAAAAGAAAAGCTAGAAAGGATGTTGCTTTCTAGCTTTTCACGTGAACACCTTGTACTCAGACTCCCTTTGATTAAGTAACCAGCAAAACCTATTCACATGTAGTCCAATTAAAATTTAATGAAGCAAGAGGATGTATTCATTTGTGCTGACTAATGTGGGAGGAATAGATTCCAGTAACTCAGCTCTGCAAGCCCTTTGCTTTGCGTTCAGGGCTTGGTTTACTAGAAAGCTCTGCAGTGGCTGTAGAGCTCCTCTGGCACAAACAACCCTTGCAAGTCTGGGCTCTTGCAGTTATAGCAAGAGGCATGATAGCTTATACAGAAAATAATGTAGCTTTTTAGTAGGGCAGAGCCTTATCAATGAAGCCCAGCTTGGCCGATTGCAAGAGGTGAGGCAGGGCTCCTGCCCTAGTGTGCTCCATCAGAAGAGGTCAGGGAGTCATTGGATGTGTGCGTTGTATCTGCCCTTGCGTGAAGACTCTCGTCAAGCAGCAGTTGGATAAGTGGAGCAGCACGTAGCAATAAGGGAAGCCCTATTGGCCCTGATTTTTAAGTAGGGAAATTGGTGCTCAAGTGGAGGCTGTGCGACAGGTCAGTTGGTGTCAGAAAACAGCCAGCTTTTAGTGGCTCTGCCTTTGCTGCAGGTTTACCGGGCAGCTGCTTTGGTACTTGCGTTCCCAAAGGGATATGGCCCTGCTTTGCAGAGCATTTCACTGCTAAAGCATTGCTCCCGCCGGTGAGGAGTGCACAGACATCTGCGAGGACAACGCAACGACCTTCCAGGAGTGGTGCAGAGACTTGCTTACTTTCACACTGTCTCTATCTCTTCCTGAGCATTTCCACTTCTCAAGCTGCTGCAGAGTTGCTGCATCATCTCACAGCCAGGATGGGGGTTGGAGAAATGGTGTAAGAAGAGCTCATCTCATTGCACAGTGCTCTGTGGCTTCAGCTCTGCGTGGAGATTGATATCCCACCTCTGGAGTGGGATGTGGCAGCGGGGTGATGCTGCACAGCTATGTTAAATGGCATTTTTGGATCAGCAATGAAAGACCCTGCTGTATGCGCTCTTAGTAATGGGTTGGGCGACAGAACGGAAATGCCATGGTGGAATTTGCCTTTGCTGCTGACCCTTGCACGACACACAAGAGCTCCTCATCACCAGACCTTTGTTTTGCCTTATCCAGAATACAAAGCAGTGCTTCATCAGCATGGCTGGCTGTTTTACTTCTGGCTTGACTCAGTGGCAGAACAGCAGAAAACTTTCCCGAGGTATTGTGAGATTTCCAGTTATCGCCCGCTTCAATCCCCATTCCGTCCTGCAAAGGCTCTCACTTGCTCCGCTGCAGTGAAGTGCTGAAGAAGCCTTCAAAGGGAGTTGTAATTCTGGAGCTGAGATCTTGTGCTTCGGTTTTGGCCTGGAACAGTAAGCATGAGATTTCTCTTGAAACCTTCTTTGTGTGGCTTTCTGAAGAAATAGCTGGAAGAAGACCTGTCAGTTGAGCTCTAAAAGAGAAACCCATTGGCTCTGAATACACTGGGGACATTATTTAAGGTCAGTTGATCTGTGAGAAGGCACAACTTAGATAACACAGCCTAAGGTTAGTTATGCAACAGACGGGCTGTTCTTTGTTGTGAGGAACAACTTCAGCGTGTGCCTGTGAAAATCAAAGGTCTTGCTGAAGGCGTGTTGTGTTCTGGCTGGAAGCTACTGGGTGTCCTTCTCTAGTGATTTTCCTTCTGTAGTAGATGACTGTCACAGAAAGGTTTCCAGTGGGAAAGGCATTCAGCAGTTGCAGGCTGCAGAAGCTGAGCTGCTGTTGTTGAGGTATACGCTTTGGTGGGGTGGTGGTGCAGAGCTACGTGCTTCTGGTATAGTTTCAGACCAGCGTTTACTTCCTTCTCTTCTCCACCATACATCTCTCTGTGTCATAGACCAGATCACTGGATTGTCTAGATGTCTCAATAGGGCAGAATTTTTAAGGTAAACACTGAAGAGGGGTGTTTTCTGACTTCTAAAGAGAGAGATCTAACAATTTGCCATTTATATTGGTTCGAAATACAAGATTTGCAGTGTGTTGGCTGCATGGCACTGACATCTACAAGGAGAACCTTTCTTCCCTCTCTCATCTTGTATTAAAACACGCTGTCCCACCAAAGTGCTGTTATCTCTCCTGAAAGACTCAGCATCACTCAGCAAATCAAAGAAAGGCAATTTTTCTTTAAATCTAGGATTGGTTTCCTGTGCCTTGTGGGGTGGGTAGGACTGAGCAGTTCTGGGTATCCAGTTTTGGGTTTGAGCCTTTGTGCACATTGAAAAATACTTTATCACTCGTGCAACGCTAAGCATAATATTCAGTGAGATTGCCTGATGTGCTTGCAGACGGTCTTCTTTCTGTGCTTTTTATTTGCGTGGTGTGTGTTGGGAGGTTTAGTGTTTGCAGAATGAGGATATTTTAACTAGCTTTACACAAATATTGGTCTTGCGTGGTTTGTTAGCTGTGCACTCCTGGGCAGAACTAGGGAATGATGAAAATAAATATCTTCAGCTTTTTTTTTTTTTTGAGGACTTTATGTAAGAGATGGAAAATTTAAACCTTAAAAGGAAATAACCAAGGTATGTAGTCATAAGATGTTGTTTTTCCTAGAAGTTCAACTTCAGATATAGAAGGCTTGGTGAAATCCAAATTATCTGTGGTGGAAAGGTGATGACTGTGATATGGTGTGACAGTGGGGGTGCTTGGGGAACAACCTGTTCCGGAGCAAATTGGTCTGGGTGTCTCAGCAACGTGTATGCTCTGAGCTCAGGAAGAGTGTTCACATCTCCCTGGATGCAGCTTGGGACCGAAAGGGTTTTTCCTAGTAGCCTCTTGCTGTGGAAGTCTTTTGGCTGTCCAGCTCTGTGTTCCTGTAAGCTCCCTTTGAAGTATGCTAATGCGTTACAGTTAATGAGATATTTCCTTTGCTTTACAAAATCAGACTCCGCCTTCCCCTTCTCAGCATCCAAAATGATTAGCAGTTTCTGTAAATCCAGGCCTGTGGATTTTATGAGGACCCCTGACAGCCAGGGGTGATAGTGTTCTCCCTGAGTGTTTCCTAAGTAGTAAGAAATCAATGCATCGGGGGGGGAGGGGAGCTGTGCCTCCTGACATCTATTAATTACACTGTCCCCTTATGCCTAATGTACCAGAAAAGAGGCTGAAAGGCAAACCCCCTTGCCCCGGTTAATTTATGCAAAAAAGAAAAATTGGCACAAGTGGATGTAAACTGGTTCCTTAAAAAAAAAACAAAAACAAACAAACAAAAAAAAAACAACAACAACAAAAAAAAATAAAAAAAGAAACTCTTGGTAGTTGGAATTGGAAGGAGCAGTTGCAAACAGAAGAAAAGCGTACGGTAGCGTGAGATACTTGGCTGTACCAGACTCCATAAATGGTCCCACCAGCCCCGCAGTGCCCCATGCTAAATGCTGGGGAATAAAACACGTCCTGCTTTTAATGCTCCATCAAATGAAGGCATTGTGGTACATGCCCGGGGCGATGGGCTGGGGGATAATTACTGTTTTCTTCCCTTATACCATAGATGACATGATTTTGAAGCTTTACCATCCTGACTTCTGCAGCACACATTAAGCTGGATATGACATCAGTGTTAAGAGTTGTGGCACTTGTGGTTACGGCTTTGGGATTCCTTATATTTACTTTCTAGGGAACTAAGATTCAAAGCAGCTTTTATGGCTGTCACGAGAATACTGTCAGTTTCGAAAGAGGTGGGTAATGTGCATTGACCTTTAACTAATGTGGCCATATCCTATTTTCTGTGTGTTTCCAATTAGGAGAAGTATGTTATGATTTTTTTTTTTAAATTGTTAAAATAGTAAAGTTATTTAACTGCAAGGCTACTTCTGCTTTTATAAAGATAATGAGTTGTCCAAGGGCAGAAGTTTTCTTACAATTACTGTTATAAGCTGGAAATCAAGATTTAATAATAGCACGTGCTATCTCCCACCAGTGGTGGAAGAACAAGACCAAAGAGTGGACTGCTGTAAGCAATTTTAATTTGTAACTTGCAGCGAGGCTGCACGGGTTCACGTCCTTCTGGAGGAGAGAATGGGCTTCTTGGTTGCTGCTGATGATCTTCTCCCCAAGCTTTTGTGTTTTTAGCGCTGTAGATCCCATGTGCAATGTCTTGTTGTTGCTTAGCGTGGTGTGTTGTGTCTTCAGAGTAAAATCAAGGAAAGTGACAACGCCAGACTTGACCCAGCTCTGTCTGAAGCCAGCTGCAAACTCCTGGTTGTCACCGATGAGAGCTGGACTTGCTCTTTGGGAAGACCATGGCTAGTTTTTTCCATGTGTTTTGATGGTGATGGGAGCTGATGGGCCCATTTGAGATGGACAAGGGTCTCTCACTATGCTGGTTTTGAAAGGGCGTGTGCCTTCTTATTTTCCTGGATGTATGTTGCAAAATAATTTTATACCTTTGCTCCTAGGACTTGTGATAATTTTCATGAGCTGCAGTAGATCTTTTGTGACCTTAGAAAAAAACAAAACGTATTTTCCACTTTTTAAAATATGCTTTGCTAAATAGGTATTTTTCTCAAATTGCAGTTTCCTCCAAAACATTTTTCTTTATATAGAAAATGGGAATCCACCTCTCCTAGACCTTTGCTAACAGCTGTTCTGCTAGCTAAATGTCACTGAATTAAAAAGAAAGAAAAATAAGAATATGATGGTTTTAGATAAAGATTTTAGTTAACCATTTCAGTCCCAGGTAGAAGAAATCCTTCTATCTTTTGAATGTTGAGATATTCTGCGGATTATCACCCTTTTATTTTACCTTGCAGAACATTGTAATACTGCAGTGTTTCTGGAAAACTGTTGCACATGTATATAAACATGCTCATATATATGAACGTGTTTCCGTGCTGGCTTTTACACTGCTCCCTTGCCCAGAGAAGTGCTGGGGCACCTCTGTAGGACCCCGGGAAACTGAGCATGCTGCTGGTTTTGGCAGCTCAGCTTTTGGAGCTGACCTGTAATGAAGTTGGTGCAATGGGATAGTTTCAGGTCAGGGTGTGTAGGAAAAGGGGACCTGTGCCAGCCTTTTGAAGGTTCCTTTGATTTGTTGCTGGGCACAGTGAGGGCTCCTGGGGTATTGTCTGAGGATTAAGTGCAACATTAAACACTGGAGCTGACTTGTCAAAGAAAGGGCAGTTTATCAAAATATAATTTATAACCAACAGTTTACTACTAGCTACAGTAATTAATATGGAACATGACGGGACCCATCATTAATGTGCTTTGTTGTCTCAGCTTGCATTACTGCTGCTGGCAAGGCCAGCTTCTGAGGCTAATGAAGGACAGGGAAGAAAGAAATCTGTGCTGCTGTTAGCTGATGGTAATATTTCTCCAGGTCACACACTGTACCATGCATTGCATCTGATCACAAATCTCAGCCAGATATATGTGTCCAGTAAAAGCTGGTTTTCCAAATTCTTGCTTAGAGAGGCAAGAATTATTGTTCACACCAAGGTCACTTGGAGCCAACGACAAACTCTGTTAATGCTGGGACGGGGGAGAGGGTGTGTAGGCTGGTCTAGAGGGACTGGAGGATGGGGAGAAATCTCTTCTCATCTGCAGTAGTCTGAATCCTGGTTAATGGTGAGGGAAGGCAGTTGGTATCTGGTGGTAGTTAGTGAACTTGTCTGAGAGAGGAGGAAAGCAGAAGAGGCTTTTTCAACATTTTTGAATGGCCAAGTGCCCAGATGAGGGCAATGGCTAGTGCTGTGTTGCTGATGGGAATCTCTGTTGGCGAGGAGCTTGTGGTTGGTTTGAGGTGGGTTCCACTTTCTGATAGCACATCCTGAACTGCCTGAGAGCCATATGACTTCAGCAGAAGTTTTATTACCACGCTAGTTTCTAGAGAGATGTTTGGAGCCATTCCCAGCATTGGGTTAAGCTGCAGCAGCAGCATGGCTCCTTTCTGCTGGTTTGGTGAGGGATAGGCCAGCTGACAGCTCTCCTAAGGTGTCTAAGGAGTTCATGTTAAAGTAAACAAAGCTGTTCCCATAGTCCGTTTGCTGTATCAAGTCTGTCTTTGCATGTACTCCAAAGAAAGATCTCACAATGTCATCAAGCTTTGAGAAATATCTGGGTCTGGAGGAACTTGGACACAGGCAGTGGTCAGGTCTTCTGCATGGAGATAGCAGCAGGAAAACCAAGTGCAGTTGAAATTTGGATGCTTTAGCTCCATGTTCACTGTGATCTATTGTGATGTTGATTTAGAAGAATATTCTTGGTTAGCACCCATCCTTGGTCAAACAGCACTTTCTGACCTATGGCTGCCCACAGTGGCAACACCTAACTGGGGTACTTTTATAGCAGACTATATTGTATGTTAGTTTTGTTGAGCATTGCCCAAATGATTGAGAAAGATATTTCAAAGTGCTTTGCATTAGTCCGTATTTAGGTACTGCAATTTCCTGATAGCACTGGGGTATCTGCAGAGAATCCAAAGGAACGAAATTTGAAGGTTTCAGCAGTTCTGCTCCAGCTAGAACCAAGTAAGCAATATTCTCACAGTTCTTCTCTGTGCATCTCTTCCAAACATGTCCTTTTTGGCATGTTTGATACAAATATCAGATAAATTCACTTCATGTTGAGATGACAGGGTAAATTTGCCACTTTCATTTCCATGGCCTTGGTTATAATGGTTTTTGCTGTGTGCTCTTGGTCATCCCTGTTGCTGGCTGTAATGAGTGGAGGGATGCGCCTTGTAGGGGATTATATACACTCGTCATAGCCTTTTTTAGATTGCTGTGCTTGACCTCCTTACTTATCCCATAAAGGAGCCTCTTGAACATTGGCTAATCCCACCAGGGTTTATGCAGACTGGCTGAAAGCCAAGTTCTCCCTGGATGGGTGCAAGATGCATCAAGGAGTTTGAACATTTGTGCTCTGGCTTGCCTGAATTAATCTTAGTCGGAGCAGCTGGAGGACTAGGTAATGCACTGTTACGCCAGTGGTGTTAAATTAATGCCAGAGAGGGCATGATGATTTTATGGCTGTTAATAATATTTGTGTGCACATTACTAGGCTGGTCCAGAGAGGTGCAGAACAGAGAAATCCCTGAGAAGTGGAGAGTCCTTAGCATGTGCACTTTATAGGTTCAGACTCCAGAGCTGACCAGATGACTTGCCGCAGGGTTGAAAACCTTGCTGTCAGTGATATACTTTTCTTCTTCAGAAATATTTAGTATTCCGGTTGTTTTGAGAATTTTTATTGTTCAGTTGATGTTTGCATGTTAGCAGAAGGTGAATTCTCTCTTTGGGACCTTCAGTATATTTGACAGAGATGCGTTTCCCTGAGAACCACATGGACAGCACAGTCAAGGATTCTGGAGTAGAGCACATGGCCTGAAACAGCTATCAGGAAAATGAACATTTCTGGCTTAAATAGCAGTCCTCTCATCTGTTGTGGAGAGGGTCAAAATGCTATAAATGGCATGGTTTGGTTTGATGCTGGAGCCAGCAGAATAGCAATCCCCAGTAGTTGCAGTGTCCTTCCCGTTTGGAGGGTTCTTAAGAAATTTTTGCTAGAATTAGATTCATGCTCTGCAGCAGGGAAACAAACAACACCCAGTTCTAAATATTTAGAATACTTTTGAAAATAGTAATAATCTAATCACAATGAATAGCACAATAGTGATGTGTAAACAGAGGTTCAAATGTCACTCAGTAATCTTTACCCACTGCGTGTAGTGCCTTGGGACCCTTGGCACAGATTGCAACTGAATTCTAGTTGCTTTTCCAGACAAAAAATTGTTTCTTTTCCCCAAGGAAAAGCTTGTGTTTGCTTCTTCATGTGTCTGTATATATACAGGCGCTTGCATAGATAGACTCAATAACACTAATGTCGTCTTCTGTGATTTCATGCTGTATTAGTGAGGAGTGTTGTCGGCAAGCTTTCCAGTATTTGTAAAAGGTCTACACGGAGTAATAAAACCTTGTTGTTGGGAAAATTGGTCTAATTTTGAGATAGAGAGGTGTGAGAATAAAAGATGCTTTACTGTAAATTGTAGGTAGATAACAACAGAAACTCAAATATTAGAAGAAACTGGGTATCGCACAAACCACACACTTTCACATCACTAAAACAAGAGCTGTGCTCACACAGAAACATGAACCTCTTTGCAAACCACAGAAAGTAAAAGGGAGCACTCCTGTTTCATTATTGATCTAATTGCTCTTTTCTTGATATGAGAATAGATATGAAATGCTCTTGAATATTCCAGCATGCACAAAAAAAGACTGTCACTTTTGGAAACTTTTAAAGGTGCAGCACATACTGATAAATAGCAAGGCCATTTAATTCTGAGAGACAAAACTGCCTGTCTAATGCCACCTAATTGTTCTTCTGGACCTGAATACATAATAGCTTTGATGAGAACGTTCCACTCAGGAGTGATATTAAATGAGGAGAGCTTAGCCCATATTTTCATGTGACTAATCAGTTTTGGAAGATCAGTTGGTGCAATCTTTTAACTAAGATCTGTTACAAGAAAATAGATACTCTGAAGATTGGGTGTTTTGGGGAACCTCTATGTTGGGCTCCTTCAAAGCTCACTTCCAACTCAAATTGCTCTGCAGTTCTTTGTGGTCTTTGCCTTTATTGGTAATCTCTTTCCTTTGGTTTACAATCCCATTTAAGACCAAATTTCTGAAGTAATTTGTAACTTTGGGCCTGTGGGACTTGTGCAAAATGTATGTGGATAAAACCTTGCTGTGCTTGCGTGTGAGAGCAAACGTGCATACGAATGAGGTTCCTGGATCGATCCAGGGAAGGCTGGACGCGTTTCAGAGATTTGAGTCTAGCGAGGCGTGTTTTTCTGTGGGGGAACTGTGAAGGTGAGTGTCAGTCTGTGCTCACCTCCATGTTTTACAACACTCTTCCATTTATGATCTCTACCAGCTTTGCTGCTCTGCCTGCTCCTGCCAGCAATTGCACCTCCTACTCTCCTGCCAGGCTGAGCAGATTCTGGAGTCAGGCAAGCTCTGCAGGCAATGCCAGCTCCCTGCCTAAGCTCTTCCCAAGGCTGCAGGCAGAGCTGAGGGACAAGGCTCCTTGGTTCTCCTTGGGTTTTGCTGCTGGCTTGCTCCGGTGGCATCGGGCAGCTTCTCTCTCCCTTGGTTTCAGCAACTTCTCTTTTCCTTGTTTTCTACAACTTAAGCACCTGTATCCCTGAGTTTGGGGTTCTCAGACCTGCACAGTCCCTGTTTTCTTATAGTTGGTAGTTCATCCTAAATACCCAAGGCTGAGAGAGAAGCAAGATGCAACCTTTAATAAAATGTTTTTGAAGCAGTTTAGTTCCTTTTAAGAACTAATTTTCGCTTCCTGAAGTCTCTAGCACTTCAAAATAGTCTAGAGATTTGCAGAAAAGGTCACTTCCAGCAGTAACTAATAATAAGAGGTGGAGAGGAAGAGCGGCTAGCTTGTTCTTAAGACATCTCAATGACTGGTTTGATGAATCAGTGATGAATTTTTGCCTGAATCCCCTGGCAATTCACTTTACCTGTAAATTGGTTTAGCTCATTGTAACTTTCCTTTCTTGTTTATTGATTTGATTGTTCTCCCCCCTCCCCCCCAAAAAACCAAAGCAATTAGTTCTGTTGAAACCAAGATGAGAGTGAGTCTCCAGCTGGCAAGAACATGACTGCATGGTTGGAGAGAGGTCACTTCTACAGGGAAATGGCTTGGTAGTAGTTGTCCAAATCGATGTATCACCATCCATGTTCCTTCTAAGGGCATTTTCCCTTGAATTATCCTGCAGTCCCAAGGCACTGAAGACAAACTCACACAAACCCATCCAAAAATCAGCCTCTTGGAAATGTTAAGAATTTACTGGCTTTGGGTCTGTGTTGCTGAGCCAGTAGAAGAGGAAGTTGGCTTTTGGTTTAGGCAGAGCAGGCCAAACTCTGATTTGTTTGCATTTGTGCACCAAGTTTTGTTTTGTTTCTGGAATGGCAGCTGTATATAGAATACAATGTGGGAAAAGATTAAGTAAACTCCTTTCAGAAAAGCTTTATCAGACATTTGCCAAAAAGAAGAAAAAGATGATGATTTTATTCATTGTTTCCTCAGAGCTCAGAAAACCATTCTTTTGAGTCAAGGTGAATTGTTGATGTGTTTGTAGGAGTAAATAGCTGTTTCCAAGATGCGGGTAAATATTCTGCAAGCCTCCAGATGCTGCCAGGAGGAGAAGTAAACATTTAGCTCTGGAAATGTGCAGATCACTTGCTTAGGGCCTCTTCCTTGAAGGATTTCTGTACTTCTTGTTTGTTGATATTTCAGTAGCATGTGAATGGCCTGTGAGTTTGGATTGAGTCTCCGTTGACCGACGCTGTAACGACAGGCCATGACTGTCTTCAGTGAGGTGACATCATGGACGGTGAGCACAGCAGATGGATGGGAAGAGTGAAAGGGCAAAGGAGAGAGGATGAAAATGGTGCTTCTGTCAGAGTTTTGGCAAAGCCGGTGATAGGCAAGACCTGCTTTCTGAAGGAATGTTGAATGGTAATGCTTTTCTGTCTTCCAGACTGTTCCTAATAGTGGTTGAATATCACTGTGCCTGCTGGACAGGAGCTGGGGAGAGGAGAAGCGATTTACCCTAATCTCCATGTGGAGATAACAGCTGAACCAGGGGCAGGAAATCCTGATCCCTCAGACCTATGGAGGATAAGAAATTAATTTGTAATCCCCAGGCAGGTTCAGATATTTTAATCCTCTACCTTGTTGCTGTTTTCTGTAACCTTTTGAACCAGAAGCTGGAGAGCACCAGCATATGTGACTTTGATTTCCATCCTTTTTACAGCCGGTCACTTCTAAGCACAACATCATGTGTGTCTGATGTTCAGGTGCACAGTCCACATAACGCCATTTTGAATCATATGAATCAAAATGAAACCACTTTCCAGGAGAATGGTGCAGTTCCCACCAAAGGATTGTGCCTTCCTGGACACTCATGCAGTTTCTGCTCAATGATGATCTCTCCGCTGTGAACTATGGCATGGTGCTGAGCAGAGTACCCACCCAGAGGTACCACGTTTCAGTGGCAGATTAAATGGTTCCTGCCTCCACTTTGAGATTCTCTAGGATGGAAAGTATTGTTGTTTGTTTGTCTGAGCCAGTATTTTCACTGCGCTTTACTTCCATTGCTCCTGTTAGATGTGTCGGTTTTCATTATATCTTCAGATAAGGCTCATGTGAAATGGGCTTCTGTTTTGTTTTCCCACTAGAGGAGTGATTCATATTCAAATTGAAATGCTGTATTGCTCTAAGCCAGCCTTCTTCTCGTGTGCTAATGGGAGGGGAGGGAGACGCAGGCATGGAACGAGCAGGATTATTTTTCTCCTGCTGCATTTAGAAACTTTTCAAATGGCTTTTCAGGAAGGCACGAGGACTTAGCTGTGTGGCATGGGACAATCCTGGTCTTGCATATTTTAAGAACACAAGATGAGCATGAATGTGTGTTTAGGCTGCAGAGCCATATGCTTGCAATATTGTCCAAAAAAAGGGAGAATTTGCGATCCTTTTTAATTTGAGGTTTTGGGTTGTTGGCTGTTTTTTTTTTTTTTTTTTGTCATCTTTGTTGATGTGATCCTATTTTTCCTCTTTCTTAAAAACTAGTGTTATGAATAAAGTTACTTGCACTTGTCTTGAGGCAGTGACTCTGCAGGCACTTTCTGTGGCACAGCCAAGGCCATCAGCTCATGATCTCTGCTGCTGCCTGATGCTTTCCCCAAAGGAGCAGGTTGCCACCCACAGAAGAGGCGAGCTGCACAGTGTAGCACACGTTTCTGATGTTGTTAGAAGTGGATACTGGCTAGTCCAGTGCAAACTTGTTCCAGAAACTTTATCACAGGTACTCTAAAATAGAGAGAACAGATGCTGAGATTCCAACTGGGGGTTCATATATATTCAGAGCTGTGTTGCTCTGTTACCTGCAGTTCAGAGGGAATGTCATTGTAGATCTTGTGAAGCCTACTGCCTGTCCCATAAGCACCCAGGCTGAAGTGATAGTGTATTTCATGGAAATCTACAAAATTCGGGTGAGTCTCCTCACCTTAGTTAAAGTGACCTTAACTAACTAAGCCTACTTGAGGAGATTTGCCATGTTTTAAACTTAAAGCTCAGGTCAGTCTATTTGCTTCCTTGGTTCTTCCAAGCTGGACTTGGCAGTGTGAAATGATCCTTCACAACTTGCCCTTTTTATTCCCACAGACTTTGTGAAACTGACTGACTATTCCTAAGTTGCCCTGAGGTTTTTAGATAAATGTCATACATGAAAAGACATTGACACTTTCAAAGTAGCACCTGAGGAACCATTGAGCCTTGGAGGATCTGGTGACTTTAATGGAATATCCATGGCCACGTCCTTTGTGTTGCTTTGACAGTTCAATTACACCAACGGCTGAGGGCATTGTGAGGATCAAAAATGTTCTGCATTTTTGTTGGCATAAAATTAGAATTTATGTGACAGTGTTCCAAGGAGGAAGAAAGACATTCATAGGTCTTCAAAGCTGATTGTAGGTTCTTTCACCACTGGAGAGCTAGTGTAACCAAGGTCTCACATTTGTCTCACGTCACCTAAATACTTCCTGACTTAAGAGCATTTGAGCTGGAATCACTTGCAATTAGCATGGGCTTGGCAGACACTGGCACTGCCGCTGTTTGCATAGGAACTGCGTAGTCCAGTTGTGCCATGGGGAAAGCTGCTGTTAGCAAGTAGCACAAGTGTAGTCTTGAGGTGGTGTCTGTGCAGTGACTGCTCTTACAGCAACTGATGTCCTTGGTGGCACAGCAGCAGCTCTAGAAGCAAGAGCATAGCCCTCTGTCTCCTGTACCTGGTCTCTCTCACCCAAACGTCACAGCCTTTAACCTGTTTATCATCATAGCCACGTGTTTTGTTTTTTTTAGCTGCTGATATTTGGGAGCTTGTAGTTGCATTGCTTTTGAGAACCTGCTCCCTTGCATAGTCCAAAGAGATGTACTTGTTGCTCTGTCTTTGCTCAGATGAGACAGTTTCCACTACAGCTGACTGTGGTCAGGCAACCTGTTGTAGACTCAAATGACCTGTCTGGGATCAATTGCCCAATTAACACAATAAATTATATCTAAGAGTTAGTTAAATAAAGGAATTCATGAGGACCAGAGGGCAGCTGCTGGTCCCCATAACCTGTGTTGCTGCTCAGAGGTTGGGCAAGGTGTCTCCTGCCTGCTTGATGGAGCCTGGGAGCTTGTGAGTGGGTGGCGTGGGAACTGGGGACAATTGAGGATTCGTACAGGGATGCATAGTTGCTCCCTGGGGCAAAAAAATAAATGTATGATTCTTGGCCCTAGAACGAAGAAAGCAAGACGCTGTGGACTTGTTGCAACCCGTGCAGTCTGTGAATGTTTTCTTCTTGTCAGATGCTGCTGTCACAGAAGTAATTTTATTGCCAAAGGGCAGGAATGAACTAATGAAGTGGGAGAGACGGCTACTTATTGCAGGGCTATGTGTTGTGAAAATCAGTGCACCAAATGTACAGTTCTTCACTTTCTGCTCTTGCAGTGTTTATTTATTTATATGATTTGCGGGTGAGAAGGGATGGTGGTGCAGGAGGTACATCTATCTCATCCAGGAGAAAGCGTGTCTTCAGATGAGGAGGCATTATGCATACAAAGCCTGAAATTAGCCCTTAAAATAGCACACTCCGCATCTTAGTAATATATTGAATATACCTTGATAAGAAACAGTCTGATTGAAGTATTGAGCTTATTGTAGTGGATCTGCTGTGACTCATCAGGAAACTGAAAGTCTTGAGACAAAATCACACACCCCCCCTTCAGCTTTTTTGGAAGAGACGGGAATCAGTCTTAGATGGGAAGTAATTAATTGTTCTACGATTGTCATAAATAGGTACCGAGCAACAAGTTCATACTGAAGTATTTATATCCTAAGCCCTGTCTTGTGAGCCCAGCTATCAAGAGTCTCCATCAGACAGAGACAGTGAAAAAGAAAGTTCTCTGGAATGAGCAGCACTTCCACCTACATGCGTTTAAGTGAGACAGGATGGAGGTGAGCGGGTAGGCTGCATGCTGTAATAAGCCATTTACTAGGATAATGGCTGCAGGCTACAAATGCCGTTTCTACTTAGTCTGTCTATTCAATGCAAACATTAAAAAAGAAAAAAAGAAAAAAAAAAACCTCTACCTCAGTGAAGTCTATAATAATCTTAATCCCCAGTGTACTCCATGAATATTAACTCAGCCAGTGTTGCAACACCCCGCAGAGGCAGATGGCATGTACACACAGTCGTCTTCATCTGCCTGAGAAACTGAGGCAGTGGGAAGGACTTTAATTGAGGCTTCTGCTTTTAGACTGGGGCAAAATCCTGGCCAACAGCCTGGCTTGCCAGTGAGCAGGATGGAGCCGTCCTTGGCAGGAGCATGGGAATTTTGACTTTCAGGGACTAATCCCATAAATTTAGGGTTGCCTTTGAGGAGAGTTGCTGCCTGCTGTTGCAGGCAGCACTGCCCTGCGTGCTGGAGTCACAGAGGGCACGTTGGCATGGCTGGCAGAGGTGGATTGTGAGGGGATGAATATGTGCAGGACTATCTCTCTGATTTAGTCAGTAGCTACAGCCATTATGTATCTTGCTGTCTGTGGGATATTGCTGGAAATCCAGATGTTGGGAAAAGAAAGAGGAGAATCAAGATCATCAAATACCTGTTTAAAAAAAAACAACGCCCAAGGAAAAGGAGCTTGATGGCTTTGTGTTTGTCTGCAGTGAAGTCATGGCAACAGAGCACTCATTTAGCAAATTAACTGTTTCTCTATCTTACAAAAAAAAAAAAAATCAAATGAAAATGATGCAAGGGAACATCCTTTTATCTCAACCAAATGAGTCCATTTGTGCCAAAGCAAAGGAGTCATCCTGGGGAGTTTGCTCCAGAGAGCACGTACTTTATTAGAACAGAATGTAATAGTTGTCCCAAAGCCATAACCGTAAGAGTCTGATGCCCTAGGCGAGCACTTTCAGTAACAGGAAAACCAAAGTTAGGTTCCTGCACCCGTATGATGTTGAAATACACACTTTGGAGCATGATTTTAAGCTCTTGGTTGCTTGGGATTTCAGCTCAGTTAAGCTCTGGATACAGCTTTCAGAAGGGCTATAATCTCTTTGAAGTTCCTTATGGGTAATGCTTAGTTTAAAGTTGTTTAGGCATCTAGGGACAAAATGCTGATGCTGCTTCAGTTTGGGTGTACCCAACTACTTGTAAAAAACCCTGTTGCCTTTAAGTACCTTTGACTTTGAGACATAGGCTTCTTTGTGCCCCAGAACTCCATTTTAGCTCCTAACCTTAGTAGTATTTGAAATAATTCTCACACAAACCCCGGAAATAACACTACTGTGCTACTTCTGTTTTGATGTTCGCTGCCTATCTCCATGCACTGACTGCTCTGCGAAGCAGTACGTGAGGGTGAACCACACAGTGACACTATTGGTAGGCACGAAAGCTCATTTTACATCACTGAGAATCTCATATTTGGAATTCAGAAATTGTTCATCTTGGTGATGAGCAGGACAAGCTCCAGGGAAAGTATCATGAACTCAGACATGTTGCTTGAAGCGCCTGGAAAATGGTGTTTCTCATAAGTAGTGTTTTCCAACCAGATCAAATTTTACTTTGTGGCTCTCCTGGAGATGGTTTTAGGCAATGCCTTATGGTTTCCATGAAAACATCTGACAGCAGAAATACAGGGCTTTTATCTGTATGAAGGAGTGGAACAGTTTGGGGGAGATTTTTAAGGATGATTCAACTTTGATGTAGTTTCTGTCAAAAATGTTGGGGAAGCTTCAGACTAATTGGAAACTTGACTGTTTATTGACAATGCTCATCAGGTGAATGTGAGTTGTTTTCCATTGCCTCTCATACTTAGAGGAAACTTGTGCCTTTCTCTTGCAACTTAAACTTTGGCTTAATGAAAGAAAAGTGAGAACTGAGTATAGGTGGATGAGTTTTGGTCAGTGAAGGAAAGCCACAGTCATTTTATACACAGGTAGCTCTCTTGGATGTTGTGGAGGTCTTCCATCCATGTAAAAAGCCAATGTTTGAGGGGTTGTTTGGAAAGCATCTCTTTCAGGAGGGACCTCATGTGAATAGTGAGACTCTTCACACTTCTGAATGGTGCTTGTCAAAGGGGGTGCAGAGGCTGGCAGGGGGTGTGTGATGTTTCCCAGCTCAGCCTCAGGCTGGTGTATTTGTGGTGGTGGCTGGCTGTTTCTTTCCACTTGTTTCTCTGAGGCTGGATGTAGCCCTCGCTTTAGCTGCTAACAATACGAGAGCGGAATGGCCCGGCTGTAGCAGTGTCCTACCGGAGCGATGCCCGTGGGCTCGGATACGGCTGCCTGGAGGAGAGGGAGCAAGTGGGCAAGGGTGGGAGTGCAGATCCAAGGCAGTTGCACCACAAATTATGTCTAGAGGCTTTTCAGGAGTAACAACTCGCGTCTTGGGCTTTTGTTGGGGAGGGATGAGATCCCCAAATAGGAATGCTAGCATGTATAGGGAGCCCTAGCCCGCAGGTTGTCCCAGCATGCATGGGGCGACTAAGCATGGTGGAAAAGCCTGAGCAACTGCTGCCAAACGACTGGGAAGATGCAGCCCACGACGTCTGTTGTGTCTGAGATCTCCGTAAAGTCTCTCGCATCCTTCCTCAAGTTTAGTTTTCCAGTGGAGGCTGTCACAGTAATGAGAATGTCTCCCATCTGCTCCTCACACGGCTTGGCACATTTAGCTAGAATATATATATTTTTATTATGGGGTTAGCCAGTGGTAACCATGACAATTAGACTTATCACGCAGCATTTTTTTCCCTCCTTGAGTCAGTTTGAAATGCTGACAATTAAATAGATACAGTACACTTTAGAGATCCATCAGTCTCTTTGTTGTCTTGACAACCAGAGTATATTTAGAAATGTAACAAGTACATGGAGTTCAATTGCACTTTTGCTAAAACATAGTTTTGTAGCTTGAGAATTTAATCTGTTGTTTGTAGATCCAGGTGCTTATTTGAGCTGTGCCTGACTTTCTTTTTGGTCTCTCTGGGAAGCTCCTACACAGTGACGGGGAGATTTGTCTGGTAGAAAGAGGGTCCTCATCAGGCAGGGAGGCTGTTGGAGATGCTGTGCATGGCTGGGGTTTGGGCGAGGACCTGGCAGTGCCTCTGTGCTTGGGTACTGGCTGTCCTCTACCCCTGGGTACTTGTGGTGCCCTGTACCCCCAAGTACTCATGGTTTGGCTATTGGTTTGCAGTCCAAGAGGAACGTCTGTGATCGTTGTCTCAGATATGCTGTTCCTGCAGGTCCAGCTCAGCAAACGGTGCTGGGGAGCAGTAAGCAGTGTGTCCGAGCATCCTCTCACCCTCCCCGACAAGCTGCTCTCATGGTTCAGTAGCACTTTGGTACGGGAGGACGGTACTGTGGAGTGTGACATTGTGGAGTGTGACATTGGCAGGCTGTGATGGCTTTCCTCCTGCACCTGAGTTACCTGAGCTTTGGGTGCAAGTGGGAGCTGCTCTCTGCTGCTGAAGCAATAGCAGAGACTTTCTCTGTATTCCCCCTGTTTTGTCTTTGATTTGCTGGGGGCGTGTTTGTTTGATTTTAACAAAATACTGCAATAATTTTTTTTTTTGTCCCTTCCATTTGACTGGCAAAACTGAGCTCATCCTCTGCTTGTTGAGCTGGAGTAGCAGCATGTGAGCTAGATGTCTGGAGCTATGGATTTTTAAGGTTGCATGCAGGGCTGGAAGAGTAGATGGGAATTACGATGGAGTGCACCTTGGGGGGGCTGTAAATGTCCCTGTCTCTCACCACCCCTGTGCACACACTGATGGAAGGTCCGTGTTGCGTAGCTGTGCTGCTCTCTGCCCTTTCCCTTTTGAGCCAGTGGAGAGCTGTGGTCAGTGCAGGCACCTGTGTGGGTGTCACAGCCGTACCTGTAAGTGTGGCGATGTGCCAGCCCAGAAGAGCAGCTGGGATGCGTGGCTCCCATCTGCTGCTGTCCTGCAGCCCGATGGCTGCGAGACATGGGCTGGCACCACAGTGCCCTCGATACGCTCTTAGCACAGGACCTGGCAGTGCCACCACATTGCTTAACGTGTTGGTTTGCAACGCTGTTTCTGAAGTGGTAGACACTCAGACCTGAGGATCTCAGAGTATTTCCCTGGCTTGAGTGATAAATGAATGAAATACAAGGAAATAACTCAAATGTTCCCCACCACTCCTCCATTTGGCTGACCCAGGTTGCAATGTTGGTCTGGGCTGCCCCTTCAGAAGGATCGCTGGTCGAGGAGCTGCTAAAAAGGGCTTCTTCGTGGTAAGGTCTTGGTGGCCCTCCCTAATCCGCACCTAAACCCTGGGGCAGAGCCTGGAATGCTCGTGGATTTCCTGCAAAATGTCAAGCAAGACTCTTCCACCTCTCCCTGTCTGAGACTTGGTTTATAATTGATGCTTGGCAGTATAATTTGGGCAGGACAACTGAAAAACCCGAACAAACCAAGCCTCTCCTTCATCAACAAAGCTGTGGCAATGCAACAATCTGAACAGGAGCTCGTTTGCGGCGGAGTGGCCTTTTGCCCAAGGGAACCAGTTCATTTGGTGAGATGGTTTACAGACAACAGCAGTGGGTCCATGGTATGGATGTAGTGATGGTCAGTAGCATCCACCCCGGGGGCAGAGAGCTGTAAAGCTAGTCAGTAGCATTGCACTGCTGCTGGGGAGCACGGTCAGCACAAGCTTGTTGCTGGGATGCTTTATTACAGGGGGGTGAGGAAGGCTCCAGGGAGAGGAGCCTGACGAGGTCAGCTGTTATGGCCAGTGACAGCCAACAAAGCGTATCTGTATTTCCTGGGGTGCATGTTGTCTTCTCTGTCCGCTATACCTGAAGTATAATTTAGTAAGGCTCAAAAGGAGGAGAAGATTGGGTTTTTCTAGCATGATTTTTCCTTCCCTCATCCCTGCGTTTCTTTTTATTTCATTATCTGTCAAGTAACATGGGTGATTTTTCATTGTGTGTGCACAACTCCGTTTCATTTATCTGTTTCCTTTGCTCCCTCTATTTTACCAATTTCCCAATGAAAATCCATAAGCATAGTTATATCTCCACTCCAGTTTTGTTTGTAAACTATTAACATGCCTTTTTCAAGTGTTTAATAGCTACTGGGGTTTATTCTTAAAATACAACCACCAAAACCCAACGATGCTAATGAGTCTTCAAGAGTGCTTTAAACAAGTTATTCCAATCAATCTGACAAAGATAATGGTCTTCTGTTAGAAGATATTTAGTTGGAGGTTGGATGAGCTGTAATGTTTATGGGTCTGTAGATCCGTAACCAGACAAAATCAGAATAACTCCTTCAATTTCAGTGGAGCTGAATCTGTTTATTACAACTGAGGATTAGGCAGTGCTTTAGATGCAAATTGCAACCTCTCTGAAGTTAAGTGGGGTTTTGATTTAATTCCTGGAAGCAGTAATGTCAGCAAAGAAGTGAAGAGCTGGGACCCACATCCCCCAAAGTCTGTAACTTTGGGTTGCTCTTTCCCTTGCTGTCAAGATCAGATTCCCTTGATTGAGGCTAGTAATTAAAATGCAGCTTCTCTTGAGCATGTCCCAAAGGCAGGCAGAGAGAGTGGAAGTGCAGCCTATGCAGATTATATATATATCTCTACATACTTTGCAGAAAATGCCAGTAGTTATGTTCTCTCTGACTGCTCGTGGTTGGGCTGTTGACCTGGAGCTTGTGCTTTCCAGCTCTGAAAATGCAAAGGCGCTCCAGCTGGCTTATCAGGCTGTAATGCAGTGAGAGCTGGGATCTCCTTTCCCCCAATGTATTCGTGTCCATGTGGCAGTTGGAAGACATGGACCACTGCTCATCACACCCACTGTGTGTGGCATAAGTGATTCACCATGCATTCATTTCTGGTCACGTAAGGGGCATTAGTTTAAAGCAGGCTTGAGGCATAGGTTAACGTTAGCTATTTGAAGTCTTCAGTCTGAAAGCAACATCAAACAGGGAGCAGAAAATGTATCATGCACAGAAAAATCTCTGGGATTTGTTTCTCCCTCTAAAAAATAACAATAATAATAAATTCCAAACTGTTCGCATATGCTGTCTCCTCTGTGGTCAGGACACCTGTCTGCCTCTTTGCTGTTACTTGATATGTGCTTACAGTGCTTGCAAAAATGTTAACATGAATTTTTTTTTGTCATGGCAAATGTGAAAGGAATATCCAACGTCTGTGCAGGCAAGTCCTCAGCAAATTTCTCTGTGCTGCTTGCGCTTCAGTGTGGATATCAAGCAACTGCTGCTGTTCTCCTCCCCTGTGCTCCCCTTCCTCCACTGTGAGCCAGGAGGGCGAAGCTGCTGCCCTGCCAGACCTGGTTCTTCTGGTTTCAGCCTGGTTTCCTTAAAAAAATAATATATGTGACTGGCTAAGATATGTGTCTCCTCCTTCTCTTTAATGATCTTTAACTCCTTACTGTCTCAGCCATGTTTGTTAAGAGATAATTAGGCTTTAGGAAAATAGGGGCAAGGATGCAGTTAGGAGGAGCTGGGGGTGACCTGGGGCAGCCACAAGTGTGGTGGGCTGGGAGAGCTGGGGCAGGTGGAGGTGGACTGGACCTTTCACTAATCATTGCTACTATTTTTTAAACTTGCTTATTTCTTCTCTATGGACAAGGTGAAGGGAAATAGAAAACACCAGAGCAGGCTCAGATATCAATAAGGTGGAAGTATGAAAGGCTGCTGGTTGAAAGCAGCTTGTGGTAACAGAAAACCTGTGTTTTCTTTTTAACTGGGTGTCTTTGGAGGCACCCAAAAGGAAACCAGGGCTGGAGGTGGAGGCAGGGTTTGGGCTGTCCCACTCTGCCGCTTTTGCCACAATTGCTGTGTGTTTAATGCATCCCATCTCAGCTTCGGTTCTTCTTGGTGCTCGCATGGCAAAGCCAGTGCTGTGGGGGTGACTCACTATTGGGCCTGAGCGGTGGGGGAGGCTTCGGAAGAAGAGGCTCTTTAAGCATGAGAGGCAGAAGGATGTCTGGTCAGGCTTTGAAAGAGACTTTTTTACCTGCAGCCCTTACGTCAGTGCCTTTCACCAGCTCTGCAGTGAGTTAAAACGAGTAGCTTCTCTCCCAAATAAACCTCACTCACTCTGATGCCTGCTCAGATGTAATCTGTCCTGTCAATCTGTGAAAAACCCTTATATGGGTCAAAACAGGGACAGACTGACACATGAGTTGTATCAGAGGGGGGGGGGAAACTATGGTCTGCTTCGTACAGGAGGGCAGCAGATATTATGGGCCCTTTTGGGGCTGTTTTCTTGGCAAGGTGTCACAGCCAGCTCGATTTACTTTCTGCTTTTATGATGAGCAAAACATTTATTCTGACCTTTCTGTTTGCACCTGTAGAGGTCCCTTGGAAGAGCCTGTCCGTACGTCTGTCTGGGTGCCTGACGGAGCTGCCTTGCTTCCAGGTGAGGAATGGGTCAGGTCCTGGGGCTTTTGCCAACTGCTGAGTTTGGGAAAGTGGGAAGACCCTGCGACCACGTTCGGTCATTCAGCAAAGGATGGGCATTTCTCCAAAGCCCGGGTTGGTGGGAGGCCAGGCTAACCCAGGAGGTGGTTTTACTATTTCTGGGTCCAGATCTGGAAACAGCAAATGTGCAGGCTCTCCTGGGAATGGGAGTGTTGCAATGGAATGATTGTGTGGTTCTGTGGGCCGTGTTACTTTGACGACTTTTTGAACAAGACTTTCCTGCTTGTGAACCTGAACTCTCTCCCAGTCCATGGCATGGCTTTCTGCAGCCTGGATACGCTCCCAGCTGATGATGGAGAGCTGACTGTATTACTAGCTTTAATCTAACCATGCTTCAGTGGACAAAAGTAGAAAAGTATATAAGCCTATTAAGAGTAACCTGGATAGAAATATACGTGAGGAGCAAATGAATTAATTCTTCAGAATTGCCAGTTCTGTCAAATTCACTGGTGATATTTAGCTGTGACTTATGGATCAACCTGTTAAACTACCCCAAACTCTCGTAGGAGTCCCTTGCTGGATTATGTGTAGGTCATGAATTGTGCTTTGTGTCCATGCCATGAGTATGATGATTTGATTGCAGCAAGGGTAAGATTGCAAAAAAGGAGCAGTGTCAGGGCAGTAAGTCTGTCCTCAAGCTTCTCTCAGTTGTGCCATCCCAGGAGGCAAATGAGGTGCTAGAGGTGCTAAAAAAAAGTCACGGAAACTGGGGGAAGAAAGCAGCGAGCAGCCCTGTTGAGAAGCAGCTAATGAATGAAGAGGGGGATAGCTGGTAGCTGGTCTCAAACTGCTCAGTGGCCATGAAGTTCTTCAGGAGGAGAGTGCCTTAGGAGACTGCGGTGGCTCTGGGCAGTCTTTGCTGTGGTGATGGTTCCCTGCGCCCTGTGGCAGTACCAGAAGGCCACATGTGGTACGTGCACCAGGGGCTGCGTTGTAAGCCAGCATGGGTCCAGAACAACACATTGCTGTGTGGGAAGGTGGGCACTGGGTCTTGTTCTTCTGCTACCCGGATGGTTTTGAGTAGCAGGTCAAGGGCTACTTCATTTGCCTTGATGTTACCTGACTTGAGACTCGTGCGACATCTGTATGGCATGCCGAAATCTTGAGTGCTTCTTCTTTACCCTGTTGTGTCACTGAATATAACTGCTCTTTCATTCTGCCCTTTTGGTATGCAGTGCACATCCCTTCTTTCTTTACCCTCTTCTTGGTTTTTTTGGTGTGGGTTTTTTTTTTGTCATGTAAATTATGGCTAGCTGGAGATCAGTTTTCAGCATCCTGTTTACTGCAAACACTTGGGGACATTAATAACTATTGAAAGACAAAGACAGACAAGGGATTAATAAGTAGAGGACAGGAGATTAATAGCAAGAGTGTAGAATTTGGTTCAAGGCCTGGTCTTCTCAGTTGCTGGGTTATGGAAGATTAATGGCAGCTCTTCTTTTAGTCTCACTCTTTCTGTGGCGGCTTTTCTGGCTAAGTCTAATAAACTGTCCCAGTGGATTGCTGTAAATACAACATCTAGGAAGAAGCCCATCCTTATAGACTGTTAACTGAGACAGTATTAGTTTTGCTTTCTATTCAAAGTTTAAGCAACAGCATCAATATATTTGTGAGTGGTGAAGTCAGATGTGCTTACAACTCTTCTCAGGGCAAAAACATATCATAAAATGTATCTTGCCAAGCAAGCTGTCTCCGACAAATTGGTTTTTTACTTTGTATCCTGTGCAAGAGATTGATCTCTCTTCTCTTGACTGAGTTTTCAGCTTTGTTTCCGTGGAAAATTGGGCTCTTGACCTCTTGCATCTGGCCTCTCATTAGACTTTGTGTGAGATTAGATCACTGTAAGAAAATGCTAACTTTGCAAAGAGCATTCCCGCTTAAATTTGCGGGAGAACTGTAGAAGATGTTACTGCAACGCAGAAAGTCTTTATTCTGGTAGAAGGGTGCATGCTGTTCGGGGTGTGCTATGTAGAAGGGCAGCCTCAAACTCCTACCTTAAGGCTGAAACTGCCAAGTCAAGCACTGCAGTAGTCCTTTGGCATCTGCCCTCATGTATTTTTCATAGTCTTCACAAAGATGACCCCAAGCCCTTCATGCATAGGGTTATAGCAATATACAGGTGCATGTGTGGCCATTTTGGGAAGGAAGCAGCTGTGTTCCTGTAACAGTGAGCATGATGAAGACGGCTAACATCAAAACTTCATGCAGTTATAGCTGAATTTCTTTTCCAAGGAGGAAAGGCTACACACTGCTTCAGTGTCCCTGTAACAAAGCTCTTCCCCTCTCGTCTGCTCTTGCATGCAGTGCCCTTGGCTTTTCAGAAGTTAATTGATTTGTCCATATTATGATTCTCTCTTTAATTTTATTTGTGTAAAGAAGAACACGCGCTAATCTTTCTCCAGAGAAATGTTTCACACTGCTCCTCTTTGAATGTTGGCCCCGGGTCTGCAGCATTTCTTAATGAGTCTCTAACTAAACAGCTACGGTTCCCACATGCTCCAGCCTTGACACGCGCATACTTGTACACCCACGTGCCTGCTCCCAGTTGAACCGAGCAGCCTGCCCGCTCCCCTCGCACTCTCGCTGCTTTGGGATTTGCGTTAGCAAGGCAGCACCTCCCTGCAAAGCCCTACACGTGAGAGGGGGCTTTATACCTGCAGGTAGAGATAAATTTGGCATCGAGTGAGCTGTCCTGTGAATCGGAAAGGCTATAGACTCTTTATCACACTGTCCTCCCACCAGACTCCTTTAATGTGCCTCTCTGGGAGCTCAGATTCCTGTGGGCTACATTACCTGTGGGGAGGACCCAAGCTAGAGCTGAACACGGAGCCTAACACCCAACACTGAATTACTGTCTGGTATGCCGCTGGCTGCCAGATCTTTGATAGCTTGTTTTTAATGAAGATTCCTCCTGTAATTCCTAGAATATCTTGCAGTGCAAAAAAATGAGCTGTATGTGTATTTTGCTGTGGGCTGAATTTTTTCCTGCTCTTCACAGTTCCCTCCGTGAACAGAGAGGAAAGAGAGGGGGAAGCAGCTGACTGCTTTTTTGTTGTTGTTTTTCTACTTGACTTCTGTGAAATATGTGGGGATCAATTGCTCGCAACTAACAAAATGTTTTTGTTTCTCTTTGCAAAAGCATATGGGAACTGCAGGAAAAGCATATGGGCGTTTTCAGGAAAACATATTGGTGAATGGACAAATTATAGTGGTGCCAATATGTTTTGGATGTCTGGCTAGACCACTACTACTTCCACACTTGCTGGCATGCAAATCCATCCATGAGATTTCCAGCATATGAATGGTGTGTAGCTTCTCCTAGGGAAATACAGGCTATGCTGGATCCGACCCCTGTTAAAACAACATTGCGATCCGTCTTCAATGTGCATGACTGCTGCACCATGTCCCAGACCAGGCTTTGGGCTTGTGTTTATGGCAGTATTTCCATTCTCTCAGTAGACTGAGCCCAGAGCTCCACTTGCAGCTGGCTGCAAGTAATGGTAACCATTTTTCTTTCTAAACCCCTTGACTGCAGTCCTGATAATACCTGAGCATCTTACAAACAGGCTGGGCAGCTTCTGGTTTCCCTCTGCTGCTCTGTCAGGTCTTTTTGTGTTAGCTGGAGCTATTATTTTTAATTTCTCCATCATGCAGGCTGCTTTTAAGGAAATTCATAACATTTGCATTTTTGCTTCTGGGCTCAGTCCTGTTTGCCTTCATAAAGGTGATCCAGGGAAGGGACCCAGCAACCAGGAGGGACTTGGTGGGGAGTGGTAAGGGGATTAAGTGGTCTTGGTTGGTGGGGTGGTTCTGGTGGCTTGCAGCATCCCTACAGTTTTAGCTCCATTTGGGCAGCTCTTTCCACTTGCCCTGGCAGTGAGGGAGTGGTGCCTGCCCTGCGATGGGCATGGCTGTGGTGGGTTGCAGCTCTCTGCTCACGTATGGGCTTCAGCAGGTCCTATGGGACTGGCTGAGATGGAGATCTCCTTGCACAGGTGTGCACAGGGAGAGACATCTCTGATCCCTAAGAGCTCATGGTCTAAATAGACAAAGCGGAGATGTTGAGAAGGATGTAGTGTTCTCTGAGTGTCGGGGAGATGGGCAATAATTGAACTCGGGGGGTGACAGTGAGCGGTTTCATGAGCAAGTTCAACCAGTGTGAGTTTGTACGTTACTAGCAGAAGTAGGTGGTCCTGCTGTCTGTGGGTCCCCAGTCCCCATTTCTGTCCATACAGTCACTTCTACCCTTTACAGGCATGAGTGGTGAGTCAGAGGAGGGGCCAAAACATGTGGCTAGAGACTGAGAGGGGAAGCAAGATGCACGTTTGGACAGTGGTTTGGACGTCACATTGTTTATCTTGGTTATGAACCCGCACTCTCAGAGATCCTGAGTGGTAATTCAGCACCTTTTAGTGTTCTTCCCCTTATGCCAGCTTCGGGATGATTTGCTACTGAGTAATTTTACATTATTTAATGTAGCCACTTTCCTTATAGCTCTTTTGTTCCACGAGACAATTCCCTATTTTATTATGCAAACAGTACATTAAGATCCTTATGGGCCAAAGTTCCCAGCAGTGCTTGAGATGATGGCAGAGAAGTAGGTTATTTCAGAAATAATGATTCTCTCCTCTAGAAGCTTTCTTGGAGTTCTGCTTTAACTGCTTTTGATATTATACATGCTTTAAAAAAAATCCAGTACTTCCTAAATGTTATAGAGCTCAAAAAATACACTGTATGCCTTGTCACAATATTTAATACAGAGTGCTATTTACAGTAATGAATCAAAATGTCAGTTTTTAAAATATGAACTGTCAGAGTGTTCCTACTTTGCAGAAAACTTTGATATGACAGTTTGTTAATCATATGACTATTACATCAAATGTGTCTCAGAGTACTTTTGCTCAACAAAGTCTTTTTTTATTCCTTCCCCCTCCCTTTTCACTTTAATTCTGGTAGATTTGTTTGACTGAATGCACTTTGATTAGGGGTCGGAAGAATCCAGAGCTGAATGCTTTTGTGGATTGGCAGATGGGATGTATCAATACCTGTGGTCGTGTTGAATGTGGTCACCTAATCTTAGGTACAGCCTGGTTTGGGTCAGCTTTACCTCGTCGCCCCAGTTTTGCCCTAAGCCTGCTGCGTGCTGGGGCTCAGGCAGCAACGCTGGTGGAAGTGAGCCCTGACCGAGCAGTGCTGATGCCTCCAGGTGTAACTCTGCATTTGGGGCAGCTGGGGTAAAACTGTCTCTTGAGTAATAAAAAGCTGGCTTATATAGCAACATTTCTAATCCCTATAGTTTTAGCATGAAGGAACAAGTAAATTAAAGATCTTAAGGCTGCCTGTGCATCCTTGTGTGAGCTGAAGGGGTGGCTGTGCAGGGCAGGGTTGGTGTTGCTCCTGGAGGAGGAGGCAGGGGACTGGGGATGCCCAAGTGCTCTCCTCAGTGGCTTTGGTTACTCTGGACCCAGGTCAAGGAGGGTGTTTGTGCCCTGAACTCCCCTCTGTGAATTTAGACTAGAGTACTTCCACTCTTTTGTTCTTTTGTTTGCTTATCTGCAAAATGGGAGTAATTGAGTCCCCCTAAAGCTGATTACCCAAACAACTGTGCTTCTTGATGCGGACTAGGGGAACCTTATGTAGATAACTGTGCTTTTAAAAACAGCCTCTGGAAGGAGAAGTGTTTGGGATGCTGATAGGAAGGCTGGAGGCCAGAGAGGAGTCTCAGGTGTAGCAGAGCCATGTTCCTCTGCCCATAATGTCTTTGTGCCACATTGCCTGGGGATTTCCGTTGCTTATTAAAAGTCACAGAGTTACTGTTGTATATGTCTTACAAGTGCAATATTTCTGATGAGCAGTTGGCCCAGCACAGCTATGGAAATAGGAGGAGTGTAAAAAGGCGAAAAAGCTGTGTATCAGCAGTCCAGAAGAGACGAGTGTGGGCAATGGAAGACATCGAATCTTAGAATCATAGAAAGATTTTGGTTGGAAGAGAACTTTAAAGATCATCTAGTCCAAACCCCCTGCTGTGGGTAGGGTTATCTTTCAGTGCATCAGATTGCCCAAAGCCCCATCCAATGTGGCCTTGAACACTTCCAGGGATGGGGCATCCACAGCTTCTCTGGGGAACCTGTGCCAGTGCCTCACCACCTTCATTGTAAGAAATGTCTTCCCTTAGGTCAAAATCAAAGTCTTCTCGATCGTGGACATTTCTTGGGGTCTGATTAACTTGGCCTTTTAGCTGGGCATGCCTATTAAATAACAACCTCAACTCTTTCACTAAGGTTATTGAAGAGAAAAGAACTTGTTTTCAGGGGTCTAATCACATGTTGAAGTGCACTTTTGAGTAGCACATTAGCCATGTCTCATATGTGGAAGACAGAGGTAAGCACACTGGATGTTTCTGAAGTTTGGTACAATGAGGCCCACTGAGTCTCACCAGTGGAAGGAGGTTTGGGAGGGTGGAGGCATTGCTGTAGCATCTCTGATAGTAATATGCTGCTGATAGGGGAGACAAGGGAAAAATAGAGAGGAAAGGAAGAGAGGGAAGGAGGTGGCTGGTGGTGCAGCAATGATGGCACAAGAGGCTCTGCCGGTAGCGGTGCCTGGTGTGGAGCACCAGGAAGCCTGAGAGAAGCCATCAGGGAAGCCAGTCCCAACAAGGCTCTTACACAAATGTGCCTGGGGAAGAGGGGCTGCCAGCAGCGAGGGCCACTGGCAGGGCCAGTTGTGAAGGTATCACTTTTCAAACCATGTCTTTGTCACCTCCATCGAGCAAGTGTCGCTGCTTGCTGTGTTCCCTCATCCCATGGAGGAAAATTGATTATTATTCAATTTTCATTTTAGACAAACCACATTGTTAGTGTGATGATTTTTCTTTTATTATCGTTGCTGCGATGGATGGAAAAGGAGCTCTAACAGATGTATGATTAGCAGGGCATGAAATTAAAAATGTTTGTGTACAAGGAAAAGGTTGTTTACTACCGAATTCCTCATTTGAAAATTAAGTGATACTAAGATTGGCTGTGTGATTCTGCAGCAGGCATGCAGCCCCCTTCCCTCCCTCTACCCCAGCAGCATTGACTTAAAAGTAATAATATTTTAAATGTTACCTTTATTAAAAAAAGTAATAACACAACTGAAAGGTCAGTACCTGCCTTTGGAGGTGATTATCCATAGAGCTTGTTCTCCTGCTCTGCCACTGAATGTGTCAGTTCAAGAAAATATTTTGAGTGATGCTTAAGCCCCATTGATTAGGGCAAATTGAACATTTTCTATCAAAAATCTTTTGGGTTGGAAAATAAGGTTCTGATTGAATAATTCCGAGTACGAGTGTCTATGTGGGTGAAAATTATTTGTTGTCAAAATGTTGAAAAATACATATTTGGAGTCATTGCTGCAGTATGCGCGGAGTGGTGCAGATTGGGATGCAGAAACTGGAAACCAGCCTTCCACACCTGCAAATGCTGTCAGCACTGGGATGGTAGTTTTGCACAGGAATGCTTTCAGGCTCTGGTAGAAAGCCATCAGCATTTAGATTTTTCTCTTAAAAGTAGTGTGGGGTTTTTTCCCCCATAGAAAATATCTGTCCCTTTTTTTTTTAATGGTAAGAAAATTTTTAGTTTGAGAAAATGACCTGTTGTCTTATGAGCTCTACCTGTGATGCATAATTCTCAGCTACAACTGTTCTTTTATTCTTTCCTGATTTCTTTTGAAAATCTGGTAATGAATTTTGAAAGAGCTGGTTTAAGAAATGTGCATCAGAAACACTTTATCTGTGTTACCCTGTTGAGATAAGCCTGGTCCTACGTAGGAGTGAACGTTTCCCAGCTACTTTGAGTTTCTCACCTATCTCGTTCTGTTCTTTTTGTCCTCTAAAAACTTTGTGACCAAGTTGAAGACCGACACCAGTTGAAGTCTGTAGGGCTACTCATGTGTAAAGTTTCCTGTGAGGTTTCACCTGGGTGAGTGTTTGCAGGACCCAGACCTGAGGCATCGTCGTGATGGATTCTGCCCGCTGAGCCTGGATGGTATTGAGCAGAAAATAGGAAGAAAGCTAAAAGATTGTTCCTGTGCTCTGGGAACAATTGAGACAGAAAATTGCTTCCAGGATTTCTTCACTTTTCCGCAGAGGGTAATCAGCCTGTGTAATTCTCTGCCACAGGAAATACTGCCTGAATCTGTAACCCAAAGACAGCAAGCAAAGTTTAGCTAGCAGCCTGAATACCAAAGGTACTGCAGAGCAGGGATGGTCCTTTACTCTTTTCTTTCTTTTTTTTTTTTTCTTGCTGTAGTGGCTGCTATACCTGTCATAAGATGTCACAGTGATGCAACTAATAGGACAGATAATTGAGTATTGGTTTAGATACTCAGTGAGTTCCTGGTACACAGTTGGACTGATTTCCAGACTTTGGTGCCCTAAACAAGGAGACAAGTTTGTATGTTGAGACTGTAAATGGAGTTTTGCTTAGTGTGGTGCTCAGGTTATAAACCTGAGATTGTGGGGGAGGTTAGAGCAATTCCAGTGAGATGGTGGGAGTCTGGTAACTTCAGTCATGTTCTTGGCTCATTTTTTATCTTTGTTCCATAAATGTAAGCAAATTGCTATTTCTGCACCTTTATTTGTTCATCTGGAGGATGGGGCAGCACTTGGGCTACTTGCAGGGGTTTGTGTTAAGTTTCAAACAAGGCCTCTCAGCCACAGGTTTTATTGCAACTTTTAGGGGAAATTATTTAAAACTTTACTTGAGCGACTTGTGGCCACATAACTGCATGAGTGTTATACCTGCTGGGCACCGAAATTTGATTCCTAAATTTCCATTAGTAGGTCATACTGGGCCAAAGGATCTTGAGCCGCTAGAAGAGAAAAGAATCAAACAGAATGAAGTTGGTGTTTGGTTATGTGCTCTGGATGTCATTGTTCCTGGCTGTTCATCTGGCTAATGTTTGCTTTTGTGTCGTATTTGTCTGTGTCTGTGCTTCTGTGCACATGGGGAAAAGGAGGACAAATATCACTGGGGTGGATTAGCATTAAAAAATAGTTAACTGATCAAAGCCATAAAGCTTGTCCAAGTGAATTCTTCAGAGAAATAGCTTTGAATTTCCCAAGCAGCCGCAGGCCATAAAAGCGAAGCTCTATCATTCAGAGATGCAAAAAATCCCCTTCTGTTGGAGTGTTGGACCTATTTGTTCCTTTTTAGGACGGCATTCAAAATGTTTTCTTAATTTCTTCTGAACAGCTCACTGCTATCCATCATGAGCCTTCGGCAGCTGAGATAGCTCCGCTCTCCTTCAGTTTTAACTCTCCGCTGAAATCTGTATATCCGTACTTTGCATTTTGGATGCCTTTCAGCTCTGTGCAGTTTGCAGCGGGACAGCCCTTCCAGAGCACTTTTTGTCTCTGAGCTCAAAGTGTTGTAAAGAAGGGGCTAAATGTTGTCCCCAGTGTCTGGATGGAGGTGACAGGGAAGGGAGGATGCAGATGGAGAGTGATGCCTGGAAGGACTTCCTACGTGGCCCGAAGAGATGGTGGGGGAGCCGTGTTCTGTCTTGTCATCGGTCCTGCCCCAGCGAGAGCACCAGCCCCACCAGGTCTGCAGAGCAGGTGGGGCAGAGGGGGAGGGAATTTCATTTTACTTACATGCAAGAAAGAAAGCACATTATTTGACTTCTCAGATAAAGCTGTTGAAGGCTTGTACTTGTACAGGCAACTGGCTTCTGGGAATTGGGCACATAAATTTGCTTTATGCTTATGAAAGTCTCTCAGAGCGTTTTGCTTTGTTGCTGCTTCTTAAGATGTACAAAAGAGTGAAGTGCTGGCATAAGGTCCATACACAGAATATTTGGATAGTATGTCATTAATAGGAATGAAAATTACACCATGGTGGCTCAGAACTTGCCAAGAAAGAAAGAAAAAACTTTCAGGAAGCATGAGGTGCTTTGTAGCTGGAAGTGCCTGTTGCCCTGCAAGGACTCAGCTGTCCTTTTCGATTCCAGTCTTTTCCTACTGAAAATATTTTACTGCCTAATACCTACCAGCTTTTTAATGCTGCTTAATTGTATGAACACCCCCCCACCCCCCCGCAAAAGAAAGCCACACATGTTCTTCTGCTCTTGTAAAAGTTCAGCTTTAGGGCCCCCAGGGAGGGGTGTTAATGGCAGTGTCCTGGGTGCCTTTCAAGCAAAGAATTCCACTTTTGCTTCCCTTCTGAAACTTGGAGTTTCATTCTCCAGATAACCCAAACTGTAATATAACCACATTTAAAGTGTGCATGTGTATACATATATATATTTAAAAAAAATATTTTTTTTCCTGGTGACTTAATGAAAATCCTGAGTAGATTCTTCTAGAAACTGAGGTCATCTTCCGAACAGGTGGGCAATGCATGGAGGGCAAAGCTGTGACTGAGGGACAGGGCTGGAGCTTTGGGAAAGGGATTAGATCCTTGCACAGGTGTGGGCATGACATTCGTGTGCACCATTTATACACATCCTGTGCTTGGTTTCTGTGGTAAAGCAGAGATGATTTACCCACATAGCAGGGCCATTTGCTAGGGTGAAGTCATCAGTGTTCAGTTATTAAAGCAATACAGAGGCACATCCCTATATAGGATAGCACAAAGTAAGTGTGAAGCTCATCTTCCTCCTCCCAGATTGTGCTTTGGCCTCTTACATAGGCCATATCTTACCCTTGGATGGGAGCAGGGCTCAGCTATTGATTATATGGGCAGAAATTGAATCTGAAGCCTAGGGCCTTTCTGCACAGGGAGAGTATTGCAAAACAAAGCCAGGGTGTGAATTTGAAGTGCAATAGCTGTTTCGAGCGTACTTCTCATGTGGGCAGTCTTATTCTGCTCTGAGAGAGCCTTTGTGCAGTTCCGCTTAATCCATTGCCAAAGGCACTCTCAGTGCAGAAAGAAGAATGCCCACACAGGGAGCGAATAGCTTTTCCAGGCTATTTCACCATGCTGAGGAGTCCCAGGAGATGCACATGGTTTCATGTCCCCATGAATGCTGCAGGATCTTACCCTTCAGCTCACTCTTCCACCAGAGCTTTTGCATAGGGAGACATGCTTTGTGATGGGCGGTTGGTGGAGTTGTGTCTTCTGGACCCTGCTAGGTGCAGCATGCATCGCTCATTTACCTGAGGTTATGGGGCTGGCCTCAGGGATCCCTGACATCCTGGGCTTCTCTAGACATTGCTGGAGTTGCAGTTTGGCATTCTCCATCAGTACCATCGCCTCTCACGGCGTGTCCTAGCTGCTGAAGAGAGCTCTTGTGAGATCACGTCTGTGTTCATGTGTTGTTCCTTTTCATACGAAATCGTGAAGGAAACCTGTGCACTGGGGTGTGATCATTATCTGAATATTGTAGAACAGGGAAAAAAAAAAAAAGTCCATCTGTTCTACAAAGAGGCAGTGTAAAGAGCAGGCTCTGTGACTAAATAAATTCACATCTGTTTAGCAGAACCATCAAATGGAGAGCAGAGGGGCCTAATGTGAATCACATGTTGAAACCACAAGTATGAGTGAGATGAGCTGCAAAAGAGAGAGCCTGGAAGTGTTGATCCATGTGAGCAACTGTTGGTTTCTCTCCTTATTCGTTCCCTCTACCAGTTTCCTGAGCAAATGATGTAGAATCAAAATAACCCAAAACAAGCAGGGATATGCACATGTGTATGCATACATATGTGCATATGTTCATATTCCTTGCATGATTAAATAATCTTTCTATATCATCTTAAGCCGTTAGATCATAACTTCAGTTGGAAGGGCAATGGACTGTGGAGAGAGCTGCAGAGGAGGGAGGGCAGAGCTGGCATGAAGAGAGAAGATGAAGCTGTTCCCTGGTGGTGTTGCTTCACAAAAAATGGCCCTGAGGTAGTTTGCTTTAAAAAGGCACTTGCCTTGGAAGTGATTCCTCAGGATGATGTCTCCAGCAGTGTCATCTCAAGGAACCTGATGGGAGCAACCTAGAAACTTCAAAGGGTAGGTTATGCCTTCATGTGCTCAAGCTAGTTTCAAAGTCAGTATCTGTATACCCGTCCTAACAGACTGCATCATTCCGTGGATCAATTTGTTGCTTAGGTTTCCCCTTAGTGTTTTAAGTCCTGCAGAAACAAAGGACAGCTCAAGTTTCTGTATTGGTTGCATTTGCAGTTTACTTTTTTCTGTGCCAAGAACATATCAATACAATTTGAAAACATAGTATTTTTATGGCTCGAGGCAGCAGTTTCTAACTTAAAAACAAGAAAGCTTTGGGGATGCACACGCAACTTAGGTGCCTCAGTTATGTTATTTGGCTGGTCTCCATAGCCCCTTAGATAGTCCATACAGAGGAGCAAGCTTCTTCTCTCCCACAGGATCTCATGAAAAGAAACATGCAATAATTTCAGTCTCAAAGGTGGTTTCTTGTTGCTGTCTTGCCTTTGTCCTAGATATTTTGCAGTAAATGAGGCCAAACTTGCAGGAACAAAGAATGATGGTAGATAGGCTGTTAGACCTGATTTGCACAGATTCTGATCTCCTGCAGTTCAGTCTGCTTTCTTTAGCTGACAGAAAGCTGTGCTCATACAGCTCACCTGGGACGTGAGCTCTGCAGGAGTGTGCTGGAGGTAATGAAGCACTTAAGGGGCTGGCGGGGTTGAAGGTCCCCATGGAATGATTAAGGTGTTGGCAGCTGTGTTACTTTGAAAAAGAAATATGTGTGTTACACAGCAAAGGCATGCTGAAATGCCTTGCAGACGCTTAGTTGTGTGTGGGAACATGCTTTGTCTTAGACTTATGAGATAGTGGTAGCAGCTATTGGAGGGCATTTGATTAACTGAGCTGTGTGTATACTTACCAGCTGCATGGCCCAACTGCCCTAGCGTAGTTCAACAGCAGAAAACAAGCAGTTGGTAGCAGTGGCTAAAACACAGAAGTGTATCACTGTGTCCAGATACATTTAAAGTTTGGTTCTTCCTTCCCTCCAAAAATTCCTTCTGCTCGTGATTCATTTCCTCTCTTCCACTCTCCCTCTTCTGAAGAGGTGCAGTAATGTAGCAATAATACAGTAATGTAATGTATGATAATAGATGAGCACTGTAATGTTTTCCTGGAGACTGTCAAATTTGTACCGTTTCACATCTAGGGAACTGATGTGGCTAGTCTAGTATGGAAACTCTTTTGTCACAACAAAACTTCATACTGCTTTCTGGGAAGGGGAACAAATGATTAATTTGGATGATCAAAACCAGAAGACACCAATGTGATAGTGGTGGAGCAACTGGAGTTGGCTTTTTAATGTGATGCGCTTGTTCAGCAACATTGCAAGGCCAGCATGGATGCCTGGCTGGCTTAACTTCATTGCTGGCACTGTGGTTTGCACCAGCTGGGGAATTATCTCCCAGAGCTATGAGTATCACTGTTCTTGAATGAACGGTCACTGAGATAAAAGGGAAGAGCAACAGTTTCCTAGGCTGGTGCTTAGTGGTTTTATGAGTTTCAAAGAAGAATTGAAAATCAAATCTCAGACACTTGTCTTCAGTCACAAGTTTCTATTCAGAGCAGAACTAATGCCCTATGATTACTAAAACAGAACTTTATCTTGATGTGCTCCAGAGTGTCATGGCATGCTTGCCTTTGCTCTTAATATTCCTCTTCACCCCTTTCTCCGTGCTTCCAGAACAGCCCTCTTTGAACAGCTGTCTTCTCAATGAGCTCTATGTTGTGTTTGTTGCAAGTAGGGTAGGGGTAGTTAACATCACATTATGACTTACCCTCCTATCTACATGGCCATGGACATTGTGGAGCTCCTCTAGCTTAGGAACCATCTCAAAATATGTCTTTTATTCTTCTTTATTCCTTGATGAACGGGCCTGGAGTAGGCAGTGGACACCAGGACAATTCTGAGTCCAACGTATGCTATCATTGCCAATAAAGCAAACTGGATATGGGATTGCTTCAGGAGAAGCCAGGACAGTAGACTGAGGTGACTTATTGTTCGCCTTTACACCCTGCTGGTGAGGCTCTTATCGAACTGAGTCCTCCAGTTGAAGTGGGATGTTGAAGAGCTGGAGAGGGTCCAGAGGAGGGGCAGTCAAAGACCAAGAGCACATGGCCTACAAGAAGAGGCTGAGGGAGGTTTGCCACCTCTCTCTAATGGAGAGGAGGCAAAGGAGTGATCCAACGGCAGCCTGTGACTACTGCCAGGGGTGTTACGAAGATGACAGAACCCAATACTTCTGTCCAGATGGCAAAACAAAATGCTGTGGACATGCATAGTGGATTGGGAGAATCAACTGGAGAGTTGGAAAAACATTTTCTTTGGCAAAATAGTGCAACACTTGAACAAGTCATCAGGTAGCAAGGGATTCTCTGTTTTGGAGGTTTTCAAGGACAGAGCTGCTTATCTAGTGTTGGTGATAGTCCAGTCTCCTGCTAAAATCAGGACTCAGTAACCTACAGAGATCCTCTTTCTTTCCTGACAGTCCTGCAGGCTTTCAGCTTCTTAAAGAAGGAAGCACTTAAATCTTTATTTTTGCTTTGTGTTGCAAAAGGGAGACAAGAATACATTAGGGTGCATGTGTCTTGATTATGTCGAATCACCTGTTGTGAAACTCAGAGAAATGTCTTTTTTTCTGACTGTTCATATGAAGGGGTCTGTGTACTTCCTTTCCTACAGTTTTCATGCACACAAATATCTTGCTTCCATTAGCAATCTCTCCACAGCATCAGTTCCCAGCCATCTGGCAGCAATCACTCTTCTGTGTGTTAGGATATAGGATTTTCCATAGGAAAAAGGCTATTTCCCCTGATTATTTGCAAGGTGCCATAGGCTGAGCTGCCAAAAACAAGGCACAGGTTGGTGCAGTGCTCAGGAAGGAGGAGAAATCAGGGATTTGTCATACTTGAGGCTGTGCCTTTCAGGACAGCTTGGGATCTGGGGGAGGAAAATAATCAGGGAGTAAAGAATTTGATTCTGGACACAGTTCCTGCCCATTAATTGATTTAATTGCTTACTTTTTAGGCATTACAGTTTCAAAGCCTGGTTTGTACTGCCAGCCCCTTGAGGTGTCACAAGAAGGTTATGGTGGCATTGGTCCCATGCTTACATCCTCCTTGAGTGGGGCCCATGCTGTGCCCATGTTCTGGGCTGCAGCTCCTTTTCTGTTTACAGAAATCCTCTCAACAGCTTGGGGTTCAGACTGCAGATGTGTTTTCTTCCAGGGATGGTGGCAGCTAACTCTTCCTGCAACCACAGTGATGTTAGAAGTGGAGTGCAGGGAACCCATCATAAATAAAACCCCCACCTCTACGCATGCTAGCCTTACTGGGTAGGATCTCAATCTCTGCACTGTTTCCTTGTTCACTTTTGATCAGTTTCTCACTCTACTAAGCTCAGATCCCCACTGTTTCTCCTGTGCTGAGATACATACACATGGCACTCTGCAAAGCTAAAACAATTATCTATGTGTCAATATGCTGCCATGGTCCCATTTGGTCCCACTGGGGTTTTGCTGGTATCTCACTACTGAGCTGAATGTAAGTTATGTAAGTTCTGCACAGTTCCTTCTTGTGTACAGCCAGCATCAGCATCCAAACAGCCTGGGCTTGCTCTAGCAGCTTTAACACTGCCATCTCTTGTGTCCTGATTTCTTTTATGTGGGACTCTCTGGATAGGTGTGATTCCAGTATGTCTCCATTATTTGAGAAGTCCAGAACCTTAACCACTTTATTTGATGAATAAGCTCTATGTTGCTTGCCAATGTCTTGCTGAAGTAGGTAAGCCAAGTACCGAGCTGTGCTACAGGCAAGACAATGCATATGGGCACAAAAGGAGTAAAGGCAGCTGATTTTGGCAGAGGGATCTTGAAAATAAATTGAGTGCAAGAAAACAGAATTTGAGTAAGGGAGCTCATGGTCTGAGACTCCCAAAGTAACCTTTCTGCATCATTCTGCCTGTTCTTTTGCTGTCCCTATTAATATATTTCCTCTCTCATTTTATACACAGAATTATGAAACATCCATCTCAAACTTCTCTTTGTGGTGCAGCAACACCCTCACAAACTTGTAGGTCAAGTTATCAGGAAGAGAAGCTTTAAGAATTGGAAGACATTTGTCTGGCTCAGAGCTACCCCCTGGCTCAGCTCTTACGGTTCAGCCGCAAACTTTGCTGTATTTGAGTAAGCATTTTGGGCCATCCACCAGGTCTACCTCCTCCATTGCAATTGCCCTGAGGTTTGTTGTGACCACAAGTAGCTGAGGCCTTGGATTAATGTTTTACCCAGTATGATTATGTTTTGAGTGGCTGAGGATTGTCTCATACCACAGAAGTCAAAAATCAGCCTGCTTTCTGGTGAAATTGTAATGCCGGTCATTAGAGTTGTATTAGATTAGATAGATCTATCTATCTCCAGGGAGCCGGTACTATCGCTTTGTTTCAATGCACATGGGCCAGTCAAGTTCAATTTATTGGGATTTTAAAGCCTAGTTTGTCATCCAACACCAGGGTGTGACATGGCTGTAAAAGGAAGATCTTGTTCATCAGCTTTTATGTGTGTGTTTTGCAGCAGCAGTCAAATTCAAATAGCCTGCATCTAATCCCCAAACTACTAATGCAATTATATTGGGAAAGAAAAGAAGTTTTAAGTTTAGTTTGCCCTTCTACCTTTTCTACTATTGAAGCTGATACAAGAGAACTGAGCTAAGAAGGAAACTTAAGAAAGGGTAAGTTTTTGGTTGATACCAAAACTGTCCCAGCAGCAAGGTTTTGGTGTAAGAATGAATGTTGGGTTGGTAACTGATGAACTGTATTCATGGTGACATGAACCTGTGTCAAGCATCTTTGCAGCAGAGAGACCGTTCTTTACCATCATGTCTTTACAGTCTCAACTATGGACTTATGTCTGAGTAATACTGTAGAAATGTACATAAAACAAAAGTCACATCCCAAACTGGCATGGATCACCTAGCAAAAAACCAAAGTGTGGATGCAGCCATGCTAGGAAAAAAAAAAAGGTATTTTCCAAGTATTGGTTATTTAGGTAAAAGAATAGGGACATTCTATGTTTATTTGCGTGCTGTTGCAACTAGAAAATAAGTAATGTTGCATTGCTAGTAGGTGATATTGCTGACATATCTTAAGTGGGATACAGCTATATTGCTGCAAACCCTTTTGAGTGCAGATAAAGTCACAGCTGGAAGTCTGGGGTTTTTCAGTCACAGAATAATTGATTTTGGAAGGGATCTCTGGAGGTCATCTGGGCCAACACCTTGCTCAAAGCAGGGCGAACTTTGAATTTAAATGAGGTCTTCTGGAGGATCCCATGATTGAAGCTTTTAAAGCCAGAGAGAGATGATAGTAGATTATATGCTTCAAGGAATAATTCAGCACAAGCAGTGCTGTAACTAGGTTTCTTTCTCCTTTAATTCCTGTGATTACATTAGTGATGTCCCACATCAGGAAACTGGTGAATGCTTTCAGCCCTGTTTAACTGAAGAAGTGTCTGATATTTATTTATTTATTTTGAGGGGATTGAGCTGAAGATACAAAACCTTATCCTATCCAGGCAATTGGAAGAAACTCTGGGTCTGGGAGGAGAGGGAGAGTTAGTTGCTCCAGATGACACCTGCTGTGAAAAGGCTAAAGCAAAGCATCAGGAAATTCCCATAAACAGTGTAAAATGGGTGCAAGCAAAGCAGCCTGATCTCAGGGAGAGATGTGCCACAAGGAGTCGGAGTCCATGCATATCAAGTTTGCATATGGTCAGGAAGACAGTCACTGGAGGGTGACAACGTGTTCCATTCTTCTTCGTGTCTCGGAGTCTCTTGGTGGCTCAGTTGACTCCTGTTAGCTCACCACTGCTCACTGGTGATGAGCGTCACATCAGCCCCATGCACAGGATTCCCAGTGCTGAGTTGTTCCTGCAGCTTTGCGGTTCTCCTCGTTGCTGACATGACGTTTAAGAGTATGAAGGGCCAGAGTCAATTTGCTGCTGGGTGAGTCTGAGGGAGAAGCTTCTTTGGACTGGTTAATATTACAGGACTTAAATTTTGTGAGATGTTGTGCGGATTGGCAATGATTAAGGGAGTTCAAAAGGAATCCCAATTCTCCAAATCACATAATTTCCCATATGATGCAAAATTGATGAGGATAATTAGTACCATATGGGAAAGATGTCCCAGGAGAGCTTGGGCTAAGTTTGTAAGTACCTATGGCACTTCCTATGTTTGGTTAAAGACCTCTAATGAGACCAGAATTTTGACATTATATCCTCTTTTGGAGGCCAGAAGAAACAAGAAAGCTTCATGGCTAGAGATAGTCAGCCATAAACGGAGAAATAAATTCATTTAACATTCAAAGGGGAACAGTGCCAGCAGAAATAAGCAGCTTTGGAAGTTTGTAAAGAGTAAATGTCTCTGGTCCGCGTCAATTAATGCATTTGGCTAATTAGTTGAGTGGAGGTGATGAGGACAAAGCAAAGAACTGTATTTTAGCAGGGCATTTGGGTTTGTGCTTTTGGGAATTTCAGGCAAAAAATGAAGAAAAATAAGCTTAGAAACATCCAGTCTTGTAGGTTGCATCTCTAAATGAAAGGGGCAATATGTGACATGATTTTGCATCATGAAGGTGTGTCCCCCTTGGTTCAGTGCTAGAACTGATCTTTAAAACTCAGTTGTAAGGTGAAGTCAAAATTTTTTTCCTTGAGGTCTTTTACATGGACAGAAGAGAAGGGAGAGTGGAGAGAATGCAATCTGCCTTTCTGCACATGGCTCTTGTAATCCCTTAGAGACAAACTTGGGTTATCCAGGGAAGGGGATGTCTTGATCGTATTCCTGAATAGTATCAGAGGAAAGCTGCAGTAGGGCTTCCAATTGCATCTACTGTCAGCAAACAAGGTCCTGATTCCCCATATCTGGTCAATCCCTTGGCCTTAGGAGTGATGGTTAACTGTGCATGGGTGATACTAAGAACATTATAGACCTACATCAAGCCAATGGATTTAGGAAGGAGTGGGATGGAAGACAGAGCAGACTGTCTGGAAGCACAGACTGTGGTTGCTCGTTTTTTGTTAAACACTGTTGCTACTCGCTATGAAGCATTAGCTTAATTAACTCAGGGATGAATTCTTCTGTCTTGGCAAAGTCCATCAACATCCAAGGAGTATTTGGTCCATGTTATAAATATGAAAATGAAATCAAGATTTATTTGGGTACCGTTTAATCACAGAAAAGCCAGCCTGTCTCGGAGATGAATGTACTAACAATTTCAATAGTAGACAAATTGGTACTCAACCCTTCTATTGCTTATCTGATGTGAGGCTAAATTGACTTGGAACCCTCTTTGTTTTACCTTTGCTTCTCAAAGGTGAATGACATCCTGTAATTAAAAGCAAAAACAAGCACTTATGCCCACACATTAAAAAAAAATAAAAGAAAAAAAAAGGAAATAAAACCTTGTCAGGCTTTTATTACTGTCTGGTATTAACTTCAATTGATATTCCTGGTCTGACATTTTTAGATAATGTGGTCTCATCTTGGGATTCGTGGATTCCAGTTCCTCTGCTGTGGTGTATTCTTTCACGGTTAGAATTTTCTGAACTTAAGGCATTAAGATTGTCCTAATGATAGAACCAGAGCACACTGTTTTCCTTATTTATGCAGCGTGATTTCACTCTTTGCTCTTAATGTTATTTATCATGGTTAGTCCGGTCTTATCCTCTGCCTCCAAAAGTAGGTGATGACTAATGCTTCCAAGGAAGGAAGGATAACAGAACCTCAGGCAGCCGCAGCTGATTTCAGTCTGTTTTTTGTCTTTGATATTATTCATCATTTTACCCCTTCCATTTTAAGTTACCATTCTTGAAAAAATGGTCTTATGCTAGCATCCACCATGTCATAAAAGGTAGCTGAAAAATTGGAGAGTTCAGAGTAAATATACATCAATGAATCAAGAGAAGCCTGCTCTTTACAGTGAGTTTAATTGATATTTAATTTAAATGTTTTCATTTGATTTAACCAATGACCTGTCTGTGTTCTGAAAGGATCTATGTAAGGAAGAGAGGCAGGTCTGTAATGCAGATGACAGGAGTGTAACAAAATCCAATAGTTGGAAGCCGAGCTAGGTAAATTTAAAGCCAGGCATAAAGGAGAAGCTGTAATTATGGCACTTAATTGCTTGCCCAAACAATTTACCTAATACTGTGGTGGATTCTCCAATACTTGCATTCTTGAGTTGAAGCTACGTGCACATTGTAACAAATATTCTTTAGCTCAACAAAAGATTTGTGGAGTAATAGTTGGGTAGAGTTGTGCCCCGCCCAGTGCACAAGGGCTACACAATATGGTCAACAAGAAGGGCTTTCAAAGCAGTGACGTAAGGAAAATTTAGGAGATTTTTGTCTGGGATGGGGCAGTGAATTTGGGAAAGGGATATTGCCAGAGTGGTCAGGGAGTAAGGAGTCACAGGAGAAGCTTGTAGCAGCCAGATGAGGAATGGAGCTGTTGACTTACTGCTGACCAATGCTGCGTGAGAGTGGCAGGGAGAAATGCAGAAGGCTTTAGCCAATACAGAGGGAGGTGTGACACGAGCAAGAAGTTGCTGTTCCTCTGGGAGGGTTCCCAGGGACACGGGCTCTGATGGCAAGGGTTATTCCAGCCTGGCTGCGTTAAATGTTGGGTGACTAGGTTAATTCAGATTTGCTAGGAAGGGGCTTGTTGAATGCAAACTATGCCTGACAAATTATTTGCTTGGAGCAGAAATGTGAGGACAACTGTAGATTTAACCTACGGTTTAACTTTTCAGTGAGAGCTCTGTGGTCCAGCCATTGACTTGAGCAGCAGAGGGATCCAACCCTTTGCATTTGGCATCCTAGGAGCAGCACTAGAGGTGACTTGTCCAGCAAAAGGCTGATGAGACTCACTATTCTCCAATGAGGGGGATTGTTTTTGAAGAACCAAAGTGATCAGGTTAGGTTTAATGGGTTTTCACTCCATCTGCTGTTACCTTTGAAGGAGGAGCTTGCTGTATCTACCCTTAGAAATGGGTAATGTGGCCATTGTAACAGCTCCAATGCTGACAGCCAAGGTGAGTGGATGTACTTCACCACATTATCCCCTGCCAGTGTGCATATTCCCAAGGTGTGTTTTCTTGTCCTGCTTCTTGGGTTCCCCCAGCTCATATATGTTGATGCTCCTTTGGTGTTTTACCTTTTCCTTGGTGCCTGCAATATCCAATAGAGTTTGTTCTTTTTATTCTCTGATTTTCTCAGTGACTTTAGTCTTCTTGCAACCACTGACTTCTCCAATCCCCCATATCTAGTTAGAAAGTTCTGAAAATAATACGGCTTACTGTAGAACTGGCAGAAATAACTTTTTTTGGAAGGAAATACCTCAAAGACAAAAGTGAAACATGCATTTGCTGATCGTGTTTGCTGGCTAGCCAGAAAAGCACTGCCTTTATCTAATCTATGGAGGTTCTTGTCCAAGTGCGGGAAACACAATGATGCAGAGGCGGTGGTGTATGTCAGAGTAAGTTTAGAGTAAGAGGATTGGTTATGAGCCCAAGCTGCCCTGTGCTGTTTTAATTACTTGTCCTCATCACAAAATGTTCATCTGTTTTGGTTCAAAGAAGGTTCTGATTGAAAACCAGGCAATATTGCAGGGAATGGTGAGGGAGCGCTGATGGCTTTACCTGAATTAGCCAAGGTTCTCCACCATGGAGAAGCCTGCGTGGCTGTGCCCATCTGCAAGCCACTCACCCTTATATTTTGCCTTGCTCTTGGCCTTTTACCAGATGAAAAAATAGGGGGAAAATAACAGCAAACCCAGAAGTTTAGCTTCAGCTGTTAAAAAGAGATTAATTCATTTTCTTTTTTTATGATCTCGCAAAGTAGTTAGGCTAAATTTAATTGAGTCTAGGGAGCTGGGGCTGGAACAGATGAAGAAAAGGGAACTTGCTGAAAACATTGTCAAGGCACAGATAGCAAAAACAAGTGGCAGCAAATGCATAACAGAAAATGAGAGGGGGAGAAAGAGAAACGGCTAACGGGGAAACAATTGGAAAATACCACCACCGCCAAAACAAATGTGTTAGAGGGTAGCTGAGAGGGAGCTGCGTGCCAGCTTACAGTCAGCAATTGAGTTACAGCAGTATGGTCTTCATGCTCCAAAACTGTCCATAAGAGCAGCTTGCTTTTTAAGTTCATTCATTGAGATTCACATCATCTTCAGCTGCCCCTAGCACTGTGCAACCTGGCTACTGAAGCAGATATTCTTGTTTTGTGCATCACTCAACCCATCCCTGCCATCAACCTAGCAGACCATGAGAACTCAGTGGGACCAAGGCGTGTTGTCTGGGAGGTGCTTAAGGAACATCTAGGTAGCTGCCAGAACAGGAATGATGATAATCTGGTTGGTGCTGGGAATTTTTTTTTCTTTTTGCTTTGCATCAGTATGGAGGTAATGTCCAGGGTCTGAGGACGCTTCACACAGTGGGGCACTTTTTCATATGAGATGTCAAGCCAGGGGCTGAAAACCTGTCAGAATAAAACTCCAGGATGCTTTTAGCATTGGATAAGGTGTAGTTGTCTACAGGTGTTATAACTCTGCAGAGTGCAGAGTTGTCCTGTTTAGCTCTTGAGGCTGAGTGCCTTCATTGCTTCCTGCTCTTAAAACCTAGATAGTTGCCTGAGTTTTATTGCTGCATTTTACATTTTTGAAGGATGTGGGAGGAGAAGGCAGCAGTGTACGTGAATCTTACTGCTTGAGTGGCAGTCGTTTTCTAGGTCCGTCAGGGCTGGTGTTGGTAACGGGAAGTACCAGGCGGTGGGAGCATGGTTCGCGTGCCCTCCGCCCCCACCCATCACGGCTGGTTTCCTCTCTGGCCCTGTGGGGAGGACCTGCCTTTCACTTCTTGCTTTCACAATGATGCTCTGCAGTGGTAATGTGAGGTCGGACGGCAGGCATACGGAGGAGGAAAGTTACGTCCTTGCAGCTCAGCCTTGGATACTTGTCCATCTCTAGGGTGCTCCATCTGCCTCATTTCTAGCCAGTCCTGGTGGCTTCCTTTCACCAGTATCAGATGTCTAGCACAACAGGCTCATCCTCCAATGGCAGGGGCTGCAAAACTGCTGTGTGTACAGTGGTCAGCAGACTGCACAGTGAGGAAGAGCCACAAGTGTTGGGACTGATGTCTGGCACTTGCCAGTTCGTCTCCCACACAAGGTGGGAGGTGCAAGATGACCACAGATTGTCTTATCTCCTAGTGTTGGGTCAGACATTGGGACTTTGACTCTGCAAGTAGGAAACCTGTTACCTGGAGTAAACTTACTTGTCTGGAATAAACACGCATATATATATATACACCAGTTTTAGCAGTCATTGCTGTTAGCTGGAGGTACTGTCCTCACACTACCATGTGGAGACCTTGCTCCGCTCCCCCATGGTGACTCAGCATTGCTAACAGCAAATTGCTAGGACAAGGTTATCCATGCAGGAACCCACAGGACTACTTTCTCTACGTTATACCCAAGAGTCTTCATTTGCTGCTTTGATAAAAGACTCAACTGAATTTTCTTCACCACAAAGCTTGTAGGGTGCAGATGCTTTGCCAGCCAGGATGAGTTGGCAAAATAGCTCTGCGCCTGAGCCCCAACAGCTTAGTCTTGATGTTTCTAGTTAGGAGAAAGGGGAAATGAAGTGTGATTTCTGCTTTGTTGTCTCTAGGTAGACATAAATATGCTACCCGATATGCCTTCTTTCTGCGTAAATGTTCCATATAGTCCTGGGAGCTGGCTGAAGAGCTCAGTGTAGTTTGTTTCTCTGAGAAGCATGTGTGCATGGAACTCTTAGCTGTGAGGTGCAAAGAATGTGCCCAAGTAGGCTAGGAGTGGACCTGTGGCTACAGTCCTGCGTGGTATCAATGAACTGTATGTGGCTGCACTTCTCAGCTTTGGAAATACCTCCTTGTGAGCCATTCAAGTAGATGGCTGCATGCATGACCACAGGACTGCGTCAGAATAATTAGAGTGCTGTAGCGCCGTGGACTTTGGTAATTAATTACTTCCCTGCAAAGGGATCTACACCTGCCAGAGGTCACCATGCATCTGTCCCCTTTTTTCTTCACTACCTTGAGCTGAGAGGACTGTTCATACCAGCTCATACAGCCCTTTGCTGCCATGCTCAGCAGAGCTACAACTCTCCCTTGCGTCTCAGGCCCAGCAGATTGTACTTGCTGCTGCAGTTAGAGAACACCTCTTTGCAAGTCCAGCAGAACCTCTGCTTTGTCCCATTGTTCCCAGATGGAAGTGCTTTTCTGCAACAGCAGTCTGCTAATGTCTCCCATGGCCTGGAGCACTCTCTTGCACTGATACTTTTCCATAATCAAAACAAATCTTTCCTGATCGAGTTGTAGGAGCCTGCTGGTTTCAGTAACCTTGGAGAGTCCTGACTCCAAAGCAGAGTGTGAGCAGAAGCGACAGGGTGCTCAAGGGCTCCAAAATTAGCATTGGTTTTTGTCTGTGTGGGGTCTTCATTTCCTCACCACACCTGAGATCCAGCTCAGAGGGATAGCATCTAATGGTACTGCAAGACCATCGCTGCTACCCAGTGAGTGTGGTTTGCGTGTGGTGAAAAGCACTTGTTCATTGCAATGAACAGGGTTTTTTATGGGCAATATTTTCAGCAGTGTCTGAGTCCAGTTCTCAAAAGTGATGTAGGCTTTTAAGAGGCCAAAGCCAGGATTTTCATAAATAAGTAATGATTTGGGCTGCCTCTGTTTTCTGTTGCACAAGTCGAGATGTCTAAAAGGAGCCTGGCTGTCAGCAGTTGTGGGATTCTGGCATTTTTTCAAAATTGACATGCTTTTAAGATATCTTAAGCTGGGCATTCAGAAACGGAGGCACCAAGAACGATTAGCTGCTTTTGAAATCCTTTTTCTTAAAAGTTTGAATGAAAGTCTCTGCAACGTAGGATCCTAAATGACGTGTGAAAAAGTGCTAAGGGCGTACTTTGAAAGTGTGTCTGTCTATCTGTGACTACACTTGTCCCCAGAGCACTTGCAATGTTCTATGTTAACATACTCACAAAAGCCGAACAGGGAAAAGCGAATATATCACTGCTTTACTGAATGGATGGTGGCATTGATGAGCTTCTCCATGGTATCAGCCTGCAAGAAGAAAATAGCAATGCTTTTTGCAGGCACCACCAATGAGCTGATGAGTAATTCTTACCTACTGGGGAAAGAAAGACAAATTTGTATCATAAGTCCTATACATTAGGACCAATATGTTTAAAGATAAGCATGCACAAGTTAAACATGTTGAAGGGTTTTGTGGGCTTGATTTTATAAAACAGCAAAGCAGTAGGTTTGCAACTCTCATTTCCCAGCCTAAATTCCTAATTCTCCTTGTGTGTGATTCTCTTTGTCTCTCTTCTCAGATCTGAACCATGTCCCACCCGTCCTGGCTGCCACCCAAGAGTACCAACGAGCCTGTTGGTCACGTTACTGCAAGGATGGAGACCACGCACACCTTTGGGACTCCCAGCATCTCGGTGTCCACCCAGCAGACACCAAAGAAGTTTGCGCCTGTTGTTGCCCCCAAGCCAAAGTACAACCCATACAAGCAACCAGGAGGTGATGGTAAGTATTTACTTTTTAGGGAGGAACCACAACTGGCTAATTCAAAGGAATTGACTGCTAATACAGGCTGTTCTTGACTTGCTCTTTGAGTTTGTGGAAGCCTCCCTGTTTCAGATCATTCAAATCAAGAAGAAAGTGAAGGTATCTCTTACCCTCGCTCTGGTTAGCTACCCTCCTGAGAGATGCCGAGCTAGGGGAGGGGACAGATCTTTCTTGTTTTTATTTGGAAGCAGATGTCCTGTGTCCAAGACTGGTACTTTTCAAGGGATTTTGCTTGTTTGCTCTCTGCTGGTATGTGTTGATCGAAGGAGCTGGGGCTCAAACAGCCCTTTTCAGTATTGGTTCTTTCATCCCAGCACAATGGGAATCCTTTACAAACATGGGATTGAGCTGTGGGACTATGGATATAATTGGGGTGATAGGACATAAGTTTGGCAGAACAAGTCGAGGAGTGCTTCCTCTCTGGCCTGCTGGTTTGATGCAGTTTTACTTTAATTCTTTTCACTCTACTATGGAACACTCTTGAATATGAAATACTTTAATGATATAATTCTGAGGATATTTACGTGGCCATTGCAACAATCCCTGGAGCTGTTACGTCAGTAAAACAAACTGCCAGTCACCGTGTGCCTTCCTTTAACTGCTGCTATAAAAAGTCCTCTTGTCTTCACGTAGTTGAGCAGCAAGCACGGGAGTTGGGTTCCTGGCTTGTGTACATGTGGAGGGAGGGAGGTCCCAGCAGCGGGAGCACATGGCTGGGAGCACCTATGGGGTTTGCAACTGGAAACTTGCCAGCTGAAGCACCTGGGATGCCCCTAGATGATGGTGGAGAGTGTGTGATGGAGCCTTACTGCAGCAGAAATGAGGTGGAAGCCAAGGATTTTAAGAGGGAGTGGTAGCTCTCTTGGTAGAGTAGTGACTTTTCAATTCCTGGGGATTTACTATGGTTAGAAATGGGTGAAAAGATCTTCCCCCTTCTCCTCCTCTCTATCCTCCCCCCCCAAAAAAAAATTCAGTTGTATTCAAGAAAATAGCCAAACCAGCTTTGATTTTTGGTTTTGGATGCTCTGCTTTGTTCCATCACCACTTTTCCCTCTTTTGTGTTGAGTGCAATAAGATAAATGTCATCTGTATCTTTCTTTCCTTTGTCCACTCTATCTTCTTGAAAGCATGCACATTTTCAGGAAGACTACAGAATAATGGAAAGGAGAAAGAAAAACAAAGCAGCATATTAAACCTTGCACTTGAGCTATTTTCTAAAGTTAAGGGCATTTTATAGGAAAGTTGGAAAAGTCTGACGAGTGCTTCATTTTTTTTCCCTCTGCTGCTCTAACTCCAGAAAATTCAGAACAAAAAAAGAAAATGTGTTGGAGGGGAAAAGCGAAGTCATATCCACCTGTTCTGTTGCCTTCAGTAACAAAACATCAGCGAGTAAGAAGAGAAAGACATTTGGAATTAAAAAAAAGTAAAAAATAATCCATTTCTGAAATGCAATGACAATGTCACCTTCAAGTCAAAGTGGAAATTCTTATTTTTCTAATTCTCTTGAAATTTAAACTAATAGTGGAAAAACATGCTTTTTTTTCTAGGAAAACTGTTTTTGACCAGACATTATATTTTTGGTGAAAAACGTCAGTATGCTTTAATTGTCGGGGTTTTAGTGATTGTAGAGCCGATTATATGTGACTCAGGAACGTTATCACCTTCTAAAAAATTCTATGTTTCTTGACATTTGGGGAAGGAGGCTTTCCCTAAGAGCAGAGCAGACGCTGCAGGCTGGGAAGGGGGGACGAGGCACGCAAGCATTTCTCATGCAACACTTGACTACCCAGTCCCACAAGCAGCCGAGCATCGCCAGGTCTGTTAGAAACCAAGAGACATCTTTCAGTGCCAGTCCCTTGCCTTGTCTGATGCTGAGCTTTTGGAGATCCCATCATCATCTGACAGACCTGGAAGAGCTAAGGGTTGGCCAAGACGTGGTCAGGGACCGGCTTAGTGATGTGCCAGTGTGCCTGCAGCTTAAGCTAATCCACTTTCAGAAGGTGACATGCTGCCGGTCAGTGTCAGCAGCTGATGCAAAGCCATTAGCCTGTGAGAACACGAGACTTCTGGGATCTGGCAGGCAAGGGGGGACAGCGAGAAAATATTTAGCCCAACATGCTTCATTCACTTTCTATGGCTCCCTTCTCTCCTCCAGGCCCCCTAATTGTTTCTTCAATGACCTCCGTTGTTTTTGCAGCAGTAATTCAGCCTGGGAGACTGCTCCATGCCCCACTGGTTCTCTGTGTAAAGGGGCACCGTGAGTTGTTTTGCCTGAATTTGTTCTCTGTCGATCCCAGGTCTTTCCCATCTGGTTAGCTGTGAGTCTGTAGGTGGAGGAGCTGCAGCATCCCCTTGTGCCCCCATGTGTTTTCATCCCTCCTGCCCTTCCAGAGATGCTTCGCTGGAGGCACGTGGGCTTTCCACCCAGTGTGTGGGTAGTACGCAGTGCAGCATCCTTCTGCCGGAGATGAGTGCGAGCAGTGGCATTGCTCCAGGGAAGGGCCGTCCCAGGGCTGCGATGGGGCAGAAAGTGGCCATGCACATCACAGCCTGGAGTTGGTTCCCTCCTATCAGAAACTGCAGAGATGGTGTCGGCAATTTCTCTGGGAGACTGGCAAATTCTGTTCCTGCTGCTTTTAACATTTGGGAAAATGCAGCCTCTGGCCTCGCGTTTCTTTATTGTTATTTTGTAGGTATGTTGCTGGCACGTAGTGGGTCTGCTTGGCTGATAGCATTTGTGGTTTTATTTCTTGAACACGTTGAAAGCACAGGGAAAAGACACTGGAGTGACAGGCTGTGGAGCAGGTACTGTGTGCGTGGTGGGGGAACACCTGTATCCTCCTCTCCCTCCCTCCAAGGCATTTCCTTGGTCTCACCTTGACTTGGATTTTTTTCCCCCAACACCTGCACAAAAATCACCCAGATTAAATGATACTCAGTGGAACTTTAAAACAAATTATAAATGGTTAAATGACTGATAAAAAGTGAAATCACAACAGCCAGCGGTTTATAAACCAGTAGCATTTTAGTGTGACTGGAAGCACTCAAGGTGCGCGTGGTTTAGACCAGCTAAGTGAGCAATTTTCCCAGCGCTGCCAGCTCCCCTCCTTGCTATGTGCCACGCTGACTCACTGTGACTTGTTTCAAACTAGATTTGTCAACTCATCAAAGCAGAGACCGTGTCATGTTGTCACAGGGATCTGTTTGGGAGCCCCAGGGCATGACTGCAGTAGTAGTAGTAGTAATAATAATAATCAATAAGACCACAGCTCTGATTAACGTCCTGCATGGGTCTCAGACGTGCAGCTAGCTGGAGAGGTAAGCACAGCTGTGTTTTTATAGGGCCTACAAACACTGGACCAGACTTCCACGTGCTGTGGTCTGGGCTGGATTTCTGGAGGATTTAGTTCTAGTGTTCCCCGCTGCGACAGTTTGCGGGGGATTAACCTCACCTGATCCTGGGAGACGTGAGCACCACAGTCACTGGGATGCACAGGTGCCTGACATCTTACACAGCTCTGTATTTACCCCACAGAGGGAAGAGAGCTGTTGGAGCTTGGGGAAGATGATTTTCTACAAGATAGTTAAGTGTGCGTGGGGAGGAAGTGTAGCTGCTAATGAGTTAGGCTGGAAATCAAAATTAGGTGTCCAGGCATTTGAGCAGTGGCTCTAAAAGAGTAGCACCAGGGCCAAGGGTGGTCCATAGATGGAGCTGGATGTGTTTGCATTTGTAAAGCATCTTCTGCATGTTGGGAGAAGATGAGTCCCGAGATGGATGAGAGATCATCCAGCCATGGGTCCTGACAGTCCAGCTCTTGTATTCAGCTCCTTTCTCTATGCTCACACGTGTTTGATGCTACCTGCCCCTTTCCTCTGTTCCTCAGCAGACCCCATCCAACAGCATGCATAGCGGGTCTCATCCTCTGTACTCATTGAGTGAAAAAATCTCTTAAGCAAAATAATGTTTTCTTCCAAGAAAACAGTATTAATCTTGTTTCCTTTAAAAGCATTGCATGCCCCATCATTGGAAGTGTTCAAGGTCAGGTTGGATGAGGCTTTGAGCATCCCGATCTAGTGAAAGATGTACCTGCTCATGGCAGGAGGTTTGGACTAAACGATCTTTGAAGGCCCCTTCCAACCCAGACCATTCTGTGATTCAATGGTTGCCCTCCCTCCTCTCCCTGCTGCTTATTTCTCTCCTGCTTTCCAGCTTTTACACTTGAATTGGTATTTCAGCATCAGCAGCAGAGCTGGGGCCTTGGAGAAACTCTGCCACACAGATGTTCCCATCTACACTGGGCTCAGGAAGATGTGGAGAATTTATAGCTTACAGATGAAGCAAATTCCCTTTTCTCCTCCTTTTCATTAGTCCCAGAAAACAGGGCCTCACCCTTCACGGCAGATGAAGGAGGCATCTGGCACGGAGCGAGGTTGGTGATGGCTGATCCACTGTCTTTGTGCACGCTGCCGTGGGTGCAGTGGCGGCGGCGCTGGTGCGAGCTTGCACGCTCCGTGGCATGGGGAGGGAGAGCTGGCAGCTGCTCCCAAATGAGTGCTGCTGTGGCAGGGTATTCGGGGTGCGCTCGAAAGGCACCAGGGGTTGTGAGGCCAAAATCAGGGGCTTCATAAATGTAAAATTCTGTTGTCAGCCTGAGGTGCTCGGAAAAGCCTGAGTAGGGGCTCTTCATTTCAAATGGCTTCAGTGCAGCGAGTGGCAGGGTTTGCAGTGTGAATTACATTTCAGTTTGGATGCTTTTGGTTTCAAGCTTGTTTTCATAACTGCAAAAGCTCTTTTAAACGCTTGCCTTCCTCCCTCTCCTCCAAATCAAACCTTGCAGACATGAGCAGTGCAAGTCCAGGAGAAACAACACTGCTGATGAAGCCCAGCCAGGTTGCAGAGTTGGGCTTCCCAGCATTCACGAACACCGTCACAGCTTCTGCAGGTTGGATACACCTCCTCTGCCATCATGTGCAGTCACTTGAAGGGTGATTTGATGGTGGCATGAAGGGAATGTGTCCATCCTCGCCTGCTGGGAAGTGCCAGATCATTGCTTGGCACCCAGGAGGTCTCCTGCTCCTGCAAAGATGACTGTCTCCACTCCCAAGAAACAAAGTTCCTCATATTCTTGCAAGGTCTTTCATTCATACAAGTCCAACCATGCATGTTTCTCAAGCTGCCTGAGACAGACTGAGATACTGCAGTGCCAACCCTGGCCAGAAAAGGATGTGCAAACAGCATCCCTCCCAGGACAGTCACTTGGTTTACAGGGCTGCACAGCCCTTGGATGTGCTTCTCTGTCACACTCTGAGGCTACGCTTTGCAAAATTAGCTGCTTTAGTTTATGTGTCTGGGTCCTTCTAAATTCAGTATTTATTAGTGCTGATGTCTTTTCCTTGCAATTGCCACCCTTGGTGAATATAATACCTGCAGAAACAGTTAATATGGATTTAGTAATGGAAACTAAATGAAGGGATGAGAATCAAAGCAAGCTCTTCCCATCTCCTTCCTTTCTTTGGGTGACTTTCAGATACGGTGAACAAGACTCGTGTGAAGGTCTCTGAGGTTTTACTTTCTCTTTTTTTTTTTTTTTTTAAACCATCTCCTTCCATTTACCTTGGTTGGACGATAGGGCAGAGACTCATGAGACAGGGCACAACAGCAACACCAGCTCCATGGCAAAGTTACACGGTTGACAGCAATGTGTGTGCTCGAACTTGGCTGATCCAGGTTTCCCAGGGCTTGGCCCTCCCTGCTGCCCTCCTCTTAATGCACGTGGAGGGTCTTGAGCACTGGTGAATTATATTCTACGTCTGTAGGGGACTGGGAGTATGAACTGTCAGGCTGTTTGTTGCTTTTTTCTTTAATAAGCAGATACACCTAGTGGGTTTTGTTTACAGCAGCTGCTATCAGTAGCTCTGTCTAATTTTTGAAGCTTGGGTATGGATTTATTGGACTAGACACTCCTTGTTTTAGCTGTGCTGTTCCCTGCTCTGCAGTCTTTGACAGTTCATGGAAGCTAAGCAGGTCCAGAGTCTGTTCATTACTTGGATGAGAGCCCTGAAAGAATAAATTCAGGCTGACTTGGGAGATTCTGCAGGTTTTGTGTTTTCTTTTTCTGGTTGTCTGTGCTGGGTCTGCACCATAGCAAGAGGAATCCTCGCTAGTGGGAGGGCTGTGTTGGTTGAGAGGCAGCATACCTGCTCCTTGGTGCTTCTTGTGAGCTTCTGCGGTGCTGTGCCCATCAGTGGAAGGAGGCTGGGGTGCAGGAGCAGCAAGGTGTGTCTCAGCCACATTCTGTTGGTGGTTTGTGTGTGCCTCGTCTAACACTAACATCAGATAATGCAATTTAGTCTTTCATCGCGATGGAAGCGGAGGCACGCTGTCTTGCACATGCCGTGAGTTATGCACATGGAGCGTTGCTGCAGCCCAGATGAGGCATGGGAATACGTTGTTACTTGGTCGTTTTGATGCTGAATTGAGTCCTGTGAGTACCAGAATTTTTCCAGTGGGACCTGCTGGTCTCTGTTTCGCTCCTCAGCTCTGCCACCAGCTGGAAAAAAAATCATTGATGCTCCAGGGGGGAGGCAGTGTCTCAGTGATGGGATAAAAAAAATAGGCTGAGAAGTGCACTAACCCTTTTCTGGTCCCATCATTGTAATGGATGCTGTGGTCTCATCCCTCTCAGGATGAGCTTGTGGAGATGAAAAATGTTGTGGAAATACAGAGGTAACCTTACTGTTGCAAATCATCCTGACTGCGCCTGAGCACAGCCCCAACGTTGAGGCTTTTTCTTTTAGTGAAAGCTTTTTAAAATTGAATATTACAAACTTTTAAAGCCCTTCTTAATCCTTGATCTCATTCTTCCAAGTGTTTCTTGCGCTCAGCAAAATGGAGCAGATGAAAACAAAACTTTATTCATGAGTGTCAGGACTGCATCATCCACTGGCTCTTAGGAAAAGCAGCCAGTGAAAATGAACTTGAAGCTCCAGGCCTCTTTGTAGCGGCTTTGCTACCTTCTACACTAGAGCATTTAAAGCACAAAGCCCCCGAACCCCACAGAACAAGTGGGAAGGCGGGGGTCCCTCATTAAGGGGTAGCTGTGAACCAGTTTGGAGCAGCCTTTCGGAAGTCTCCATTGATTTCTCTTTAATAACATCCTCTTCCCCGTTGGTTAAGAATGAAGTGAAACCAGTTGGAGATGAGTGGTGGTTCTCATTTGTATAATAGCGGATTTAAATTGCCCCAAGCAAGCTGAGCTATGTTGAAGAGGCATGAGGCCGAGCTGGTGCCTTTGTGCCTGGGCAGCATCCCTCTACTCGATAGCGTATGAGTTATGGAGACGTGGAGTTTTGCTGCTGTTGGCCACAGCATGGTGAACCGGTATCAGGACTTGTGATTCTCACCAGTGTAAATTAACTGGCTCTGGGTGGGTCCTACTGTTCTGATTGCAGTCATCCCAGAAGTTGTTACTGCTTGGGCTGGATAATAGTGTCTGTATCTGCTTTTTGTTGTTAGAGACAAATACGTAGGTCTGTGCTCTTGGCTTTGCTCTCAGGATGAACATTTTCTTTTCTGAAATACAAACTCAGATAATGGCACCGGGAAAAATGCAACATAAAACAGGTGCATAAAAACTATTATTGAACCAGTATACTTATCCATAGTTCACAAAATGTCAAGTCAAGCCACCAGGTTTTATTAACAATTCTGACTGTGTTTTGTTAGAATTACAAATATTAAACTTCCGCAGGCTCTGGAACACATTGCCTCTTACTTGGGAACAACTTGAAGTAGTGCCTGCCTTGTTTTTAATTTTGGTGAGTGAGATCGTATTTTCTCTGTTATTTGGTATCATAAAGCAAACATTAAACTCCTCAGCAGGTAGATTTTTAATTTTTCTGCCATGCCTATTTTTTTCTCATTTTCTTTTCCTCCTGTCTGTCCAAGATACTATATTTAATTTTTCCACTTCATTATTTCAAACACTGAATAGTGATTCATCTTTGCAGTGGCCTGTTCTGTGAACCACAGTAGTTTGGGTAGAATAAAGAAAAAGAGCAAAAAAGGGAAGGGAAAAAGAGAAAAAAAAACACCAAAAAACAAAACGGTTCTGACATACACTGAAATGGAAAGAAGCCATCTTTTTATAACTCGAATTGCAAACATCTGTCATCGACTGTATCAAACCTACTTTTAAAAAGATAATGTTTGTTCTCTATATAGTTTTAAAGGGCTGTGGTGCCCAATCAAAGCAAGAGTGCAGTGTTAATGCAGAAAAAGCTTGAATTCACGCAGGCAGCACTTGTCCCTTTTATTTTAATCTGAAATTTTAACATCCTCCAGATGCTAGTCTGTTAAATAATAACAATTGTTATATGACAGTTAACAGTTGAGTAATATTTTTTATTTTTTTGCCCTTGTTCACACAATGCAGTTCTATGCCCTGAAAACTAACTGTTACAATAAAGGATTATATATACATTTTTTCTTTTCTCTGCCTAAAGCTTTTTTACTCTGCCAGACAGAGCACTCAGAGTACTGCTAAGTCAGAGCAACCAATAAATGTCTATTGGATTATATTACAGGTTGGTCTAATAAAAGGTTAGAAGAATGAATGAGCAACTCTTGAAGCCACAGAAGCTGTACTTGTGGCCAAAGAGCAGGCATTTCTGGCAGCGAACTCTACACAATTACAATTTGGACTAAATATATGAGGCCTGAAATGCTCGTTGCTAAGCAAAGCGTGTTGAGATGGACTGGGCGCGGGGCGTGTGAGCTGAGGGTCCATGAGTAGGACTGAGAGTCCTGCGGCTCTGGCTGCCCGGGGAGGGTGGTTATGCAGAAGGGGATGAGCAGGGATCTGGTCTCGTTCCTAATAAGCAGACATCACTATCTAAGAATTCCCCTTCTGTCGTCGTCTTTAACTAGCGTGCATGCTGGAAGGTCGTAGCCACGGAAGAACGTGCAAGCATGCTCTAGGAGCTCGATTGGGGATTTATCCGTACGATTTGAGGGGCTGTGAAGTACAAAAGACTCTTACATCTTTTCCAACTCTTAATTCCTGTGATGACAATGACTAAGAAAAGGTTTTGTTTTAGTCTAGACATGACCAAACCATAATGCAAAGCCTGGCGTGAAGGACTGGTTGGTAGAAATTGCACTGACATGAGAACTGGCATTTGTTTTGCCAAGCACTGAATTTACGGGAAATACCATGGAGGTGAGGAAAAATTGTAAAAGGAGTGACCTGTGCATCTGGGCCACTTCTGTTGCAAGATCCGCTCGAAAGATTTCGCAACTGGCTTTTCTAGATATTCTGCAATGGCATTGGTTTGTGTACAGTCTGTGATGTGAGGGTCTGCCCAGGGGTCCTGCCGCAGGAGCTGCCCCTGAGCAAGCTGGTGGGAGGAGAGGGGGCCCTCAAGAGTAGGAAGATGGTACTAAAACAGTACTAGTAAACACAATCTTTCAAAAGTAGGTTTAATACAAAAAATTGTAGCAGCTTTATGGTATAAAAAGTCATAGAATATCCTCAGTTGGAAAGGACCCATAAGGATCATCAAGTCCAACTCCTGGCTCCACACAGGACCAGCTGAATCAGAGAGAATGAGAGCGTTATCCAGACATTTCTTGAACTCAGTCAAGCTTGGTGCTGTGACCACTTCCCTGGGGACCCTGTTCCAGTGCCTGACCACTGTCTCAGTGAAGAACCTTTTCCTGATATCCAACCTAAACCTCCCCCGTCACAGCTTCATTCCATTCCCTCGGGTTCTGTCACTGGTCACCAGAGGGAGGAGATCAGCGCCTGCCCCTTTGCTCCCCCTCGTGAAGAAGCTGTAGGCCATAATGAGGTCTCCCCTCCAGTCTCCTCTTCTCTAGGCTGAACAAACCAAGGGACTTCAGCCTCTCCTCATATGTCTTCCCCTCTAGACCCGTCACCATCTTTGTTGCCCTCCTTTGGACACTCTCCAATAGTTTTATATCCTTTTTGTACTGTGGCGCCCAAAACTGTACGCAGTACTTCAGGTGAGGCCATACACAGTGCAGTGTAGAGTGGGACAATCCCTTCCCTAGACTGGCTAGTAATGCTGTGCTTGATGCACCCCAGGATACGGTTGGCCTTCCTGGCAGCCTGGGCACACTGTTGACTCATGTTCATGTGAATTCAAGTGAATGTGATGAGCGTTAAATTCTTACTAAGTGACGACTGGTGGTCTCTAAGGTTGGTGACCCCATCCTGAGCCATAGCAGCTGGCAGCAGACCTGTTCTTTGGTAACAATATCAACAGAATCAACTTTCCTTAACTTTTTGTCCCACGTACCCCTCAGCACAAGCTCACAATCTGAGCTCCGAGTTTCCCATCTCCCCCACTGGCCCTATCATCTAGGGGTCTTCTGCAAAGGATGCAGTGCCAGGCTGTGGCTGTTTCAGCACATACTGGGAAGCATGTTGGATGTCCTGGTGGCTTCCCTGGGACCACCGTGCACCTCAGCTTTATGCATTTCCAGCTGCTTTTCTCATCCAGAGCAATCCAGCTCAGCTCTTTGCAGGACCAGGTCACCTCTCGGCCCCTGAAGTGTCAAGATCAGTTTTACAATGTGCCATTGAACTCTTCAAGGGAACGTGCTAACTTGACGTGTGTTACATATTTGGAAAGCTTTTTGCAGGAGAGCGAAAAGGGGTAATCATAGTTCCTGGGCCACTTCTCGGAAAGGGTAAGGAAAGGAGGGTTTCTCAATGAGGATCCATTAACGCTGCTCTGGCTGGCAGGCAGTGAAACACAGGAGGTAAAAGTCCATTCTTCTCCCTTCCCAGTCCTGCGATTTAAAATGTTTGAACGTGCACTTCAGAAGCCGGGGAAGTAAAAGCCCCCAGTTGTGCCAGGAGACTCTGCAAAGGCCACGGCGAGCGAAGGGGCTGTGGAGCGTTAATACAGTCCATCATTTTGTAACGAGCCCGATGTTCTTGTATGAGCCGTGTCAGGCTGTTGTCTGCACGCTGTCTTTGCTGATCACAGTAATCGGGTCATAAGAGAGGGAGAAGTAATAGTGCGTCTCTTAGCAACCAGCCCCAGGAGAAAGAGAAAATTACTCAAACAGACTATCCAGCCAGGGAAGTAGAAAGATGAAATTTTCTGAAAGTCTGTTGGAAAGTGCTCAGGGACATAATTCTTTTATGTGTGAGATCCTTATAGGCTGGATCCAATGATATCAGACACTTTTTTTCCTTGTCGTCTTCCTGGTAAACTTTTATTTTTAATTGGCCTCAGAAAAACGGGACGGGGG
>VXBL01002122.1:2172608-2184037 GCA_013400195.1 Aramus guarauna | reverse complement strand
ACCCTCTGAAACAGAGACATTTTAAAAAATAAGTGTCAGATTTTTGTATTATCTTTAACAATGCCAGGGAGAAGGGAGGAAGGGGAGGTCAGCATGTCTCAGGCAGGGGATGAGGGGAGCCTCTTATCTCCGTACAAGTGCTTTGAATGCTTCCCATGTCAGTACTAGCCAAAGCACGTTCCTGTATCTGCCGACGCTGTGGTGGCATGTACAAAACAAACTTGTTGGGTCTCCGTTGCATCGCATGGGGTGTCATGTCCCATGAATGTCACGGACTGCGTGCCATGCTGATTGACAGCTTGGCAGACAGCTGGAACCAATGTGCCCTCCCAGTAGCCATGCTGGGATCACCCTGCTGAGAGGTCAAAGGGGGCAGGTACCGGTCGAGTTCATGCCAGCAGCATTTCCCTCATTACCCTTGTTTTCTGTCCTCTTCTGAGCTACTGGTTTGTATAAGACATGTAGGGGAACATCTTTGTGGCCTTCTTAAAGACTGTTTGGCCAACGTTGGTCACAGGGCTCAGAGGGGAGGGTGGTGGTAGTGACAATCTGGAAGTCATAGTAATAAAATTAGGCATGTGCAGCAAGGGGACAAGCTCGTCTGCTCATGTCTTGTGCTTGTAAGATATTTTTTTATTCCAGAAAGTTGCACTGCTGTGATGAACAAGTCTACATTCTTCCCGATGGGGTATGCTGGCTGCCTAGGGGAAGAGGACCATATCTGGGATAGTCTGCTCACCCTCGCTAAGCAAGAGCACAAATCCATGTGTGTTTAATGGAAAGGTGCATGCTCTAAGATGGTGAGGTCCAGATTTGGATTCCCCAAATTTGACTCCCCCAGATTTGCGGTTGCATCCTTAAAACTGTTGCAGGGACAAAATGTTTCTGAAAGCCTGGCTTAGTCTCTTGCTCTGAGGATGCATACAGAAACTGTTGCATATATGGAGGGGAACAGATGCTTTTAGGTGACTGATCCAGCTACTGAACTGTGCCCTTCCTCTGATTTTGTCTGCTCTGTGATCCTAGGGCATATATAGGTTGTGCAGCCCACCTCTGTGGGGGATAGCTAGACTTCCAGTAACAAGTTTACCTGCAGATTCGTGTGGTTTAATGAAGGCTGCAACCATTCCCCAAAATCAGGATCCCGGACAGTTGGGTAAAGGGTTCATGCTGACCTCTGGGCTGCTGCGGTTGAGCTGTTGTTAGTACCTGTGTTCACTCGAGTTTCTGCGTGCATGGGCTTAGGTTTAACCTATGGATGGTATTGCAGACATGTTCCAAGAGAGAATTGCTAAAGTTATCAGAGACAAGGCTGACTTCAGCATCTTATCCTGGAAATAATCAGTAGAAGGAGAGGAGGAAAAAGAACAACCTTGCAGCTGTACAGAATTAATAGCTTAGGAGCAACATCTACTACTGTCAGGGAAAAGTGAGATAAGGAACAATATTAATTGTAACTGCTTCCAAGCAAATCATAGAGGCTGCTGCTTTGCTGTCATGTCATAAGGAAGACAGACTTTCTTCCTTAAAAGTTTAGTAATTGAAGAGTTTCCTTGCTATTTTTGTGAATGCCAGTAAGTAGTGTTTCCTGGAAATTTTTCCCCATCTCTATAAATACCACCCCAGGGCTTACAATGGTGACTCAATTTGGGAAGTCAACACCATGCACTTCCTCAATGCAGCCAGGCAGCCCCCTGGGCAGAGCGCACAACTTCTGCAAAATCATTAATTGGTTGTTAAACTGCGGTGCAATTAGGCTCCTTCTTGAAAACTGAATTCCTGTTGCTCAAGCTTACCTTCCTGTCATGTTAGAGATGAAGGCGTGGGGGCAGAGGAGGCTGAAGCACAGTTTGGGTCTGGAAAGTTGTAATTGGCATTTCAAGGTGCTGCCTTTCCTCTCAGTAACGTGCTCATTGGATGACCCCAACTGACAGATGAGATGTTCCTAATTGCTACCTCTCACTGTCCTGGGACCAAAATTATGTCACAAATCTTGCTTTTGAAATTGGATCCTTTCTTTCTTCCCAGTACGCTTTTGACATCACTTTTTGTACCAACTGGGCACAAATAGAGCCATTTGTAATTCTTTGTGTGGTGCCTAAGGAGAAATGGGACCTGGCTGACTGAATTCATTCTGCAAGTATAGCAGGAAAATTGCACTGGGAGCTCAGGTCTGACACAGCTGTCTTATGTAAAAATGAATTTATAAAGACAAGAGCCAACACATGAAAGAAGTGTGAGCTGGGTAAAATCACAGCTGGTCTGCATCTCCTCTGGTATCAGCGCGGACATGAGACCACACAGTCATAATGGGTAATGTATGAAGTGTTGCAGTATATTCCTCATCTTCTGCTTAGTCCATTCAATGCCTTAGATTTGGATTAAATTCATAATTCCATTTTCCTTGTTAACCCATCTCTGCCAACAGGGGTCCTATGGAGTTTGAGCCTGTAATCCTTCTTTACAGCAGAAAAAGCAGTTGGGGTCTGTAACATGAGAATACTTGCCCAACTTCTCTTGGCGCATCAGGCACTCAGCCCCTGCACGTAAAAACAGGACATATGCCCTCGAGAGGGAAAAATGACCTTGCAGCCGCAGGAGGGGGTCAGGCTGGTGGATCTCCAGCTGCCAGATCTCTTGGTTTTGTTCAATTGTTCACTTCCCTCATTAGGGACAAGAGTCTTTTAGAGAGCTGCTGGGATGGTTGGTTTGGCTGAGCCTGAAAACTCTTGATATTTACAATGTTTTTCCATGCCAGTAAATTGCTCTTGTTAGCCGGACAGAAAATACTTTAAACTTAGCAGCTAATCCAAGACAAGAGATGTGATGCATGATCACAGCTGAGCTCTTTCCCTACAACCACCGTTGGACTTTTTAAACAAATAATTGCTGAACCACCATGTTTCCACTCTGAGTATATGGTGCTTTCCGGAGATATTACTGAGACAAGCTAACAGAGGATCCGTTTGCCTTGTTATACCTTCTCATGTGGGAAGACTATTAATCTTCCTGTTTCTGGTGCACATTTAGCACTGCCTGTTCGTATGAGTCCAAAAGTGCTCTTGATAATGATCCCTTTTGCCCCAGTGAGAATGTGTTGTGTAACTGTGGTAGGGAAACAAATAAAAGAGAAATAAAGTAGTAGGGTAACTATTTTGAGAGATGAGCTTTTGCTTGGCATGTTGATTTTCCCAAGAGATACGGCACGTCCAATATCTCGTGTAAGTTGACCATCCTGCATGGCATGGGTCTCCAGAGCGGGAATATTCTGTTTGAAGAATCTGTTGGGTAAGACACGGGCTCGTGTTTGATGGACACTGCCAACTATTTAAACGATAAAGTGCTATGAATTCCACCTGTGAAACTGGAGGCGGAGGTAACACAAGTTGGAGAATCTGGGCCTAAATGTCAGGGCCTAAAGGTCACATTTCATGGGTGGAAAGTGCAGTTGTCACCATAAACGTGAGGCTGCAGGAAGGGAATTGTGAGTCTCCCTATCTATTTGATCTCCTAGTACCTTACCAAATATGCTTAGTTTACACCAAGTCCAGAGTTTGTTTTTTCTAAGAAAGCTGTCCAGCAAATGCGGTTCTTACCTTAAGACTCAAACTCCCCTTTTCTTGTGTATTTTTTTTTTTTTCCCCATGATCCAAGAGCGGTGATGAAGGTTCTGGGCATTCAGTCAGTGACTGGGATGGAGCTGAAATTGAAGCTTTCTCTTGTAGCAGTTCTGGCTCTGTCATGCCCAGAGTAAAGAAAGCTCTTTATGAGAGAAGTGGGAAAACTCATGAGGCATCAAAAGAAGCAGGAAGATGCATCTTATTTCTATAAGCATTTAATTGCAAAATCTTTTGGCTACTGAGAAAAATGATTAGTCAAGTCTATTGGAAGGCAGCAAATGTCTGTTTGTGGGGACTAGGGAAAGTTTGATCGTCTCAGATTTCTTACCTTCTTGTTTTTCCTCCTTCTCTATTGCAAATTGTAAATGATTAAAATGAGGGTGTGTTTTGAAAAGAAGGTTTCTAAAGAAAGCTCGGAGGAGTCTGTGCTTGTTTGTTAATTATTTCATATGGAATAATCACCGTTTGCAAGTGGCCAAGAAACAACAAAGCATTTGTTTGCTGATCCCAACGTGTTAGCATGACGTTTAAGAGTGAAATCTTGGTTTTGTGTGGTTGTCCCTCATTCATCAGTACCGCAGGTCATGTTTCCCTCTGATGCTTGCGCGGCCCAGTTGCCGCTAAGTTAGGTCAGCAATGACTCCTCGGAGTGGATTTACATAAATGCAGCTGTCTGGACCTTGCAAATAAGTTTACCCTTTATGCACAAGAAGATGTGAAGCCAGATTCTTTTTGTCAGGGCGGGCCCAGTGGAGCTCAGAAAAGGCACAGTCTGCAAGGAAAAAATCACTTTCAGCTTTAGCCAGTAGCTCCGGTTGTTGTTGGGAATAATCTGCACCAGGACACAGATGTGTTTACTGTGAAAATGCCAATTTTATATCATCATATCTATGTGCTTTTTTTTATAGTTGTTGGAAAATAAGAGAATAGAGTTTTCTGTCTTTGATTAAATATTTTCCTGTTAGGGTTTGGAAGCTGTGTCCCAGCAGGCTTATTCACATACTGTACTTCAGCTGTGGGCTTATCTTAATGGGGAGGGAGTTTGTTTCACAGTCAGCTGGCACGTGGAGATGAGGGACTGGTGAAATCTCAGTTGAAGCTGAGTGTTTGTAGCTCTCGTGTGAGCTAGTGAGTGGAGTAAAGCTGTAAGCACTGTGTTATCTTCAGGTCACCCTAATAACTCTGGTGAAAATCACCAATCACAATTTTGTCTCCTCCTAGTCATCATATATGAGCTACTAGAGTTAAGAAGGCATCTTTAGCTCCTTACCGAGCTCCTCAGGCCTTATGACCAGTAGTGTGGTAGTTACGATGCAAATGGGCTAGTGAATTTGGGTCGGTCAGCTGGCATACAATTTACGGTGGGGCTTTGGGACGTTGCTTTGAACACGGTGGTGAAACCTGATCCATTTCTCATCAGCTTGATGTGTTCTTCATTGACATCAGTACCTGATAAGCAAAGCGTTGCTTCTCAGACTTCATTGACATGTTGTCTGTTGCCTGTTGTCTCATAAATCTCCCCATGAAGCTCTAAGTAAACACCCCTGGGTGGAATCAACAGATCATTTTTGTGGCATTTCTTGTCATCTAAACAATAATTCATTAAAAATTTAATGACTCTCTTGCTCTGGAGAGGAAAAAAGAGAGCTGGCGCCTGCCTTTAAAGTTTCTGTCTTGTATTGTTTGGGGATTTTTGTTTTGTTTTGGAGGTTTTTTAAATTTTATTTTGGAGGAAATCAAGTTGATAAACTGAAAGAAAACCATCTTATTACAAAAAAGCTTGAGTGCTTCTGAGAACATTTAAAACAAGGATGACTAGAAATGACCTTTCCATCCTGGAGCGAACTTTGAGTGTATTCTCCCTTTGGCATTTCTAATGATAGACTTTCCATCTGGTCTTTGCTTAAAAGCTAAGATGCAACTTGGGTTTTTTTCACATTAAAACTGTGCATACTCTAAAATTAATCCTCTTGATCATTTCACTTCAGGGAGAGGAGTGCAGAAACACTGGGAATATCTGTTTATTTTTAGCAACTCCATTCACTCCTCCTGGCAGCAGATTCCTTTTGTCCCAAATCAAGTAGGTTTTGATTTGGGGGAACCCTGGATTTCCCTCTGCTTGAATTTGGGGAGATTATACCCTGCAGAGGAGATTTTAAAATAAATGGAAGAGATGTCAGTGGCCCTGGTGGGATGTGTGATCTGGATCAGTGGGGGGGATTCATGGGTACATTAGCTACCCCTGGTAATACTGTAATTTCTAATGTTGCAAATTCCCTGGTCCCAGTTTCCCATACTGATTCCCCAAAGCTGAATGTGCAATAGTGAAATCCTAGCAAATGAATGCTTCGGGGAAGAATTGGGGATCTCCTGAGAGGTACCATTGCAACCATTCAGCCTCATTTCAGCAGAATCTTTGGGGAAAGTACGTAAACTGATCCTTTTGCTTAGCAAAGCATTTCAACAAATGCCTAATTTGATACATGCTTTCCAAAGCCCCGTGGGATGTAACACAGAATCATAGAATGGTTTGGGTTGGAGAGGACCTCAAAGACCATCTAGTTCCACCCCCCCTGCCATGGGCAGGGACACCCTCCACTAGACCAGGTTGCCCAAAGCCCCATCCAGCCTGGCCTTGAACACTGCCAGGGATGGAGTATCCACAATCTCTCTGGGCAACCTGTTCCAGTGCCTCACCACTCTTAACAGTGAAGAATTCCTTCCTAATATCTAATCTAAATCTACCCTCCTTCAGTTTAAACCCATTCCCCCTTGTCCTGTCACACTACAGTCCTTGATAAAGAGTTGCTTTCCATCTATCCTGTAGGCCCCTTCAGGTACTGCAAGGTTGCAATTAGGGCTCCCTGGAGGCTTCCCTTCTCCAGGCTGAACAACCCCAACTCTCTCAGCCTGTCCTCACAGAAGAGGTGCTCCAGCCCTCTGATCAACTTTGTGGCCTCTTCTGGACTCTTTCCAACAGCTCCATGTCTCTCTTGCACTGAGGCCCCCAGAGCTGGATGCAGTACTGCAGGTGGGGTCTCACGAGAGTGGAGTAGAGGGGCAGAATCAGCTCCCTCGACCTGCTGGTCACACTTCTTTTGATGCAGCCCAGGACATGGTTAGTTTTCTGCCGGCTCATATTGAGCCTTTCATCCACCAATACCCCCAAATCCTTTTCCGTTTAAGCATGCACTTGAATTTAAGTGTGTAACTTGAGTCTTTGCTGCATGGAAGCACATGCATGCAAGAGGGGAGCGTTTCTCTGGATCATGTGTAGGAACATCAGACACTAGATTTTTTACTTGGTTTTTTTGCCTCACTGGTTACTGCTGAATGTGTTTTTCTCTCTCTTTTTTTCCTTCTTCATCCTTCTATTCAATGAAGTTCTACAAAAATGTATGTTGGTGGGAGGTAGCTGGTGAGACATCCATTCCTCAGATATTGTTCTGGTGGGAACAGCAGAACGTCTGTTAGCAAAGTCATGTTTCTATCAGAACTGCCTATGGGGCATGCACAGAAAACATATGTTTTCTGGACATGGAGAAAGCTCTGCAGAACAGCAGATGTTGTTTGGGGCTCTTGGCAGGTAGATGCTCTGCTGAGGGTATCAGTGTTTTTGCTGCAGGTTCTTCTGCTGACCAACTCTATTAAAACAATGAGAGGGGGAAAGGATGTTGCAAATAATGGAAGAGAACAATTCTGGCACATGTAGCTTCCTCTTCATAAAACTGCTTTTCCCTTGAGGCAATATATCTTGTGTCTTATGGGAAGGAAATCTTACAGTATAAAAGGAAGTCTGAACTGCTTACCAATGAATTTAGAAGCCTAGAAGTTGGATTTCTTTTATAAAGAGATAATTTGGGTCCTGTTCTATTATATTAGGGACGCTTTTTTAAGATGCATCTCCAAAAATAGGAGAAGTATGTGAATCACTTCTTTAAAATAATATTTGTTGTGTGGCTTGTGTTAAAATGCCTGGAACCTTATGGGATGTATACTCAGCAAAATGAAGTCGTTGAGAGAACAAAAGCAAGAGAGAGGCGGTGTCTCAGGCGGTGCCTGAGCTGCTCGGCAGGACAGAACATGGGAGGATGGCTTCATGTTCCTGGGGATGCCTGTGACGTGGGTTAGAGTGGTCCGAGGGCTGTCCTTGCTTCGCTCTCCTGCGATAGCTCCTGAGGGGCTGTTCTGCCTCCAAGAATAGCTGACACATTGCAGTGCTCTAATTACGCCTGTTTTCCTGCCGCATCTCCTGCACTGGGAGCATCATGCCTTCTGCAGGCTGTATTGCCCAAAGGCTGCCCGCCTGCCGGCTTTGCTCCATGGTGGCCCTGCTGCTGCAGATTTACCTCCCTATTGTGCATTGGGGTAAAAAGCAGGTTCTGTCCAAAAGTTTGCAACCTTTTACCACCCTCCACAGTGCTCTTCTCTCTTTCCATTCCCCTCGATTAAAATAAAGGGATGGAGAGAGAGAGGGAAAGAAAGGGGAGTTGATTTTCTATGAGTGGCAAAAGTGGTGAAGTCCAGGTAACTTCACTGGTCATATCCAAGTAAGGATATTTTATGCAGACCGTAGCAAGCCGAGAAACAGTAAACAGAAAAAGGAGAAAAAAAGCGGATAGAATCCTTCTGAAGAAATTCTGCGTTTTCCGCAGAGTACATAATTAAAGGGGATTTTTTTGATAAAGGCTAAATTGTGTACGGGCATGAAAAATTCAGCAGGGAATTTAAGCCATTTCCAAACCACATGAAACATTAAACATTTTGCTCAAGAATAGCTTGAAGATGGCGTGCATCATCCCAAGCTTTAAGCAGTCATCTGATTTTTCTCTTACAAATGTTAAATATATAGAAAAGGGGAGCCAAAGTAGGTTTTATCTCCCTTCTCATGACGAGTGTGGAGCCATTGCCTTGAAAGGTTTTGCTGGCTGACCTGACACACACCTTTGTTTACCCATCTTGGTTAGATGATTTTAGCTGCAACATTTTGAGGAACCAAGGGAGCAGATATCAGTGCGTCAGTCTCAGCATGTTGTTCTGTGTTTGTGATGAGCTCCAGCCTTGGGCTCTTGTCTGAGTGGCTCTCAAATTAGCCTTTTAAATCCAGTGGAATTAAAGATTTTAATCAAGCAAGATGCTAATCACCATGACATGATGTGATATGTATGGCCTGATAACGATATAGAGTAAATCTGTCGGTCTCTTGAAAGCAGAGAATCCTGTTCCTTAACTAATCCTCAACATCCACATCTAGGTTTTGCCTAGATATGGTACTGGATTTTAAAGCTAGGTTATGCTTGTATTTTTAAATTTAAAATTCTTCCTTTGTGTGTAACGATAAACATTGGCTAATTTCAGATTATTCTAAGGTGTGTTCTCGATTACTTCTTGTTTTCTTGACAGCCCAGGTACCCAAACCTGCCATGTTTTCTCTTTATATAAGGTTGTTATTCACTTGGGTGTCTTTCATCAAGGAAATCTGACTGTGATTGTTTAAATCCTCTAGGAAGGAGCTTTGCTTTTGCATAAAGCATTCACCTTGGATGACTGCATGCAGCAAGTCATGCATTGCAAAATTGCAGTGTGAGTTTTCAAAACCTGCTGTTGTTTGGTTTTGTTTAGCAAAGCTGGCTAGTGCTGTCAAAAGGAGGATGGTTCTCTTCTTCTCTAGGCAGACAGTAGGGCCATGACTCAAGTTTGTCTTCCTGTGCCAAAAATGGTCCTCTAAGAAAACTCTTCACCCTCAAATATCTCCATGTGCACTCTTACCAGGGCAGACAGCATGCTTCCTTATTGTTGTGCTGTAAAAACAGCATGGTGGAAAGCAGCAACACAACCTTCCCATTATTTCACTTGGGACTGGAAAAAGGCAAGAGAATAGTGATAGTTCTCAGCTCCAGGGCACCACTTTGGTTGTGGGCGAGATCTAGACTGTGGCTAGATGGCATTGATGCAACCAGTCTGCTACAGAGAGCACTAACCTTGAGCAGTGCAGAGACAAGCCAGGCCAGAGCATTTGGCCCAGTACATGTTTCTCTCTGTGTTGTGATTCATGAAGAAAGTAGACATTGGCTCCAAAATTCTCAGAGCTCAGGGAAACCGGGCTAATAAGCAACTCTGAATGATGCAGGCTCCATGATTCACCATACAGCCTCAGCACATCAGGCATCTCTGTGCATTAAAATAATATCTTAGTAAACTGCCTGCTTGGATGCTCTCTGGCTCTTTGCACTTGCTAGTGACGTCAAATTGGAAGTCGTTCTCCTTCCCACAGCATCTTCTGCCCGATGGAGGAAGAGGCCTATTCTTTCAGTGTCACTGATGGAAGGATTTTTGTTAGAAGGCGAGATGGACCATCCACTCTTCCTCTGTGTTGCTAAGCACTCTCCTTCCCATTCACTGCTCCAGCAATGCGCTTCTAGTAGTGTGGGGAGATGCACATGTTACAGCGAATAACCTTTGTATGTCACTGCAGGCATCAGCAGGTCTCAAAGTATGATGGAGGTTTTTGTGCTCATAGAAAATTTATCCTCTTCTCTTGCTCTCTGAGCACATGCTCAAACAATATATCCATTTTAATTGTTTTCTGAGAGGTTATTAATATTGGAGTGGGGATTTAGAATGAAGATCAATCATTAATCTGAAAAGAATGGATTTGCAGCAAAGCTGGAAAAGAAGTTAGGACGAAAGAAAATCAAGAGAGATTCCCCATCTAACCTAGTTTCACTTTTTTGCCTAAAATTGTCCCAGTGACAGCTCTAGGGGAAAACCAAACCTCAGAGTGAAGACTGCAGAAATCCAGTCTAAAAGCTGTAGGAGTATGTTACACTACAATTTGTTATCTTTTTTTTTCCCCACAACATTTTATTTCAAGAATAAAATCTCTGGCTTTTCAAACAAAACCACAATCTCTGCAGAAGATTTTAATTTTCTTCCGCATTTTTTCCTTTTAACAATATCCACAAATATTTCAGTAATTCATTTTCCATTGGTTAAATAGAAAACTTTTAATTCAATCTGAAAACAATCTCAGCCAGATTTCTCTACACCAAATAATTGACCCAGCTTTTGGTGTGGTATATTTTACTGCAAGGGCACCCTCTTGGTTACCCCAGGCCGGTGCTAGACCCTAAGACTTTTTCTCTGGAAGGGAGGCACCATGTGCTGAGCAGTTACAGCAAAACCACTGGTTTGATTAGTTTTATTGTAATGAGTGTTATGAATGGGAATGTTATTCTCATCCTCGGAAGTCCTTTTTGTGGCTCTGTCATTCACCTCTTCCTCGCCCGCTTTAGGATGCTCCTGATGGGAAGTGCTCGCTCTCCTCTTGTTATCCCTGCCGCAGTGCTCTGGGCTCTGACCGCAAGCAGAAGGATGAGGGGGGCAGTTCTCGGTGGGGGATTTTGTGGAATATGGAAAACATAAAAGTAGTTACTTATCTAAAAAGTCAGTTCAGCGTGTTGTTTCCTAAACACTTACTTTGTTGAATTATGGAAAAATAATTTTATATATAATATAATAATATATATAATAATGCGTAAATTTTAAAGCATTTCTGCGTAAAATATGGTGATAACTACACATGCAAGTGTGTATAGTAACTTTGGGGTGTTGGGCAGTGATACTTGCTACAGAAAGCTGGTGGCTGGTGCATCAGTGGTTTAGGGTAAAATTCATCTCGAGAAAGCCTGCATCATTTTTTTTGTTATTTTCTGTCTTTCCTGTTATCCAAAAGTACAGTAGAGAGGATGTAGAGCACCTCCAGGTAGAATCTACCCAGGGAAAGATACCTAGATACATCCTTTTTTT
>VXBL01002122.1:2159611-2172563 GCA_013400195.1 Aramus guarauna | reverse complement strand
TTTTTTTTTTTGCTTTTGATTGTAAACCCATTTCTCTCCCATGGTCTAGCGAGATGATTTCTGACATTTCTAGTAGGTACCAGCAAAAGGAACCGAACTCCCTCTGCAAAAACCACCACCACTCCATACAAATGTATGTTTATATATATTTATATATGGAGATATGGAGCATTAGTTGTTTACTTTGGAAGAAGAAGATAGAGGTGAGTATTTATCCAATATTTGATTTTATCTTAAATTATCTTCAGGGATTAAGGATGTGATTTATATTCAACTGCCACACTGGTGAATAAGAACATGATTAATTTTGTAGCATGAAGAAAATCTAGCTACTTTTTCTGCTCCCCAGTAGCACTGACGAATTGCAATAGAAGGAAGAAAGCCAGAGCTGTTTCGTGAAAACAGTGAACTAAAACACATCTGATAAAGACACGCGTTTTTGCTTTAATCTTACCAAATTTGGATGTTTATAAGAGTTACGTAGGGAGGGGTGGGGAAGAGGATGGGAGGAACTAAATGAGCCAGTTTGAAAATCAGTTTATAGATGGATTTTTTTATCAGTTCATCTGTGAGAGCCATACATGCGTTTCCCACTTGACATTTTTGCTCCAGTCTCTCAAGCCAGCAGCAACAGACTTTGTGAAGAGGATGGTTTGCAGGAAGGTTGACCACATCACCCAGGGAAATGGCCTGATTGCAGCAGGAGTTTTTATTGTCCCTCTCCTTTACGTACTGGGCAAGCAGAATGGATCCAGCTCTCCCAGATGTTCTGCAGCACGGGCCACTGCTGGCTCCAAGGCTCAAGCCAAGGCTTGCAGCACATCAGGTTTCCTCTGACAGCTCAGATCGCAGTTCACCCCCAAAGTGGGAAAACAACACAGAAACACTTACAGACAAAGATAAGTCCGAGATTGCTTAAAAACTGTTGGCTGCAGCCTCCAAAATTTGAGGAAGTCCCTTTGCAGTAAAGAGCTCTGGGAGATGTTTTTTTTGTGATCTGTGCAGTGTTTTGTATTTCATCACTACGCACAGAGAGGGTTTGGTTGGTGATAAGAAAGGATGTATCTGAAGGACACAGTTCACATCTTCCCTGACTGCCTCCTCATGGGAGAAAGCTGACCGAAAAAACAGATTTACTTTGGTTGTGCCGTGCAACGACAGCCGGGGAGAATGAGGTCTGAATCCAGTGTTGTAGCTCATTTTTTTTCAACTCCTTCACAACAGCCCTCTTTAGTAAATCAATGCATATGTCAACTCTTGTCAGGAGCCCTTAGCAATGAACAAATGTGTTGAACACCATAATCTAATAAACAAATAGATAACCTGTTTCGGTTTTGTTCTGAGTGAGGCAGCATTTCCCTCGTTGAGTTGCTTCATGGACCTTTCGCTCTGCAGAGGAGAAGGATGGTGTGTGGGAATGTAGCCCGTGTTTCCCCTCCGAGGACAGGGTTTGCTGTTCTGACTTAGATGCCCTGATTTCCAGCATATTTCCAGTTGTTTGTGTTGAAATCTTTCCATCTCAGCAGACTGTTTTCTTCCATATTTTTTTTAAATTACTTGGAACTACCTTTGTCCCTGTTATTGGACCTGAGCAGCTGCAACTGAAAGCGGGATCTCATCGCACTAATTGCTGCACAAACCAAGTAAGATGAACTCTATCCTTACATCTACAAATAAACACCAGAGGGAAAGCAAAGGAAGGTTTTGCATGCCTGTGGACTGAGGCACAGTGGGGCTAGGTGACATCCCCAAAGTCCTGAAAGAAGTCTATGACGAGGAACGGTACTTAAAGCTTTTCTGTTAATCTTACGGCTCTTCATCCTCCTTCTATTTTAGCACAGATTTTAATTAAAGTTTTACAGTGCCGTGGGCTGTTCCTTGCATTGGCTCAGCGTTGTCCTTCACCAAGCTTTAGTAAAGGACTGATTTATTTTCTGTTGAGCTGAGTTCTGATACTAGCAGACCTCTCCTCTAAGCAGATATCAGCGTTATGAGATAACTGTTAGGTGTAAGGTGATCTGAGCAGGAGTGGAACTGGCTCATTCACATTGTCTTTACAAAACAGGTTGTTGAGGTGAGCAAAGTCAGTCATCTCTATTGCAGAGAGGTTGGCGTGGGACATTAGCTGGAATGCTTTGCCCCACAGTCACGTGGAAAAATAAGCTGAAGAATCAAAATGCAGCCTCGTACTAATGTCTTTGGACTTAGCGGCATATATTGTAAGTGTACCGTGTGTAGGATGTTTGGCTGATGTGGATGAGGGAAAACAACCCAGCACATGGTTGTACCGGCCTCCTGTTGGGGCCCCAGGAGCATCGATTGCGTTTTGCTGGTAAGGATGGCACGGCTAGGTATCTACAGACACAAGCTGAATAAAATGCAGTCTCATTAAAAAAAAAAAAAAAAAAAGCGTTGTTTTCACAATGAGGGGCATCCACTGTGGTGAAGCGGCTGAGATTTTGCATAATTTGGGGAACTGAGACGTTGTTTCCTACCCTCGTGCTAATTACTGCCTTTGGGGTGTTTTGAGAGGGAGGTCAGTGAGTTCTGATGTGAACCAGAGGTGGGTCGGATTTTCCCCACTGATGACCAGAGCTGGCATGAAGGACACTATAGATAGCATCTGCTTGTGCTAAATCAAGTTGCTCAATAAAAGCTGTATCATCTGAAGTGAGCCTGCCATGGTATGCCAACGCCGCTCCTTTTAGCGGTGACAAACTTGTAGGCAAGCAAGGGGTCCAGCTCCAGTGCCACCGAAGTACCTGGTGATGCCTAAATGGTGGTAAAGCCCAGTTACCTCTTGAGAGGTGGAAAAAAAATGACTTTTGAGCTGCTGCCTCAGCTCAGACCCAAACGTCAAAGCAGCCAGTGTAGGATCTCCCTGTTAGCACTCTCCCACGCGGCTCCTCTGTCCCCATCAGAGTCTCATCTGCTACTCCCGAAAGCTTTAGTAACTTATTCTGGCTCTAGTATCACTGGAAGAAATCCAGAGCAACTCCAGCAGAGCTATTTTGGATTTGTTTTTGCTGGAGGAATTGTACCTAGAGGTTTTAAGTTAATCGCACGGTCATTTTTCCTCTGTATATTTAACTGCTGAAGTTAATTAACATTTGAAAGTTTCACAGGCTGCTTCTTTCATTATCTCAGCTAGCTGTGGTGAAAGGCGGCGTGGCAGGAGGGTGGTAGTCTGGCTGAAGTTGTGCAGACAGGAAAAATGCTGGGAATTGTTTCCAACGAATCCTGGGGGTTTGGGTAGTTGGACGAGGGGATGAAGGTGGAGGTGAGGATACGTAAGCTGCCGTGGTACGCGTTGCCTATTGACTTTCCATGTAGTAAACAAAATTACCAGATGATTGTTGGCGTGTGAGGTTTTGTTTTTTTTTCCTTTAAAGAGAATATTTTAAGCAGGACTGCGATTCATAGTCCTGAACTGTAGGGGACTAATGTTCCTGTTCTCCAGCTGGGAGAAACTAATTCAACATCTTGTGTTGTAAACACTCACTCATTTTAACTGATTACACCTCCAATGTTCCTCAAATCACTAAAATTACTAATTGCTATTCCTTACACATCAGAGAGTGAATCCTGAATAATTAACCCCAAATAAAATTAGATGAATTGGCCCTTTTAATTAGAATCCCTGCTGCTGTTTGTTCTGAGCTTCCTTTTCTTACTGTTAAGAGACTTTTAGAATGATTAAAACTGTTTAAGACTTAAACAGCCAGTGACCTTTTAATACAATATAAATCCATAAAAGCAATATTTCAGCTAGCAGGTGGTGAAGTAAATTTTCAGTGCAACTACCTGACAGACTCAGTATTCCTTTTTTAAATGCTGAGGATGAAATTAGCCAGTGTGGGCTTTTTTTTCTTCCTCCTGCTTATTAATACAGTAGCTGATTAGCAAAAGTAGTTCAAATGGTAGGATTAGTGATTGGTAAGAGACTGGTAATTTAAACAGTGCTTTGGGTTGGTAGGGCTGCTTTATTTTAGGAAACGCAGGTCAATGTGGTATATTTAGGTGGATTGTGGAGCTGGTGTGTAATCATGCGACAGTTTCTCCTGCACTGATGTGGTGTTGGTGACCTCTCACGACATGGTTTTGACCAAGGATGCGCCAACACAAAACACGATTTTGATTGTGTGCTTTCCTTGTCCGGTGACGTGTGTTACAGATGTTACCGGAAAATGTTCATTTTGGGAGACTTAGTAAGATGTGTGTTCACACCTAGGAGTCACCAGGTCATACCTAGCTGAAGTTTTCTATAAAAATCCTGTGGCGTCACTTTTGCAGTATGAGGTTTCCCAGACCACTTAGTAATACTGCAATATTCTGCAGGTTTTTGCAGTGGTTATTGCGGAATGCAGGTTCATGGTAGCCTCAATCAAAAGGATGTTAGCACAGTGCTAAACAAATTAGGATTTAAGTGTCAATCTTAATTGTTTCAGTGTTGATCACCCTCGAATTGCAAACTCTGGCTTTCTGCAAAATACTTGACTGGGCAATGGGAAATGCCTATATCTGCTCGGTGCTTTCCCAAATGGAGTCTGTTTGGATCAGAATGGAAACACATCAGCAGGGGTTTGCTCCATCACTGTCTTTATTCTGGTCTCTGAGTCAGGGGGGAGCTGTGTTTTTCAGGTGATTCAAACCGATTCCGTACCAGCTTCAGAGTCAGAAATTATCAAGATGACGATGCGAATGGGTTATTTTTGTTTGGAAGGAGAAAAATGAAAAACATCTGGGCATATAGTCCTCAGATGTCAGCCAGAGATCTGGGAAGACCAGTGTGAACCCTGTTTTGTTGGCTGATAGATTTCATTAAGTTATTGTTTCAGGGGAAAAATATGATATTTTTCTTTTTTGTATTTCCGAGGGTTTTTTTTCCCCCCAGTCTCTTCTTACTGAACATGTGACATCATCTTTGTGTCTAGAAGTTTCAAAGCTGCAAATCTTCATGTCTAAACAACTGTGTCAGTCAAGGGGGGAGGCAATTACTGTGCTGCAATTCATTTGTTGACTGGCAGATATATCTCCCTGAAAACAAAGGCTTGAGACATACGAGCCTGATCCTGTAAAAAATTGAAGTGCACTTAAAAATGTAAAGGTTAGACTGTAAGTGGAAAGGTGCTTGGTGCATGAGACAGGATGTTTTTCTCGGCTTATACTTGTACCCAGAAGGCATCAGGCAGCCAGTGGCAAAAATTTTAAGAGTTTCTATTCAGCCTGACAGGCTCGTGTTGATGTAGACATCTGTTAAGGCTTTGAACAATGTTTTATTTGTACATTTGAAAAGTGTAATAATGAAATGTCTAAATCTCCTTGGAAGGCATAAAAGGGGAGATTTTGGGGATGAGAGGGGTAAAACCTTGCAAATGTATCTCCATAGCACCGATTAGATTGGAGCCAGAAGCCGGGCTGGGGCTTGGGAGGCATCACTTCTGCTTATGGCTCTGCTGTAGTTTCCCAACATAGGCCTGATGGACTGACTAAATTTGTGTCTAATTACTTGGTTGTAGAATACGGGGGAGAGCATTACTGGAGCTGACAGTATCATCTCTCGTGGTTGCACCAGGTGAGGCGCTGGCGCAGGAGCAGGCACGAGTGCTGAGAGAAGAGCTCAGAGCTGCGGTTTCACGGCACGTTGCGCTGTCGTATCTGAAATAACCGAGCTGGCGCGTGTGTCGCACCGCGCAGCCCCTTCGTAGATTGACTCACGGTCTTGACAGCTGTAAGAAGAAGAAACGAGTAGCTTGCGCAATGAGGAGTGTTTATTTTCTCCTCTAAACGTATGTAATGGGTTGAGATTTTTCACTGCAAGAGCTGAGGGCAGGCTACGCCAAGGTGTGAGGAAGGGCAGGATGTGGCTCCCTGCCTGCAAACGTGCCTGCCCCAGTCTGCCTCCACAGGGACACTTGCCGTCCAAAGGTGACTTCGCCTTCCTTGAAGTATAAATTGCCTCCTGAAGGTGCCATGATGTCCCTGTTGATGGAGCTCGGTGCAGTTGTTCTCATAACTTAAGCACCTCAAAGTGTTGAGGGTAATGCTAGGTGAATGCCAACCAAAATGCCCGTCCTGGTGCTGAGCAGTCATCAGTACTAATGAGCCTTTTGCCCATCTTACACCTTATTCATGGAGGGGCAGTAGGGTTAAATCAGTCAGGAGAGGGTGAGCGCTCAGGGTGGGATTTGTCTTCCACCAGCCCGTGGTTAACTCTGGTGATGCCAGAGCCCCATTTGCCCTGTGGCCGCTGGCACATCCGTGTGGACCAGGGGACAGTCCCTTCCCCAGACGGCTCCCCGCATAGCTGGCTGGTGCTGGAGGTGGTCAGCAGTGGGTGGCAGTGACAGGCTTTGCCTACACATGGACTTTCCTGCTTCCTCCCACGGCTTGCCCAGCTCTAAGCAAGTGAAATTGTCTGGCTTGCAAAGCTTCGGGGGTGGGGGAAGATCCCCAAGGCTGTAGGGAGATGCTGCTTAAAGGGAGCGTAAGCTTACTTTCAGCTTTTTTTTCCTCCTTTACTCCCTCAAACATAGACCTATTTCTTCCACACGTCATCTAAAACCGTAGGCTGCTCAGGATACAGATTTTACAGTCTTCGCATGCTTCCCTCTCTGCCGGAGGGAGACTTCCAGCAATGCCAATAATAATAATACAGTAACAGCTTTCCCTCCTGCGTCCGAGGGAATACTCTCCCGAGAGTGCAGTGGGAACAGCATCGGGTCCTATGGCTTTGTGTGGGAAAGAGGAAAGTGCGGTGGCAGAATAAATAACTAAAGCTGTGAAGGAGAAAAGTCCATCTGTTCGCAGAGGACCAGGAAAAGGCCAAACATCTGCAAGGTCCCCCCAGTTCATCAGGCATCTGCTCTCTGCTTCCCAGTCTAAAAACCTTCCCATTTGTGGGGAGAGCAGAGCCAGCAGCTTATCTGACACAGAGGACAGAGTCAGCAGAGCTGGGCTGGGATGCAGTAAAGCCAGCTGTCTCCTACTGCACAGAAAAGTGTTTTCTTCCAAACTCTAGAAAAGGGCTCTTATCTGTTTCTGTCCTTTGCTCCTTTTCTGAAAAAACCTTGCCAATGTTTTTTTCTTTTGGGAGGAATGGATCTTCCAAAGGGGCAAAATGGTATTTGTTTTGTGTTTGTTCTAGCAGTTGTTGTTTTCCCCTTCTGTTACAGCGATAGTTATTTTTCCCTTCTGTTTACGCACAAACCCTGTCCCTTTCCCTGTCTCATCCCCTTCAACACATTCTCTGCCTCGATTTTACTTAGGCGTTTTGAAGGGTTGCAATAAAGCAAGAGTGTCTGACTAATGTGCTGTGCAGGGAGATGAGTCTTTGGCATCGGAGCCGAGACTAACTGGAGAAACATCATCTGAAGTGTATTCTTTGGGAAGTATGTGTCTGCTGGAGTTGAATTTGTTTGCAAAATCACGTTGGTTGCTTGGAGGGTCATTTTCAGAGCAAAGGAGAAAAGTTTACTTAGCACTCAAACATCGCAGCATTTTTTAGAACTAGACACCAAGAGATTAATTTCAAAATATTTCTTCTTTTCTTTTTACTCTGTATTGTATTTCATATGATTTGAAATAAAAAAAAAATTGGATTAATTGTAGGACAAAGAGGAGGATACTGCAGATGTTATTGGATGTCATTTTTTTAAAAAATCAATCTTGAACTCTATAATATCATGAGCCAGTAGGTTTCACATGATTTTATGTATTGGAGCAACATGGTTGTCTTAAATTAGTTTTCAGTGTGTTGTTTTCGAACTGTCTTCGTGCATCTGTATTTAGAATGATTCTTTCTTAGGGATTCAGAGGCGGTTTTTTTTTTTCTGAGTCCTATCCATGCTTACTTTTACTTTGGGGAAAATGGGAAGAAATTACTTTCCTGGGAAATAAGATCCCTAAAGTCCTAGGGGGAGTTTGTGCCTTGCAGAGAGTGATTTGAAATTGAACAAAAAAGCTTTCCAGGGCTGCAGACCCATCTGCTTCCCACGGCAAATAGCACGAAGGTGCCGTGCCGGCAGTGCTGCCCAGCTGGTGCCTGTGCCCGCGGTGGACTGAGCCCGGGGCTTTGAACCTAGGCTGCAGATCACTTGGGCTTGGCTCAGCGGCTCTCTGAGTGGTTTGGAGGCTGCTCTTTGGTATTAGGGGATGGCACTGAGGGTCTGTAGCTGGGAGGTGGTGTGGCACTGTATGGAAGCATGGAGGGTCTAGTAGGGAGCCCATGTTTTCTCCCGGGAAGGGTTAAAACCCTCCCAAAGCAACAGTTCCTATATACGTGCAATATCACACTTTTATTCATTTATCTTAAACTTCCATCCCAGGTGCACACAGGAGAGCCAACAGCAAACAGCTCTACTTGCAGTATCAAGCTTTATGAGAGGAAGTAAAAATATACCAAAGTGGTCCAAATTACAGGCAGCTGCCTCCGCAGGACCCAAATCCAGTGATAATGGCAAACGCCCTTTTCTCCATCCTTAGGAGGTGCTTTCAGAGCCTGCTGTCCTGCTGCCCGCAGCCCGTGCTGCTCCGGACATGTTTTCTCCTTTGTGCTCCCCCCCTCCTCTGAAGTTCTCAAAGAGATGTCTCCCATCTCTATGCTAAGCTGGATGGCTTCAGAGCCAGCGTACTGCTTTGGCTTCACATCAGCACTTTTGGAAGTTTAACATGAAGCATATTAAAGTGTAGAATGTTTTATACATCAGCCCCATGTAAGAAGTCTCCTTGGAGCTAAGAGGTTGATGCTTCTGAGCTTGCAACTGGCCCATTGCTTACTTGGCTGTTGTCACTGAGAAGACCCTGTGACCTTCCCAGTAGTTCTCTGTGTGAAGCTATGAGGTCCCTATAGGAGAGGGAAATGCAAAGAGCATGGCTGTCTGCCAGCAGCAGGGATACAGGGAGTTGGGCTGGTCTAGATTTTGGGCTCCAGCTCCAGCCCTCCATGTGTCCTCTACAACAGGGAATCCTTACTTTTAGACAGCATCTGATACTGTCTTTATAGTGATCAAGAAGAGCTGGCATAATTTGGCACACAAGGGGGGGTGAATTGCAAGGCTGGATGTGGGGCGTTCATTATTGCAAGTTTTGTAGTTGCCTGTGGCAGGTTTGACGTGTGAGCTTCGGTCTGTGGAGCTGGTTGTTGGTGCCTTCAGGCTTTGTGGCAAGTCATCTTCTGCTATAGGGTCTGAGGACCTCTAAGCAATCTGCCAGTGTTACTGAGCTGTTGTAGCCATCTCCTGAAGCAGTGAGGGGTGCAGCTGAGCATTTAGTGGTTAAACAGTGTGTTAGCTCCTGTGCCGCAAAACTGATGGCAGAGCTGCAAGTATTGCAGGGTTCATCCAGATCATCCATGTCATGATGTAGGGAAATGCTGGTGAGTCTAAGTTCTCCCATTCTCTCTTTTAGGGGACTTCCTTCCTCCACCCCCACCTCCTCTGGATGACCTTGGGAACATCACATCATCACAAGGTGCCTTTCCCCCCCCACCTCCTCTGGATGATGCTACTTTCAACGTGCAGGTAAGACGACAAGAATTTTATTGTTAGTGCAGAACTGATCCAAAAACTGGGGAAATAAATGGATGATAGTAAAACAAGGTGGCAAAGTGCTGTGGTTAGAGATCATGTGTCAGGAACAACCAAGTCAGCTTTAGCAAGCTGTGTTTCCCAAGTAGGGAATATTTCCATTCAAAACTTACTGGGCTATTAAAGGATTTTTCCCATCCGGCTTGAATTAGAAGACTAATTGCATAATGTCCTTGTGATGGCGAATGAGAGTGAAACCTTCCCAGAATGAATTGTTTTCTGGAAGGGCCATCTCCTTCCATGGACTGTGGAGAGACTTTAGGGCAGTAATCTGATCCAAAAAGTGCTTTGTTTAGATGCCTAAAATTAAGTGAAGCAAATAAGCCCTGGCCCCGGCTCCAGTGATGTCACTGAGACCTTTTTCACCACTGCTTTGCTGGCTTGGATACTCTAGATTTGCCATCTGAATGAAAATGCAACTTCTAAGATGCATCAGGTGACGTTAGCATGTCCTGTGTGGAGAGGGACATACCTTGAACACCTTTGAAAGGTATCAGCACCTATGTGCAGACATCGCTGGCTTGCATGGAGGGCCGGGTACTGTTGTGTTAGCTCAGGCACATTCAGGAGAGGAGTATTCAAAACTGCAGGGACAGGCTGTCAAAGTGATAATGGAGTGAGGAGCTGATCTTGCCAGTGGAGAGCAGAAGCATTTGGCTTGTTAGCTGAGCAAAAGGAAGGCTGGGGAGGGGGTATGGCTGCAAATTTGAAATGCGGTTGGGGAATAAGCACCAGAGAACAGCAACTGCTTTGGCTGTGGTGAGTGTTGGTACAGGAATAGGAGAGACTGAGCTTGCCAGAAGTACCTTCATGCTGGTGTTTAGAAAGTTTCTCAGCACTGAGGCTGCGAAGGTCTGGAAGAGCCTTCTGGGAGGAGTACTGAGAGCAAAGCGAGCGTGATCTAGGTGTGAGGCTGATGAGAGTTGTGTAATGACACATCCACAGCCATGGGGTTGTCCCTAATGACCCTGGAAGGTTGTGGCAGTTCTGTGTCCCTCCATGGATTTGAACCTGAGAATAGGCTAGCGGGCAGACGTTAAACAGGATTCAAGAAACTTGACTTGTTCCTGAGCCCACCACAAACTCTAGAGCCTCTAAAAAGAAAACATTTCCCTCCCTCATGGGCTTCCTGAGATCTCTTGCCTGTGGTGAGATGTTCGGATGCTATCACAAAGTCTCTGCTGTTCCTGCAATGAGTTCAGCACTACAAGCAGCCTTCGAGAGGGAAGGGGTTAATGAGGATTGCTCTCCCTTGCCAGGAAAGGCTGCAGTGGTCAGGGACATTAGCCAAGCAAGGAGCATGGCTTTTCCCAGCCTTGAGGGAATGAAGTAATTCCCCAGCAAGTGTTGTTCTGTCTCTTATCTCTCTGAGAAGAGTGGACCCCGTGGGAGCCGGGGAGCTTCCAGACCGTGCTGGGAAGCAGCGGAGCAGCAGGCTTCTGGTGAGGGCAGGGTGCTGCCTGCGCAGGAGCCTGGGCAGCAGGAAGGGGCTGTGGCACCTCACATGCTTCTCTGGGGTCAGGCTTCCCCCTTGCCAGGTCACCCAAGGAGGGGACCTTGCCATGTTTATTGGAAGGGGCTCGTGTCTTCAGCTCCTCAAACCTCCCTCCTGCAGTGGGTCCAAAGATGTGCCTGAGCCGCTCGGGGCTGTCGCTGGGATGTGCCCCTTGGTAGAACCACCCGACGGGATGGCTCTTCCCGCTGAGCTCATGAAATTGCTATTTGTCACACCCTTTTTCTCTGGCTTTGGGAAGCTGGGGCTGGAGCCATGTTCACAGCATCGGGTTTTGGCAGGAGCTTGATTAGAGTGAGATTCCTTCCCATGGCAGCCCATTCGAAGGAAGGCGAGCCTACCAGTCACACCCCAGCCCTCCTGCCTGTCACCACCCCCACGCAGCCAACATGGGTCTCTGCCTTTAATCTGTGCTGTCCTGTCACCTTTTTCCCCATCTTTTTCCTTTCCATGCCCTGAAGGAGACTGGGAGCAGACAAAAGCCAGGGCTAAGTCAAGAGCCGGCAGGGTCTTGTGTTGCAAGATCAGCTTCTTATCTCGCAGGGGCAGCAAAAGCCATGCTGAAGCAAGACGTAAGGCCTGAGGGATGAGGGAAGAGGGCAAGTGGTGATGGAGAAAGCTGCTCGATGCCTCTGTGTGTTGAACGCCGTCATTTTCATGACTCCAGACAGAGGTTCCTGTGCTGAAGGAGGAATGTTGGCTGTGTTCCTTTTGCTGTGAATCGTTTCTCAAACCTCGGGACATGGTTGCACGAAAGCACGGATCTCATGAGCATGTGTTGGATTGGGCTCCAACAAACTAAACCCAGTCCTCATTCTGCTCTCCAATGCCAGGCCACTTAATTTCCGTGCCTCAGTTTCCCCATTGCTAAATGTAAGTGCTGGAGCAGATGACCCCTTCCTGAGCATGGACCAGATCTGAGGCTGCTGCCAGGGGCAGTTCTGCCCCTGCAGACCTGGTGCAAACCCTCCAGATTTACTCCAGAGTTTGAAAGTTATCTGCTCCAGCAGATTGACCCCTTTACAACGGAAATTTCTCTCTGGATGGCAGAGTGCTGATAATAACTTATGAAATATGTGTGCTGTGGCTCTAGGTAAAGCTTTTTATGCTGGGTGTTAAGTTGATGAGGGGAGCAGAATATGTATGGTTAGTTTATTATCATTTCTTGCATTACTGTTAGCAGACGGCTAAAAGCTGCACAGATTATTACAGTTTAAGTTGTAGCTTAAGAGCAGCAGTTAAAATAATGCCCAGTTTTCATAGGCCTGTTTGTCTCTAGATCTCTATTTGGGCAGTGGAACTGGCCACTTAGGATCAGATCCAAAAAGGTACTTTAATATCTGACTTCCCTCTAGCTGCTTATGCTCTGATGGAAATCAGAGGAAGACTTGGTCATGAAATACCTTTGCAATAGATCTGGCATTTTCTTGTAATTTCTGTTTTCCCATCTAGATTCGTCATGTTTGGATTCACAGCAGGGCTGGGGAGGAAAGGGGAGGGAAATTTAAACTCTCTTCTTATTAACTGTAATTCTTTAAAAAAAAAATAAAAAAAGAAAAGGAAATGTTTATTTTAGAAAAGAGTGTGTTGGGGCTGGGGGAGAGTTGTATTGGGAAGTTCCCCTTCGGATGAAGTCAGCTGGCGAAGGCAAGGGCTTGTTCCCAGAATGGTGGTGAGGGTGCGGCGATGGCGTGTTTGACAAATAAGGACATGAGCAAAGAGCCTTTTGCCACGTTGGCTTGGGCTCAGTTTAAAAGAGAAAAAAAAAAAAATCCTGGACGGGAAGAAAAATGAAATCACTGTTTGTCAAAGGGAAATAGATAGATCTGGGAGGGAGGGAGGGAGATTTTTT
>VXBL01002122.1:2004641-2159604 GCA_013400195.1 Aramus guarauna | reverse complement strand
GGGGGGGGGGGGATTTTTTTTTTTTTTTTTTTTAATTTTTTTTTTTGCCTTCTAGTTTCAAAACAGGCATTCTGCCCAGGCCAGGCAAAGCAAAAGTGAAAAAGCTCTCCTAAGCAATCTCTCAAGTGCCCTGTCTGCTCACAGAGAGGGACCCTCGCTTCTGGCACCAGCAATTTCTTCCTTCCTCGCCAGGCAGGGTTGCTCAGGGATGAGGACGGTGCACAGCGGTGTGAAGATCCGGTCCCTACCCCGTATCCTGTCCCCAGGATGGCTGGCGTGGGAACCGCGTGTGCTACGGGGGCATCTTGATAAACTGTATCATGGGGGCTTCGGATCTTGACTGGCTTTGAAATGACCAGTTCTCCTTAAGAGAGAGGTTCAGAGCCCAGCGTTTTGTGGGGCAGGAGCTGGGTGGCTCTGAGCAGATGTGACCCTCAGCTGTGGACCTGCCAAGGGCCACCTTGGAAAAACACGCATTTACAAATCGCTGCTAACTCCTCCGCAGGTGCTGCGTCTGCAGCGTGGGTCTGATTTTCATTTGGGACCCTATAGATGCTGCCACAGCACAGAAAGGAGAGGATTGTACTCGGCTGGGAGATTGCCTCTTTCCCAGCAATCCCTGGCTGTTATCAGTGTGGTTTTTATTGACAGGCCACAAAACACTTTACAAAAGAAATACCAGTCTCTCCCTGATAAGGCAGCTGAAGCAGGGGAAGTGCTTTGCCTAATTCACCAGGCTGACCAGCAGCAGGCTATAAATAGGACCCAGATCTCCTGCGTCCCAGAGCAATTCTGTTTGCTACATTGCACTGCCTCATTACTGTAAAAACTGCAAATTAATGAACAAATGCCGTCAGTGGCTGAGACCAGAAAGAATTGGGGATATACCAAAAAGGATGTGCAACAGCAGTTTAGGATGGGGTTTGGAGCGAAGAAACAATCGGACTTTGAACAATTGCATGAAGGGTAGATTTAGATTTGATATTAGGAAGAAATTCTTCACTGTGAGGGTGGTGAGGCACTGGAACAGGTTGCCCAGAGAAGTTGTGGATGCCCCATCCCTGGAAGTGTTCAAGGCCAGGTTGGATGGGGCTTTGGGCAACCTGGGCTAGTGGCAGGGGGTTGGAGTGAGGTGATCTTTTAAGGTCCCCTCCAACCCAAACCATTCTGTGATTCTATGATAAAATAATTTAATACACCAGTTCTTGTTCTAACCACCTATGCATGGAGGGGCTGCAGTGCTGTGCTGTTCGTGGCGAGGAGCTATTCTCACACTCAGACCTACTGAACTCAGGAACCAGGTTGTATCATCCTGTTTCAATATGCAGGAAATCAGCCGAAGGGCTCAAATTCCTATTGCCGAGGAATTTTGGGAGGAGAAATGCTGACATGCGGTAAGAAGGCGTATGCGCCTTCCTCTGCGATGCTGTTCAGAGGAGACCCATCTCGCTCATCCCTAGTGCACGTGCCTGGGAAAAGGTGGGAACGTGTTGATAGATAGGAGTGGCGGGAGCCTCATCCCTGTTACGGAGGAGGTTGCCAGGCATTTTTCTGTCTGACTCCCTCCCAGAGAGCGGCGGCAGCAGCGGTGGTGCCTCTTCATGGGCTGTGACTCACCGGCTAAAGAAACAGCCAGAATGGAGGAATTTTCTTTTTCTTTTTTCTTTCTTTTTTCCTTCTTTTTTTTCCTTTTTTTTCTTTTTTTATTTTGGGTGCACATATTGGCAAGTAGTTGGGGAGGGAAGAGTGTGATTTTTTGCCTACAGGGGGTGCTGCCTTAAATAGCACATCTCCTGCTCCGCAGCGTGGCGGCTGGGCTCTGCCTGGGTGCTGGGCTTGCTTTAAATCGCCTGCCTTTTAACATTTGGAGAAGCCGAAAAGGCCAAAGAGAGCAGAACAAGTGTTCAGCCTCCCTCTAGTGCTAGATTTTGTTAATCATCGGGATTATCGGCCTGGGCGTAGGTGCTTGTTGGCGAGGAACATCGGTAACGCGGCACAGCTCTTGCTGCCGGCCGGGCTGCCTGGCTCCTGGCAAGGAGCGGCAGCTCCCAGTGACTCTGTAAATAAAGCCATAGTCTGTGTGTATCGCTTGCCATTTGAGATCCAGCTTTTGCAGATTTCTGGGACTCCTATCCTGATTTATTAAAATCCATGTGATAAGCAACTGCCTCTTATCTAAATTGAAGCCGTGTCCAACAGTAAAAATAAATTACCTGGTAATGTTAACCCTCTTACTCAAACCTTGGCTTTGCAGGAATGCTTTTGATCTGTCTCCTTTCTTCTGCTTTCCTCATGTGTTTGAGAAACAGGAATGTGCTGTGCTCTGAATTAGACTTGAACAAATAACATGTATGCTCTCTGCATGTTTGAAAGCTCACTGGGTCTCTATAGGTCAATATGTGTTTGCTCTATAATAGAGGTTTCTAGGCACTAAGGTGAGAAAAATCAGTAATACAAAGTCTGTATATGTTGATGAGTATCTGGATGCATGATAGATAAAATGCCTGTTTTTCTCATATGCAGAGATACATAAAACGTACACACACACTATATATATGTATGAGGAAAGCATTCTGAGTGGGGATATGGAGCAGACCTCCACGTTATTGGGGAACAAGCTTGCACATTTTATTCTTGCTGCTTTTTTCTCCCTTTCTGCGGGTAACATGACCAGTAGATCCAGGATCACAAGAGAAAAGGAACACTGAGCATTTCTTTCAGGCAGCTCTTGATGCAACCCATCTTATACGCATGTTTGTTTTACAATGCCAAACCACATTCTATTTTAAATCTTTAATGAACCTCTGTTCCCATCTATGTAACTTTCCAATCCTTACTCTCTTCAGAATAGACAAAGATGCTTATTATAAACCACAAATTTTACTGAAAGGGTAAACTGGAAAAGTTTTAATTGTACGGCGTAAGCCTGCCATTCATCTCTCTGCCTGACTATTAATATCTTGGCAATGTTATAATGCAATGCAGCCTTTAATAGCTAAACCTCTCGGCAAGGACTACAAAGGAAACAAGGATCCAAACAGTTAACTGTGCTCATTATTTTCGTCATGCTTATTACTGTGTTATTTAATGTATTTGTTATGTTATTGTTTAATATAGTAACACAGCACACTGTGTTAGGACCCGCACTGGTGCACACTTGTGTCTTCTTTGGGAGGAGGGTTGTGAGTGAGGCTGGAGACTCTTTTGGAGATGGAACAGAGTGGCTTTTGATAATCTGCCATACAGCGGGTGATGAGGTGAGGGAGCAGAAGAAAGCAAAAGCCTAATAGGGATCATATGTAAATAAGGGTATGGGAGCATCTAAAAAGTTGTGATAGGAAACAGAAAGGTCAGAGATGTGGCTGGCTGCGATGTTCAGAGATCATCAAGCAAAACCCAGGTTAAGACCTGGGGCAGTGTCCAGACAGCGTGTCTGTGGTCCCCCGGTGCTGTGCCTTTGGTTACAAGCCCTGGTGGTCACCTCCTGGCTCATGTGGGTGCATCTCTTTGTGGGACACTGTCACACGGCTGGCGCTGGAGCGGGGCTCAGTGCCGGCACCTGCGGAGAGTTTAACGTGTAACCTGGCTCATCTGCCCATGTATAATAGAGACATGAATGTGGAAAGTAATGGGGGAGGCACGGAGAGCATGCAGAAAATCCAGGCAATTTCATCCTGTCAGAGCTAGTACCGGCCTGTGACAGACAAAAGGAAGCAAAACCATCATTGTACCCAGGGTAGAATTATTTAAGCAGAGGGAAAATAAAGAGGTAACGAAGTAGTGGGAATTCTCCCATCAAAGCAGATGAGCTGAGTGATAGAAGAGGGTGAGATAACATGATCAGAATTGAGGACATTTCCATTCTTCTCATTTCTCAGTGCTATTCAAATCTTCTGTTGGATTAGCAGGTCCTAGAAAAGATCACTTGCAAGATCAGTTGCTCCTCTGTCAAATCCTAGGTAGTCTGTGTGTTGCATTAGGGAACTGTAATGCAGCGGCGAAACTAAGACAAACAGCCTGTCAGTAACAAGAAGGGATTCTAAAAATTGCAGCAGACAAATCATTATACCTTTTCTTTGAAGGTGGTTGGGATTGGAAAATGTGGTTTAGAAAGTCAAAGTCTTTCCGTGCAGCTTGGGCATAGTGGTAAGCTGGAACATGGCAGAGCAGACGGAGTCAGATTCCCATCTTGGTTTTGATGTTTTAAAAGAAATGAGCTTTGGTAAAACAAGATGAAAGGAAATACAGATACACGGATTGCAGAATCCAATTGTCTGTCTAAATTCAGTTTTATAGCCCTGGAGTAGTTCAAGGAGTAGGGCAAACTTCATCTTATTTTTGATGTGAATTTTGCCTGGCAGTAATGAGACGTGGATATGGAGAAGTTGTGAGAGCATCTCATCCCCAAGAATGGAAGTGGCTCAAATGCAAGTTCCTGTCTCTGTTTTTTAGATTCCATTGCTGGTGAAAAACATCCTCAACTGCCATGCCGGGTGGTTTTGTTGTCAGGAAATGTTGCCTCTGCAAAGAGCATGTGGCACAGTGACTGAGCAAGCTGAAAGGTGGTAGAAATACCAATGAGAAATGTTGTTGTAGCCAGAGCTGGAGGAATGTGTTCTAGGACAGAAAGGCAGGCATGTTTTTATGTGTCTTCTGCCATTAAATTCAGTCTTTGCAAGACCATTCCCCACAATTGCATTTTTCAGTTTTGGTTTGCTGATGAAAATGCAGGGCATTGATTAGCTTTAATGCACAAAGAACAGGTAAGGAAGAGCATCTGTAAAAAATCATATGACTTTTTTAAGGTTTTGGTTTTAGTAGTGTGAGACATAACATAGAAATGTTTGGGAAAGCTGTAGCAACTCCAAGTGTTGCTGGAGCCTGCCGGTGACAGCTCTGCCAGAGATGCTGTACAATCTCCTTTTGCTCAGCAGTCCCGAGCTACAGCTCCTTCCCTCTCCATCTCCTCATTTCCGCGTCTCTCTCTTGCCATGGAAACAGCCTTGTGTCTTGTCATGTCCCAGGTCTGGCCTTCCTCTTCAGCTCTATTCCTCCACTTCCTCTTCAGCTCTATTCCTCCACTCACTGCTGACTCGCTTTCCCCTTCCTCACCCGGTCTGTGGCTCTGCAAATTCCCCTGGTTCTGCCCTGCAGTCCCCCTCTGATTCCCAAGAGGTGCCACTGCTGAGCTCTGTGCAGACGTTCAGGCATCGGCGCTTCCCAAGGGTGGTGGTAGGGAGTGGGATTTGGTCTGTGCTGAGGTCGGGTGAGCCTCTTAAAGACATTTAGGGAATATGCTTTCTGCCCAGAAGTAAACTCCATTTGGCTTCTATGGCTGTATTGGGCCCAAGCAAAATTACAGTTAAAAGATTTTTCCTAAGGCCTGATGTGTATTGGGGACACCACATTTTTTGATGCACGAATTCTTATTGAAAACCAGCAAATTACGGTCATTTATCTGTGTATGGACAGTACCAAAATAAACCTCGAAGCTCATCCAGGAGGGATCTGCATGCTGGAAATTCTCTCTGCAGGGTTTTGCAGCAGTCTTTGGGCAGTGCAGATTATTTGTTGTTCAGCTTTCTGGGTCATTCGGGTCCTTTTTCTTCATCTGAGGTTCTCACTTAGGAAATGTGTAGAAGGTAAGGTGTCCAAACGAGGAGGAGGTTGTTAAAAAAGAAAGAAAACCCACAGTCGTCCGGCCAGATCAAATACCAGACATACATCTGGCAGCCTTGAAGGGAAGGTAAAAGTGGGCCTAATGGTTTGGAAAATGAGATTGCAAACTTCTTGAAGGCAAGGACCTTCCTCCATGAATCAGAACTGCAGGGTCTGCCCGGCTGAGGCTTGCCTGCCCCGTGGACTGCGGCCATTAACTGCCCCAAAAACGTGCGGACTGAGGCAAAGTCCAGATTTTCCTCTTCTCAGCTTTGAGAGACATATAGTAGATTTTTAATGTGACTCATTTTTGCAGAAGCCAAACCCAAGCCATTGACTTTCGTGTAGTTTTATACATCCATTTTGTTGACGTTTTGCCAGGCTCGCTGGGAGATTCTTGAATCCTTGCAAACGTTTTGGCGCGCACCCCTTCCTATTACAGCAAAACAAGCAAACAAATTCAGAAGTATGTTATATGTTTAACTTCTGCACTTGGAGCTTATTCAGGCTGTGAAAATCAACTGGCCAATTTTAATTTTACTATTTTTTTTGGTGGTGATTTCCTAATAGCTTCACAGCCCACATTCAGGAATGCTTTCTCAAATTCAGAGAAGCTTGACTGTGTGCTTAAACTTCATTAAAGTTGATAGAACTTAAGCACACGTGTAAAATTAAGCATATGCTTGTGTCTTATACAGCCTTTTTGCAGGTGACACAAGCAGCTGCATATGGGTTTCCAACATGTGATTAAATTCCAAAAGGAGTTTTTAAAGACAGTTTTAGTCAACCTTAATTTTCTGAAATTGGTAGCTTTAACAAAACCTATCTTTTTTGATTAAAATTGCCTGAGACGTGTCCCTTTTAAAAAGCTCTTCATTTAACTGTCACAATATACAGTCTTGTGTGGGATAGAGTTTGTTCATGTAAATTTAATTTTCAGTTAAAGCGGTACAAACACCAAGTAGTTTCAGTAGATCTTTATGAACGCGGCGGTGCTGTTGTTTTCTCACCTCTGTCGATGTGGGGGCCAGGCAGAGCCATTAAATTCTCAGCTGTGCCCTTCTGCGTGTCACAGATCATAAAGCTTCACCCAGTCACCCAGGGAGACCAAAGGCATCCAGCCTTGATCTGCAGACATCAAGAGATGGAGAGATCTTGGAAGTTTGTTCTAGCATTTAATTACCTGCAGTATTACGCATAAGTGAATATCTCTGTTATTTTTAAATAGAATTTCCCTGGCTTCAGCTTCCCAGCTGCTGTGTGTTTTTCTGTTTTGCTAGATCGGACAGTCTGGTGGTATCCGGCATTTTTGTTCTGTGAGGCTGTTTAGGTATCGCTATCAAGCTACTCGGTCTCCTTCATAAGTGAAACCAAGTGAGCTCTCTCTGTGTCTCGTTGTCAGCTGTTTCTGCTTTTCTGGGGTGTCTCTCAAGTTTTTAAAACACTGCCTTCCAAACTGGACACGGTCTTTCAGCACCAGACTCACCAGAAGTGTTGAAAGGAGTAAACTCACCATCAGCTCTGTGCTTTCCTTGCTCCAGGATGGCGCGGCACTGAGCAGGAGCTGGTGTTTGGTGTGGTTTTCCCCCATGGAATATAAATCCTGAGTTGGGGGGCTGGATGTGACAGCTTACCCTGTGTGTAGGCGTGTGTAATTCATGGCTTGTCAGACACGTCCTGTGCCGTTGGAGGCATCCTCCTCTTTCCTCTTTTCTTATGCCAGAAAAGAAAAGAGGAAGATCACGACTTGGCCAGGATGTGGAGGTGAAGGCAGTCTTTGCTCTTGGGCATCACCATGGGATCTGTTTCAGATGTAACTTTCATGTCGTACAAGTCAGTGGGAAGGTCTTCCTTTCTTTCAGCGGACACTTAATGAGTATTTGGTTTCTACATTGATTAAACTTTGCAACTGTATTGGGGTAATTGGTTACTCTTTGGTTATGGTTCCCCTTGGAGGCAGATGATGAAATATCCAATACCTCCTCTTAGGTCTCAGTTTGTCTGCAAGCAGCAATACTCTGCGGGGAACATCAGCTCTGCTTGATGGCTAATTAAACATTAATTTGTGACGATATTGGAGCAGATTTTAAGTTGGCGGGGGAGTGGGCAAAGAAAGGGGAAACTTTTAATAGTCACCATAATTATCAATAACGAGTCCTAATGTAATTGCATTAATTAAAAGAAAAAAGATATATTCCCTGCTGCTGTAAAGTTAAAGTCAGTGAAAGTCATGCTGGGTCAAAAGGATTTCATGGCCAGCTGTTCTTGCCCCGTGAACAGAGAGGTAGCGCTGTCCTGCAGAAAGCATAAAGAAAAAATTGATGTATTCCACTTTATATTGTATATTCTGCTGATGAACAGGAACGTTTCACTAATTCAATTTAATTCCCAAGGACGAGTGATTGTAACTCCACCCGGAGAATATTAAATTGCCTTAATGGAAAAATAAACTGGTTTTATTCTCCCCCTTCTCTCCCCATCTTCCCCATTCAGTTTTCAAATAACTTTATGTGCCTCCTTAGTTTATTAATACACTTCTCATCATGCTGCTGATTTTGCATCTGGTAGCACTTAACACAGACAAGACTCCCAAAGCTTTTGATCAGACATGTTAAGTAAACTATCAAGACTGTCGGGTCTGCTGCTCTGGCAGATGTCAGCTTGTGGGACTCCTCCTCTCTCTTCATCCCCTGACTGTTCCTTATCAAATCCATCCCGTCGCTTTCATGTGCTTGAGGATCACGGTGCCTCTTCCCAATGTACTAGCTGGTCCACAGTATGAAGATCCTCCAGTCAACTGAATGGCTTTTGCTGTTTTGCTGTTTTTTCGGTAGCACTGCAGTTTTGATAACCCTTTTTAGCCACCCTTGAAATCTTCAGAACTTCCTGCCATGAGCAAAATGCAGCAGTTGGAAACCTGAAAAAGCCGGGTGCAGGTTTGAATGCCAGAGGGTAGAAGTGTCAGTCTGTGATGTGTGGAGCAAGGGGCTGGATCACACCATCCTGAGACTGAGGAGACCAGACAGCAACAGGACATCTGTGATGGCATCTCCAGCTTTGGGGCACCTACAAGCACACACCCAGGCTGCAAGGCCGATCTTGTTGAGTGCTGCCCTGGTTTTTGGCAGAGATAGAGTTAATTTTCCCAAGAAGCTGGGAGGGGACTCAGCCAGGATAGCTGACCCAAACTAGTCAAAGGAGTGTTTCATACCCTATGATGTCATACCCACTCAATGAGGGGGGATCACTGCTCAAAGACGGGCTGGGCATTGGGTTCCGGACAGTGAAAAAATTGCGTTGTGTATCACCAGCTTTGTATATTCCTTTATTAGTATTGTTATTTTCTTCTTTCTTTGCTGTCCTCTTAAACTGTCCTTATCCCAGCCCATGAGTTTTACCTTTTCTTCCGATTCTCCTTCCCATCCCACTGGGGTGAGTGGCCGTGTGGTGCTTAGTTGCAGGCTGGGGCTAAACCACGACAGTACTTTGATCTGTTTGCTGCATCCTCTTTACTCCTGTCACAGAATTGCCTCCTATGGTCCTCAAGGATCGCAATGGGACAGGGACTGTTATACATCTCCTCATGGTCTATTGCCCATGTCCTGTCACAGCCACTGGGGTCATCTGCTGCTGGCCATGGACCCAGTCCTTCAGCAGAGTGTGCCCCAGGCCATGGAACCTGTGGGTAAACTCTGTGATGAAGCTTCATCCTTTTTTTGTTTTTCCTCATTTGCCAATATCCAGGGCCAAATCCTTTTCTGTGGTCTTGAGAAGTCTGGACAAACCATGGGTGTTTGTGGCAAAATCTTCTCTCCGGCATTAGAGGCAGGAGCTGTTTGGAAGGGAATGTAGTCCTGGGCTCTGTCCTGCCATTACCACTGCCCATCCACACTGGTGGCATCCTGCCCCTGCGTGGAGCCACGGTGCCGGTGTCTGGAGTGGGGCCCTCTCAGGACGTGCCATGGGCAATGGCTTATTAAATGGTGATGCAAGAAGGGCCACTGGCCCACAAGCCAGGGCTCAGCATGGCGGCGGCTCGGCTCCAGCCCTCTGATTATGTGAAATCAGGGCCATCCTGTAGTGAAATTGCAGCTGGAGCTTAGATGGCTTGGACAGCAGTTTATTGTCTTCTGGCATGTTTTGTCAGGGCTGAGACAGCAAATACAGAGAATGAAATGTCCTTTAAGGAGCTGGGTTGGCCCAGTGCATTAGTGTCTTCATCTGGTAGCCAGCAGGAGCTTGGTTGTGTCTCTGAGCTGCAGCACCTCACTCCCACCCCTTTACCTGCTTCCCTTCTCGGGGCTGGCATCCAGTTGACAATAAGCTGCTTGGGACGGGGATGATTCCTGAGTATTGTACGTGAGCAGTGCCTGCCACACTGATCTCTAGGGAAATATAAATCTTTATTGTCATACAGATTTATAACTGCAACAAAGTCTTTGCTGTCTTTCATATATGTGTCCCAGGAGGCTGAGCGCAATCAGCTGTGATTTCTGTTGTCTCGGCTACAAAGAGGGAAGAAGTGGGTTTCCAGGTGTTGGTCCAAGCCCTGGCACTATGATGATGGTCAGTTATTAACCTGTAGAGACTGACGTGTACCCACCAGCAGAAGTGACTCCTGGCTGGTGTCAGCTGGCAGACCGAAAGCACAAGTGGAGGCTTCATGTGAGAGAAGACAAGTCTCTCATCTATAGAGAGCCAAATCAGATCACCAGTGGTGAGCAGTGAGTGTCCAGAGAAAAATGTAAAAGGGGAAGCACAGAACATTTTTTTGTTAAGTATTTTGGTCGCATTTTCTTCCACGTGTTTCTCCAGCTGCTTTTGAAGTCCATGTAAACTCATAGCAACCACAACGTCTTGCAGCTTAGCAGCGTGTTATGTGACGAAACACCTACCTCCTTTTCCTTGTTTTGAGACTGATGCCTTCTAGTTTCATGCTTTCTTCTTCTGCTGTCTGCTTTCTCTTTTGTTCTGTATTTTTAAAAAAGTTTATTATTTGTCCTTTTTATAAGCCTCCTACACCACAGTGAGTTTATAAATTGGTTGTTAAGGTTTTGCAAGATGTCTCGTAGCAATGCTTAGCAAATAACTTTTCTTCATCTGCTTGTTCATTTGCCCCAGCTGTAAGCCCGTGCAGTTCTTTACAACACTTTGTTGCTTCAGAGATAAGATCAATTAATCCTAGGATACCCAGGGCTATTTGTACTTTACATGGGTGGCAAAATTGAATGCGGGATGGTGGCTACCTGGGACCCAGGCCATAGGTCTGGGACTGAGCTGAGCCTGGACCTCAGGAACGCAGCCGCCTTTACCCTGCTGTGTCTCTTGCCATTTGCTGTGGCACAGCTCCAGCTGTGAACTTTGCCGAGGCCAGGCATTTGGCACATTTATTGGCTGGTTTTGGGGCAGTAAAGTAGGCTGGTGTTTAGTGGATGATTGTCCCCCGCCCCATTTGAGTCCCGTTCCAGGTAGTCTCACCTGCCTCCTTATGGAGAGATCTTCAAAGTGGTTGTGGAAATATGTTGCTCAGTTAAATGACAGCGGAGTCCAGGAGGCACTGAACAATGCCTTTGAACAGCCCACTTCAAACTTTTGAAGTGTTTTCCTTTGGTCCGGCTAATATCCAGCAACACAAACCAGGTAAAACTATTCTGTGCCTGAAAAAAAAGAAAGAGTAGGGGAAAAAATAAATCAAAACCTAACTTCCCTTTGGCTTTTATCCTTGATGTCATCAAAAGACTAAAAAGGATATTTCAGGCCTGGCTTCAGCCTGATGGAACAGCAGGGAAGTTCTTTTCTATTAGATCCTTGATACAATCACGTCTGGTGAAATCACTGCGGTCACATCTGCTGAAATCTTCCATCATTTCGGATTTGTTTCAAAAGACTCAATCTTTCTGTTTTTAAAGGGCAGGACTACTTTTCCAGCCCCTCCTTGGTGCCTGGAACGGTGATTAGGCATCAATCAAGCATCTGAGACCCCCCCTTGCTCTGAATGCTGCAGTCAGCTCTTGTCTACATGTGCGTGGTTGGTGGGGCCGCTTCTTGGGACTGTTTTAATTTACGCTAGAGAATTTGGAAGAAAATGTTTGCACTTGTCTTTAGGCTCAGGGGAGAATAGACACAGCAGCTCATCTTTAGGTTGCCTCATTTTCCTGATAGATGCCCTTGAGGATGCATCTTTTTGCCACTGCAGTGTCTTTTTTTGTGCTTTAGATGGCTTTTGTGAACTTGGAAAGAAGACTGGGAAATTCTACAAAGAGAGAGAGATAGGGTAGCAAGGGTGTGTGTCTGAAAAGGATCTTGCCTCTGGCAGTGGTATTGTTGGAGGAAGTGCAAAGAAAGGGAAAAAAAAAAGAGGAAAATTAAACACCAACCCCAGCCTGAAGTGTATCAAGACTGAATCACTTCTTTTCTTCTTCCTGGTTAACATATTTCACAGTCTCTTGTTGTATGTATAGTGGATGCCATCAACATCAAACATCTTTCCCTCCTCTCCCCCGCCTGCCCCCAGCTAAAATAGGAAATAAGAGCCCCATCCTTCTTTCTCTGTCTGCAGCTCTGTCTAAGCCCAGTGCCTGAGGCCATGGAGTAGAGAGATGCTAACTCTTTGTTTGGAGAGCTGTTTCATTTGCTCATCCTACCACCTCAGTGCCTACTTGAGGATTTCAACAGCCTGCAGAGCGTGGCAGGCGGCTGCTGTGCATGCAACCTGGTGGAAGCAGGCAGCGGTTGCTGAATTTATCAGCTCTGCCGCTTCATCTGTGGCTCACTCACATTTACTGGAGGAAAAAACAATAGTCTTTCAGGGTGAAAGTCCTTATTTACTACCCACCTGCTCATAACCTTTGATTTGCCTAAATTCTTCCCTTCCTTGCTTCTCTTGTTACCTTAGTCCTTCCTTTCCATGACTACCTTTACTGCAAAGGGCTTTTCTGCTCTCTGCTTTTCCCCATTCTTGGATGTGCAAATGCAAACAGTGTTTGCAAACCTGTTGCAGCCCAAAGAAAGCTCGCCAAGCACCTCAGGCTCCTGGTAAAACCAACGTACCAGGAGCAGAGGGCACTGAGGGCCCCCAGGCCCTTTGTTTCGAGTCATTAGCTACAACCTTTCTTAATATCCTTGGTGTTCACCTCCATTCTTCCACTTGTGAGTTACGAGGTTATCAGTGACTTGTGATAGCACGAGGAAGGCTGTGTGCCTAGCTGTAACTCTGCTGTATTGGACATGTCCGTACGTATATAACGGCATTGCATTTCCCATTAATGACAGCTCGTGTTCCCGGGCTCCGGCTCAAAGGATGAGCTGGCCACAATGCTCGTGAAACACACTCAGCTCAACCTAATTTAGAGAAGGCTTGAGCAAGGCTGAGGTGGATGGGGAGATGGTGGATCTTGATGCTGGAAAATTGCACAGTGGTGAGCAAAGTCCTGATGCTCTGAAGGTGTTCAGGAATTTGGCTGTTGCCTTGTTTTGGATGAAAATATACCCTGGGATGCTGGAGTCACTTCTAACCCGCTGTCCATGTAAGTCAGCAAGTTGCTACTGCAAAGCCACCCTCCATCTTTTCCTGACACAGCAATACCACTGGGCATCAACATGATTTCCTGTAGAGGCTCAGAAGCCACCTTGGCAGCCCAGACCACATTGCATCTCTCGTCCCAGGGACTGATGACTGCATGGCAGCAAGCAGGATAGGGAGACAGGGGAAAACAGAATGAAAGAGACGGCTGGTCTGGGTAGGGAAAGGAATTTGGAGCAGGAGCTAGCAAGGACATCTGGGAGCCAGATTCTTCTCTTTGAGCCCATTGCAAGGAGCTGGCTTGGACAAATGAGAAGCATTCTTGTTTCTCCACTGTAATCTGCAAAATGTGATCAGAGTAGGTGATCTAGGTTGTAGGGAAAGGTGGCATCTAGGGAAATCATTGTGCTTTGCATGTCTCCTAGCTTGATGAATGGTCTTACAGCCTTTTTAGCACAGTGAGGCCCTGGGTTGCTCTCTGCACTGCATGTTCTGTAATGAACATCCCTTGGGGCAGTGCAGGGGGACCCGTGGCACTAACTGGTGTTGGGTGGTAGGACTAGCAAAGTTAAAGCCAGTTTTCATTGGAACAGAGTGGGTTGATGGGGCTCAGGAGTGAATTGCCATCACAGCTGCTCTGAGCTGCACACCAGGAATTCAGGGGCGGACAAAACAAGCCAAGCAGTGAAGCTCTCTGCTGTTTTTCTCTCTCTTGCCTTGCAGCAGGGACCGAGCCAGGGGATAGGAGTGTAGGCGTTGCAGAAGTTCACGTGAGTGGATAGTCTCTGGCATGAGTAATTTGTTGGACTGGGTTAGCTTATGTTTGCTTTTTGTCGAACTCACGTTGGCTGGGCCAAAGATAGCATCCTTTTTCTTTTTAAACCCGTTTTTCCATATTCTGCTGCTGGCTGAAAGGGTGGGTGCGCAAGCGACATGTCTGCAACAACGCTATAAATCCAGGCAGAAATAGAATTAGCAGTTCTTTCTGGTTCCGGTGTTTGTATCTGCGAGGTCATGGGCTTAACCAGTCTGGGTTCCTCGGAGCAGAGCTGTGTCTGTGCGAACCTGTTGTGCCTTGGGACCTGGTGCTTGGGTTTTGTTCCAGAGCAATATCATAAAACTTTTATAGCAACGTCATGACGAAGAGCATGAGAAGAGAAATAACTTAACCCTCTCTTGCTAAAGTTAGTGTGGCAATTTCTTCATCTGTTTCCACATGCAGCAAATCCCTCGGTTGACTCTGGATTGCTGTAGGGAGAAAAATGCAAGATTCGTGGAGATGGGGAAGAGAGAGCAAGCAGAAACCTGTCTTTGCGAGAATTACCATTTCTTAAATGTATTTAAGGTCCAGTCCTGTCCCAATAGGCCCTTGCACACATCGGTAGCGTTCTTTGTTGGCACTGTCGTACTGCATTGTGCTCCAGCATTTGTAGAATTGGGCTGTTAATCTACGTTGATTATGTTTTAATTGAATAAGTAAATCTTTTACAGAGCCCAGAATCAATAGAGATGTTTCCATGCTATTTTATTTTATTTTTCTGGGTTTCCTAAGGACATTTAACTTTTACAAACTTACATCTTGTTCTGCAGCATTTGCTAGTCAGCTGTTGCGTAATTGTTCTGGGGAATGAGAACCTGGGAATAATATGGCCCAGAAATGCTAAGAAGCAGAAATGAAATCAGCTGATCTTCTCATCTGCCACCATCCCTCCTCTCCAGGGTCAGGGTACCAAACAGGCTATGTGAGGGCTCCAGTTTTATTCCTGGGTCTGCCATTGTCTTGATTTATCACCTCAAATGTTGGGGCCTTGGGTGCCCTTTGCATGTACCCCCCTTTCAAGCTGATTTTTGGCTGCATAGCTTAAAAATTCTCTGGAGTGGAGCAGTCTCAATTTTTGTGTCTGGGAAGCCTGTGGCTGCCCTGTAGTTCTAGGCCAACAACTGGAGGATGGAGAAAAACCAAACAAGAGCCATGAAGTGCACTAATAGTGGAAAGGAAATTTTTGCAGATTTAAAAATCCAGGTGCCTACAGCTAGCCAGGAGTAATGGTCTGGGGTAATTCCTGTGAAAAGTATTTCTTTTTTTGAACAATAGTTTGGATGGAAAAACTTTGTCTCTATAATAAAAACAGGCAAGAAGAATTGAGTTTGTAAGTAGTTTCTAACCTGACTCTCAGACTTTTAAATTATGTGTTCTTGCATGAAGCACATTGGAGCTTCCATTTTCTTGTTAGTCAAGCCAAATTTATTGTAATCCAGTAAGATTTAATAATCATTAGGAACTAATGAATGCCTCAGCACGTATAAGCTTGGCAGATCAGAGCCTGCCTGCTTTGCATAGTCTGTCTCTCTTTGACCAACTTGCCATTTATGTGTCGGATTGATGACTGGGGAGTTGTGTAAAACAGGTAATGATCGAATGCTCCTGAAATGAAATTTAAATAAAAAACTATCTGGAACAGCCACTGAGCCAAAGGAAAAGGTGAATTTTTGGCTTAGAAAATCGAAGTAACTTGGTGAGACTGAAGGCAAACAGAGCTGGATTGTCAGTGGGGAGGTGCTGGTATGGTCCAAACAGGCTTTACAGTTGAAATTAGGTGCATTGTTAGGTAATTCTTGAGTATTTTTATTATTGTAGTAGTCAAGCTGCGAACGAGCTCTTCTGCACTGAGCTCTGTAGTTGCACGTACACGGAGAGACTCTGTCTGGGGAATTTGCAGATAAGTCAGACATGGAAGGACAAAGAAAAATATTGACTGTGACTCAGGTTGAGAAAAGACTTTCATTGTGTAATATTTCACTTGACTCAATAACTTCGGTTTCTGCGCATGCCCTAAATGTGGGCTGGCTCAGTGGGGCTAGCTCCTGGCACCTGCGTCAATAGGGATCCTTAGGGATCTCATTCCTGACGGAGCTGCCTCATTTTCAAAGCACTGAAAAACATCGAGGAGGAAGATGTTTCCTAGCTTGTACCTGCCTTTGTGCACTGCTGGGAGGTACCACGGTTGGGCTGGACTGTATGGCACACAGGTCCTTCCCAGAGGTTTTGGACTAGGTTGATTTTTCAAAAACAAAGCGTGTGAATGAGTCCTCTTTTAAAATGCTTATTCTAGCAGGGATTGCAGTGCAGCCCTTGAAGAGTGGCTTGGGGATCATTCCTGTGATGCCGAGACCTGGGTTTTACTTTTGGAGGTGGGTGGTGGTGGTGAAAGTTCATGTCTCTTCCCTTCTGAGTGAGCATCCCTACCAGCCTGGGTAAAAATGGGGCTGGGCTGTTTTGGAAGCAGAGAGAAAGCAAGATGTATTGAATCAGAAAGGGTCCTGGCTGTAGGTTGGTATTTGCTCTAGGCATGGGCTTTCCTGCATAATAGCCCTTTTCACAAGGACCTTATTTATGTTATTTTGTGATTGCTTAGTGCAAATCATGCACTTCACCTTGAATCTGCTAGAAATGAACTGAACCTTTTCACTCCCCCTTGAAGGAGCTCATTTTTTCAGATGGAAATTGTGAAGATGTGTTAAATCAGACAGGCACAGCTACCAGAAATTGGTTTAAAATAATAATAGGTGCAGGTGGCCAGTCTCCGGCCGCTGTGGCTTGCAGCTCTGCTCTGTTCGTGCTTTGCCTGGGATGGGGATGTGGCAGTAGAGATGCTCTCAGCATCCAGGTGCTCCAAGCCTGTCCACAGCTCTGGCTGCCCAGCCAAGCATCCTCCAAAAATACATCTTCTCCATCTGCAGGAGTGGGGATTCTCCTGCCTCTTCACCTCGGCAGCAGATTGCACCCCGAGTTGCATAATCCTCCAAGTTAATTTAACACAATGGGGCCATTGTGGGAAATATGTGAAGAAAAGCCCCAAAGCAGCCTAAATCCATATGAGATGGAGGCTTGCTGCTGGTTCTAGGAGAGAACTATAGTATTTCAGCGTGTTTGTCCCTGCAACCCGAGAGTTACTTCTGGGCATGGTAGCAGCTCTATGAGGACAGTAAGAAACCATGTGCCAAGCCAAGTGGTTTGAATAACTGGAACTCTTCTTTCTTCTTTCAGGTGAATCCTGGTGGCAAGACGCTTGAGGAGAGGCGGTCCAGTTTAGATGCAGAAATCGACTCTCTGACCAGCATCCTGGCCGACCTAGAGAGCAGCTCTCCTTACAAACCTCGCACTCAACAGGTTAGTGGCACATTGCATAAACAGCGGGATAGCGGCCAGCATTGACTGCTGGAGTTAATTTGCTAACCGCTTGGTATTTGTTGCGAGCAGGCATGCCAGTTCCTCCTGATAGCATCCAGATGTGGCTGTCAATGGGGAGAAGGGTGCAGCCGCTCTGAAGGGGGCACCGGCTCAAAAGCTGCCGTATCTCTATCCCGATTGTTAGCTTGCCACAGAGATTGTTAGCGAAATACTTGCAAAAAATGGCATTTCATTTGCCTCCACTTTCCACCAACAATAGCTTGTGAATTAAAACCTGCTCAATTCTCAAGTACTTCCACGCTTGTATTTTCGTGTTTTTCTGTTTTCTTAACTTTTATCTGTCGCACTGCCAGAATAATCCAGATATCCGTGTCTCAAGTTGTTTTCTTTTGTTTTTGTCGTCTAATCAGTGGCGACGAAGTGGCTTGGATCATAGCTCAGCTGTCAGGGTGGCTGTAGCCCAGCAAGGCAGACTGGAATTTGCACTTACTCTGCTCTGTCTAGACGAGGACTGCAGGGGTGACAGCAGCTCGGCTAATTTTTGTCACTCATCTAGGTAGTCCTTGAGTGGAGCTATTTAAGTTCTGGTAAGATGTCATCTATTTATCAGAGGAAGTGGTGACGCCCCAGTGGCACTTTAAAAAGGGCAATTCTTGAGATCTCTAAAATCAGCCCAGATGTGTTTGTGTCCGGTTGTGCAGTGCCTTTACTTCCTAATCTCATGCCTGGTCTCATTTCTTATATGTATAGTGGGTCTGTAGGTGTGTATGCAGCTATATGTATATGTTGTGTTTGTCTTACCAATGTCAACCCTAAATAAAACCCCAAAAGTCAAAAGAACCAAAAAAGAAGTTGAGTGATGCAGTGCACACCGATATCCATAGAGGCCTTCTCTTTAGTTTGGGGCTTTTATGGTTCTTTTCATTGTTGCATTTGTTTAAAGTAATTGAGAAGCAATACCTTTGGAGCAGAACTAAAGGAGTGATCAGAGTTCGTTTAGATTTGCTCCTGTTTAAGTATATGAACTTAGGAAAAGCAGAGTTAGATCAGATTTGCGGACTTTTGAAAGTGTCCATCTGCACACAGAGGCTCTGGCGTGGTGGCCTGTGTGGTTTCTGTCCCATCTGCAGGGACGTCGTGATAAACTCTTCTTCATTCTTGCAGCATGTACACAGTTGTTACGTAAACTTACAGACTTATCCTGGTAAAACAATCTGATTTGGGTCAGTCCGTCAAAAAAGAGCAACAACATAAACGAGATCCCATTTGGTCCTTTTCCCAGTGGGTTTTTGTTGTTGCGATAAATGAGACAAGTTTTAACAGTGATAGTGCTCAGGCGCTGTATCGAATATCCTGCGTTCATTTTGTCCGTGTGAGCCAAACGCATACGAATGCACACTGTTACTGGGAAGTGCTTTATAGTGTCAAAACGCTCTGAGAGTTAACTAGAAGAGATTTGTACTCACTATTTTCCTTGGCAATGCCTGCGGTCAGCTCCAGTGTCTTCGTAGAGACATCTAACTTCTGTAACCAGTTTGCTGAGCATTTGCAGTTTGCTGACAGTACTGCTGACTGTCTCCTGATACTTCTTCCTTTGGGATCTGACATTCTCCGAATAGACTGGTGTGTGCCGTGGCTTTTTGCCCACAGTTCAGGTGGGGGCTCTGAAGACTTGTCCCCCGTACCCAGGAGTGACAGGGTGCTGCTGCTCACTGGTGCATTACAATAACTGTGTGCGATCCAGTGGGCAGAAGCAGCTGAATTTCATCTCTGGCACCAAATCCCAACTTTCTTTGTTCAGTTTATCAGACTTTTCAAGATTTATTGGTTAACGTAATGAAGTCCTGTGAAAAGTACAGCTACAGCAACTTCTAACTATAGCTGTTAGAGAAAGAAAAGCCAGAGTTGAATGTATCATCTGCTGTAATTAAAGAGTACTCAAACAAGTCCTTGAAAGGTGGAACTAGAACGTAAAGCTTTGATATTTTCCTTTGTTTGATCTGTACTAAGTATTAAAACTGGTGAGTCATTTGATGGTCTTATAGTAGGATAATAGATTAGGCTGCAAATTGTGAGGTACTTACTCAGAACATCAGCACATTTATTGGATTACACCTTAGCTGACCTTCCCAAATTTATCAGGATAATGGCTGCAGATAGGAAAATAGAGTTATGACTTGTTTTCAGAGAAGACGTTTCCAGTTGTGCTTACGCGGTTAAAGCATTATAATAATTTTACAGGTATACTTTGCCCTTGGGGATACTCCTGGAATAAGAGAAATTTTATTGTTAGGTTTCTTTTTTATTTTATCTTCAAAATAGTTTTAAAGCAGCATAAACTAAACTGTAAAATAGTCCTCTCTCACTGGAGTGGGAGTGATAGCGGGATAATGACAAGCAGTTTATTTAACATGCCCTACCCGTTGGCATAAATTCACACAGAGGGAAGCTCTTTAGATCCTTGGTACGAGTTGAGGATTGCAGTGAGACACACTGCCCCGGGAGGTGCCTCTGAAGCAGAGGGATTTGTACCCTCCACAGTAGGTTTGGAAAGTCCATAATGCTTCTCAGAATGGGTGGGCCAGTGTCAGACCTGGACAATTCCCCTTGGCCAGCAGACCCACTGATGAGGACATGGATGAAGATGATTCTCTGCGCCATTCCTGTGCATCCTGTGATGCCATACCTGGGCATCACTCTGACAACCGTTTTTAGTGCACCGAGCAGGTTACAAGGACATTGCCATCAGCTAAAATTGACCACTGCTAATAGAGGGCAGGGAGAGATTTTTGATGCCTGTGGTTGGCAGCACCCTCCTTGTACCCTGTGGTGCTGCCTAATTCAAGGCAGCTGAGCTGGCAAGTCACCCAGGTCCTGCTGGCTGCTTCCCGTGCCTCGGGCAGAGGTGGTAGGATGCTGTTGTCCTGCAGAGCTGTGTTGCCCTCTCCTCTGAAGTGGTAAGTTTGAAAAGCATTTTCTCAACACAGATCCTTTATGGAGCAGAAAAGATCTTTCCTCCTTGTAGCAGCAGGTTTGGTGGGAATAGGTCCTTACGTGAGTCTAATTACCCCAGTGTGAGTCAACCCTGATGTTGCTGAACCTCAAAGTGAAAGATTCTCTCAGGCTTTGTTTCTGGTTAGTTCGTGTCTGTCTTGAGGCAGCTGTTGAGAGTCTGCTGCAGCAGAGGTTTTCTAGGCACTGGTAGTTTACTTCATATTGACCATCAGCAACATGTGTGTCAGAAGCAGATTTGATCACCATCACCTCAGCCCTTGGCTGAGCCTGTGACTTAGAAGTGGAAGCCTCTCTCTGTCTGAGTCACAGAAGCAGTCAAAAGTGATTAAAATGCTAGGGTTTTTTCTTTCAAAATTGCATGCATCACAAAAAGCAGAAAGATACAAGACTAAATCATCTTTAGCTGCAGCACAGCAACGTCTAAGGATGCTTTCTGTCATGCGAGGTGGTGTAGGAGAGACTGTATTTCAACAATTCAGCTGGAACTGGAGTTTTAGAAAGGACCAAACATCACCCGAGCTTCCAGCCTTCTGGTGCAGTGAATTGAAATGGAGAACAAAACCGACATAATCTCAAAATTATCATAACTGCCATGGCATGTTAATAGATGAGCTTGCTTTAGGTATTGTTTGAAGAATTGCAGATGCCTTATGGAAAAGTCTAATTAATATTCTACTCCTGTTTGGTAAAGTTTAGAAATGCTAGTGTGATGAGTAAAGTACAGAGCTCCTCTTGTGTAGCTGCAATGTGTTTTCTGTTTACATATCACACCTTTTAAATTGCAGTAATCCATTGGAAAGTTCAAGAGGCAGAGAACCCACTATGCCTTTCAGTAGTAAAAGGCGCTTGTATAGACAAGGCATTTAGGTGCGTAAAATCCACGGATGGGAGCAGGGGCTATTCCTAAATTGGGTGAACCCCGACTAGGGGGCCTGGTGAGTGCTGTGGTCATCTGGCTCCTATATTAAAGAGTATTTTCCCCATTTTTTGCCTGTTCTGCTTAAATCCTTGCTTAAGAGATGACTGCAGCAAGGCCTGAAGCAAAAAAAAACCATGCCAAATTTTAGCTCATAAAATAAATGTTTGCATTTTTTTTAAAAACAAGAAAACTTTGGGACTCTGGAGACAGGGCTTCCAGCAGAGGCTGTGAAAATGAAATACTGGAAATAGCAGCATATGAAAGCTTGGGATTTTTTGTCCCTGCTGTGAATTATATATTGAATGCTGATTGCTTTCTCTGGAATTGGACACCTACCTTCTGAAACTCTTGAGTTTTATCCTGAATTTCCAACAGATTGTCTGTTGGAAAAATTGGACTTTGTGGGAGGTGTACCAGGCAGTAGGATGTACCTGGTCCAAAGGTAATTAGCCTTTTTATAAAAGCAAATACTGGGTGGCCAGAATTTATGGAGTATTCAAATAGCAAAAAAGCCCCACGCTTTGATGGTCAAGATCAAATCTACTTGTGTACAGTTGTCAGAGCCAGCTTGATCCAGGGGGGACTGGGCTGGCACTCTGGAGACCTGTTTCATTCCCAGCTACCACCACTGTGCTAAATGACCTTGAACGTAGCATTTCTACTCTGCTTCCTCTCAAAATCTCTTCTGTCCTTGTAGCTTGGCAGCCTCACCAATGTGATTTGCCTCTTTACTACCCATGTACATCTAGCAAAATGAAACCTTGGTCTGACTTGAAGGCCTTTAAGTGATGTGGTTGTACAAATAATGAAAGAGAGAAGGAAATTATATTTTTCATCTAACAGATAGGGAAAATGAAGGCAATTAGTCGAGGTGTCCAAGGATTCATGTCTATGTCCCTGCCTCTGTATCATTGCCCCCAGTGCTAGATGTCTGCCACTATCCAGCATGTCAGCCTAAGTGAGTAATATTTTGAAGGAAAAACATTCTTAATGTGATCTGCAGAACAATAAAAAAGTGAAGAAAATTAAATTAAAAAATCAGTGATACATTTTCATTAAGTTCAAAACATAGTGGGAAATAATGTCTTCTAATGACTGGAATTTAAAAGGGTTTAAAATGTTTGACAGCATTGGTTGCTACTCCATCACTTCTTTTGACAACCAGTTGGGGATAACAAAAGCAGTGAAGAGGCAATGGACATATTTTCTTGCAGAGTGATGGGACAGGATTGAACAGTTTCAGCTGTAGAATGGCAAACCACAAAACAAAGCAAAATGTTGAGCACTGAGGACTCCTAGGAGCACTCTTCCATGTGCATTTGTAATTTTAGTGCCCCACTTACAGCTGCGCCAGGAAGGCACAGCTAAGTGTTCGGGTGTTTTATCTTTGTTTACACGGAGCTGTATCTCCAACCATGAATAAAGCCTCATACTCAGCAAAGAGCAGCACATTCCCCCAGCATCGAAAAAGAGCCTTATGATTGCTCTTGGTTTGGGCTGTGGGATTGACGTATGGGCTCTGTGAAAAACAGATCGCTGAATCTGTGTATTCAAAACAGTCCATGCAAATTTGCTAGTCCAGGCTCAGAGTCTGGTTTCCTTGTTCCTGTTATTTGCCTGCGGCTGGCTTCTTAGGTTGGTATGCACCAAAGGGATTTTGCAAGTGCAGTCCGTGGAGTATTTACTTGCATCCCACTTGTTGTCAGGAATGTTTTTCTTTAAGAAAGAAAATTTAGGGGTACAAGCAAGTCAAGATTAGTTTGCTGGGTTCACTTCCTGCCTCTCTGACAGTGAGTTTGTGGTTCCTCAGTTACGGGACTTGGTGGGATTCGGCTGTGTCAGGTAATCAGAATGGTGCTGAGTCTTTTTCAATGCAGTTTGGGCTGAAATCAATGGCTTAGCTTCTGCTGTCTTCAGATATGATATCTGAGGTAAAGAAAAGTGCCCAGGCCTCTTTCTGCTGGTCTGAGCACATCTAATCTGTGGACGTTTGCACAGATTTACCAAAGAGGCTTCTGAGCCCAGCAGCGCAGCATGGTAGCCAGGCAGTGCTTTCCCAGTGGCAAGGGGCTCTCTGTTTTTGTTCATTCGAGGTCGGTACATTTTGGGTTTTGTGGGCTTTTCAATCTCTGGTTGTGGGACAGAAAGGCTCATTGGGAAGAAGCCCATCTGCTGAAACTGAGAAGCATCCCCCATCCATCCTAAAGTGTTGATGACCTTTTAGTAGGGCTGTCCAGCTACCCCAGAGCTACGTGCGCTACACAACACTTCTCATGAAGGCTGTGAGTTGCTGCCATTTTCCCACTGACTTGGATGGCTCCTGTGGACACAGAGGGACGGCAGTGTCTGATAGAGGTGTGCCCAGGCTGGTGTTGAGCTGGTGAGCTCCGACGCTTGTCGCAGCGCCGGAGGGCTCGTGCAGGCTCACTGCAGGGCTGCTGGCGAGGGCTGTTCTCAGTGGGCTGTGACACTTCTGTTGTAGTCACAGACATCAGGAATTACACGGGCTGTTTTAAAGATGGGGTCACCTCTGAGAGCAGCACTCCCGCTTCTGGCTGCAGCGCGCTGGCTTTGTGCTGTTTGGAAAATCCGGGTGGATTACTTAAAGTAGAAAAGGAAGCATCCAATCTGGAGCAATTTCAGTGGGTTCCTCCCAGCACTCAAGAAGCAAAGACTCTACGTCCAGGAAACTCTTCTTCCTGCAGTTCCCTTCTCCAAAGGCGGAGTGACATTCCCACCCCACGTGGGTGGTGTTTGAGATGGTCCCAAGGTTGAAGCTTTCTAGGAGCACCACTGCGAGTGTGCTGGTGGCGATCAGGGCATGTCTGTCACGCTGTCCCTTACACGCCTGTGGGCAGAGGAGCGTGCACAGGGCAGGGCTCTTCAGCCGCGTATGTGTGGGTTGAGAGGCGTAGTCAACAAATGATTTCGTGTATATTTGGATTTGACTTTTCTCTACAAGAAGGCGGGGGGGGACGACGACCTTCCTGTGCTCATCAGCTCCAGCCGTCTCGTATGGCAAACTGACGCGGCTCTGATTAGCAGATGCTCGAATCGGTTGCATCTGCTGGTATGTATTAAACCTTAATCCTTTTGATAAGAGCACGTCCGTGAAGATTTTTAAAGAAAGTTTTCTGAGATCCCAGATTATCAGCTTGTCACAGATGAACAGGATAAGAGTGACCTTTGCAGGGTATTATTTCTTCCTCTTGTACTATCATCAGAGTGAAAATAAAGCAGCACTACTCCTGCTGTTTCTTTTTTCTGATATATAATCAAGTTCACAGAAATCTCAGTAAGGTTTACTTTTCCCCTTTCCCCTTTCTCTTTTTTGCATCCATTTGGGTTTTCTGCCTACGTGCTTGGCTACAGCTTTAGATGACTACTAGTGTTGGATATATTGGACTTTAAAATCTGTGCAGGCATCTCAGATTTGTGTGTGGATAAACATTTACTTTGGGAACAGTGATAAAAAGCAAATAGTACCTCATAATTTGGTCTTTTTTTCATTCTGCATTTGTGATTATTTTGTTATGAGTGGTTGAGAGTGGGGCTCTTACTCTCTAAAGCTGTTCAAGGCCTTCTACCTATTGTTATGTTTTCTATCTTTCTTCCCCACAATGGGACCAAGCTGCTGTATACCATCATCTCAGGAAACCTGTCATCATTTCCTCATCCTCGGTTTTTGGCATTTGCCGTGGTTTGGCACTCATCTCAAAGGGACCTGGCGCACTTCACAAGCTGTCCGTGTGTCCAGCCAGCAAAGAGCAGCCGCCTCTGGGGCAGAGACCTGCGTTTCGTTGGGACGCAGATTCTGCTTGCATCCTTGCACGGGTCGATGCATCCGAGTGCTTCAGCGGCATTAGATTTACCACCACAACAGCAGCCCTGTGAAATACGGAAGTAGGCTTGCTGTTTCACAGGCGAGGAAGGAACCAAGGCACTGGGAGATCAGATGGCTTTGTGCACGGGTCACCAGAGGAGCTGAGGCCAGACGATAGGCATACCGACACAGATTTATTTGCCTCTCGTAGCACATGCTCGTGAATGGATGGGCAGAGAGTACATGAGAACATCCCCTATCAATAGGATTTGGAGAGGTCTCAGGTGTGGGGAAATGCATCCATCTCTGTCTTGGAGTGGGTGAACCAAGCAGGGGTAATAAAAAGCCCTTATGTTTCTTCTGTGGAAGAAGCTAGCGCATTTTGAAATGAAAGTGTAGTTGATTAATTCTTCTCACCGAGCACCCATCGGTGTCTGGCAGTTGGCGGCTCCCCAGTCCAGTGGCTGCTTTTAAGTGGGTCTAAGAGAGGGGTATGTGTGTGCAAGACTCAGTGGCTGGAGAGGAGGGACCCAGACCCGTCTGTCGGGGAGCTCCAGCGTGGTGCTGCCCGTCCTCGCGTGGCCCATGGGCTGACCCATCCACAGGCGTGCTCAGTGAGCTCCGGGCCTGCCGCATGTCTTGCAGGCAACCTGAACTTTTGCTCTTCCAGACTGCGCTGTAACCAGGATCTCTGACCTGAAACACGGATTGTATGACTGCCATACACAGATAAACACCAAGGCTAATACTGGGGGGAGAAGGGAAGCAGGAGGGGCGGTCAGGAGAGGTAACAGAGGAGAACAGGAAGGGTCAGAGTCTGCTCAAGATGCAAGACACAAGTCCATAGGAAATTAGTCTTCCTTTGCTCTGCTCTTGATGGTTTCGGTTCCTTTTGTGTTGATTATTTCTCTTCTGCACACGCTAGGAACCAGCTGTGTTTCCCTCCCTGTTAGGGAAAGGGAAATAGTTCAAAGCCAAGGGAACAGCACAGCAACTTAGAGAAACACCTGCATGGCAATGCATCACTTGGGACTTTGCTCCCACTGTGGCCTGCGCTGGACGTCTTCCCCAGGCTATTCCCACCAAAGTGGGAATGATGAATTTGTGATTTGTGCATTACACTCACAGCAAGGAGATCACTGCCTTGATATGCCTTCAAATTGCCTCAGATCTATCCAGAGACCATTGAAGGGCAGGCGTAGATCCTGCTGACAGGAGTTACTGTTGAGTTGTGCTCTTTAAAAGAGGAGGGCAGCTAACTTCTGCGGTTGCAGTTTCTAAATACATTTGAAAGATGAAGGCTAAAACACGCCAGGGAGCCCTAGCATTTAAAGTATGGCCTTCACAAGTTTGTCGTGGTTCCTTACTGGTGCCTGTTTGTGTCAGCGCTTGCAGCTTTTCACGCATTTATCCTTGTAATGCCCTAAGGAAGGAGAGGTTTGATTCTTCTCTGTTCTGCAAATGGAAAGCTGAGGCACAGAGAGACTGTGCAGCTCGTTGTAAAACAAGACTTTGGACACACACCGGTGACGTTCTGGGATAGTGTTGTCATTTGCTGGTCTGTCCTGTCTTTCATGGTCTGTTTTGACAAGGTTCTGTCTTACTGGGGAGAGAGGACCCCTCCCTCGAGCCCTGGCCGGGGAGTCCAAAGGCAGAGCAGATCTGTTCCCAGCCTCATTTCAGGTAGGGCTGCCTGGAAGAATCTAGAGCCCTACAGAAAAGTGAGAGCTGGCCATGCAGTTTCTACATTAGACCCTGCTACCAGTGCATAAATAAACATGATACATTTATAGCCTGAACATATCTCAGGATTGTTGCAGGATGTTCCTAGTTCAAACCGTTAACCATTAAAGTAAGAGGCAGATGCATCTGTGGATGGTTTAAGGGGCTGTGTCTATATTTTCTCTTATTGATTGCCTTTTGCCTTCCTGTCTGGAACCTTTTGAGAGATGACTGCGGTGCTGAGACGCATTGTCTCTTTCTGTATATTAAAGCTGCCTAGGCTAAAAAAAGCCCAGCCCACACCCAGCCCGTATCTGAAAGCTATGAATTGATAGATCCTTGCTATAGCTCTTCAAATAACTGTAAATTACTCCAGGCTGTTACAGTTTCATTGTAAGGAAGTTCCTTCCTTGACTCAGACTTCTTTGCATCACAGTAAAATGCAATTAGGTGACGTACATATTGTGGCTTGGAAGCACTTACAATTTTCTCAGCCTTATGTTGTCAACTTTTGCTCAATAGCAGGCTTGTGAACTGTGTCACTGTGCCTGTGTTAGCATATATTATCACCATATGGTGTTTCAATAGTGAATAGGAAACTTTTTATGAGTATGTAGAAGAGGATAAAATGGAAAAAAAAATATTACAGCAAGATAAACCTAGCATGCTGCTTCACGGCTGAAAGTGAGCGCTCTAACTAACTGCTGTTTCTATGGGAAATCAATAATGCGTTGGTCCAATGAGTATTACTGTCTTCTCCCACAAATTTAAAAACTCCAACACCAAAAAATGGACCTGGCCAGAAAAATGTGATTTTGATGCAGTTGTTATAAATATTTCTGCCAATGTTTGCAGTCTGAGACTGATTCCTCTCATCCCAAGCAAAATATTCAAAGCCTTACAATGAATTCTTTGCTTGGGGAGAAGTAGTTTCATGTGCATAAGTACAGCGAGAGCGAGGGCAGGTTGCACAGTTTTATGGCATTATACAGGTAAAGACAGATAGGATGGCTGCAATCACCTCATCTGGTTGTTAGCATAACCCAGGTCAGAGACCTTGCTATCTTGTCACAAGTAACGCTGCTGTTTATCTTTGGGTTGATGAGAGACTGGGTATGTTACCCCCTCTGGAGTGATTTGTAAGAAGTTGGTGAGAGCCCATTGCTGTCCCAAGAAGCTCAGAGCCATGAAGAATTGCCATCTTGCATACCAGCAATCACTCCAGTTGTCCTGGGGGCTCAGGCAATTTTGATTCCCTCTTCCAAAACCATTAACTCGTGATCCAAGGAGAATTCAAGAAAGATGGGAGGCACAGTTCTGTTTCCATCTGGCAGAAAGCTGGGATGCACATGCACCATCAAGCTGTGATTATCAAGAGGGGAAGAGAAGGTGTCGGGGTTGATTACTGTGCTGGTTTGCAGGAAGACCAACTGTGCATTACATGAAATATCTGTGCAGTTAAGACCATTTTGTAGTCTTAAAAAGTGATGGATAAGCCACTGTTGTTCAGCTGGGATTTTTTTGAGCACTATATAGTTCAGCAGGGAGATAGTACAAATATTGTATTGAACTCTATTTAATCTTCTTCTGGAAACATTTTGACTATAGTATGCATCAGCGGCTAATGTCCAAAGTGCAAGAGAGGGGAACTGGTGGTGGAACAGGGTGGCCATGAAGGTCACGGTGTTTTATGAGGCCCCAGTGACAGAGAGCTCCTACCATGCTCGAGACAGCACTCTCCACCTCGCATGAAAAGCTGTGGCGATGCAACCATGCAGAGGATGCAATCATTAAGTGCTTCTTTAGGGTAAATGTAGATCACTGTTAGGTCTTGGAGGTATCTGGAACAGCCAGCACCCCAAAGCAGGGCTGTATAACACTGGAAATCATCAGGCTTTTTAGTTTTTTGGCAAGACTTGCCTTTGACACTGTTGAGTAATGTGGTCATTTCTAACTAATGGCAATAAAACTTTAGAGAACACCTGCTGTTTCTATATTGAACATATGTGTGCGTGCTCATGTAAAATCACAAATGCATGCAGGTCTACAGAATACAATTTATATTTGGCATCTTTCCTGCAAATTGTATTTTAGAACACCTTAAAGTCTTCCTGTAAATAAATTCATTTAAGAATTGAGCTCATTAATTAAGAGACGGAGATGAGGTAAGATATAAAGGCAAAGAAGGAAAAGGGTTTTTTTGTTTTGTGGGCTTTTTAAAGGCAAACCAACCATTTGATGTATTTGGATCATTTGCTGAGTGTACTCAGTGATTTCTCAGGAGGACATATGGACAATCTCAGGACACTGTCTGCATGATAGGAACTGCATGGAGCCAAAAGCAAAATGCTGGGCTGATCACTTAGAAAGTATTAATGGAGGGAACATCTGAGGATCTCTGACTTTCGCTTATGAGCCAGTGCTGGATTATCTCCCATAATCAGTGCTTTCCCCAGCCCGGTTTTAAATAAATTAAATGTAAATATCTTACTGCTTTCTTTGGGTGACTGAAATGTATACAGCTGCTAAGAGCTATTTGACTTCAGCATTTCCTTGCTTAATTTAATCTCCTTGTTCTAAGCGACACTTCATATATGTATCCATACGTGTGTGCTCCGACCATGTGAATGCATTCACTTCCCATACCATGTCTATATGTAGAGTACAAGGAGGCTGAAATTCCCCAGTACAGAGCTGTAATAAAAGGACTGACAGACTGGGTCTGTAATATGCCTGACCTGACAATTAAGCAAACTTATTACCGTGTCAGCCTGCCAGATGGATCATCTACTCATGATGTAACGTGTATTGCTCTGAATGTATTGGAGTGCAGTTTCCTATTTTATGTTTGTTGAGCTGAGAAAGGGAGAGGGAAGAGACAGTTTTATTTGAACTAAACCCACTCGTTTCAAGTGTGTTTAATGATAGCAATATGTGACAGATAAAATCCTAGGCCCTGGTCCATGTTTATTTTAATTTCAAGCAATGGGGAAAGATGGAAGAGATAAAATTAGAGGCTAAAAATGTCTCTCGTTGTAAAACCGCAGCTTGAGCCCTGAAGGGGCTTTCCTTGCTGCACTCTGCAGGACTCTCAGATATGTCCATCAGAGCTTTGCTGTGTAGGAATTTGGGGCTTTGGCCCTGAGAAAGGTCAGGTTTGACTGTTTGACATCAACTTTTCTAATTGTTTCCTCTAAGCTTACTAAAGATAGAAAGCCTATACTGAAAGAGGAGGGGAGGAAAGAAATATTCAGTCCAAAGCATCTATCACTAACCTGGACTATCTTTTAATGTAGTCCCACCCTGAACCTGAGAAGGTGTTGTAGATGTGTCCCTGAGACTCCCAGACCTCTCGCCTGCTGTTGTCTAACTTCGGCTGAGCCATCTTGTGTCTCTGGGCTGCACTTCTCCTTCTGTTAAATAGGGATAAACCCATTTCTTTGCCCGCCTGCTCAGTGTAAGGTGTTTGGGTGAGTGTTCAGTACCTGGTGCAGTGAGGATGTGTAGGTAATGTGCTATTTATGACCTGTAGTATTTACATCTGGACCTCTGGGGCTTTCTGCTCTCCAGTCTTCTGTGACTGCAGCACGGGTGGATTGGGATAAATTGTCTCTCTCCAAGGCTTATGTTGAGCACAACCTTGCAAATTTGTGCAGCTGTTTCACTTTTCTGTGTGGCTAAGCTGGCACAGCCACCACCAAAGCAGGTGTCTGCTTGTCTTTGAAATACTTACCAAGGTGCTGTTCTCCATTTTCAGGCTGTTCTCTGCTTGAACAGTTTAAGAACCCCCTATACATGCAAACCAGGTGCCTCAATCTGCTAATACACCTCTGAGGAGCTGTAAGCTCACGACTCAAGGAAACGTGAAGGAGATCCTCTTGTTCTGCAAAGATGCTTGAACTGGCTTCCCAAGTGGGATGTTGTGCCCAGCAGCTGGGAATCTTTCCTGCAGACAAGTGCAGTATGGTGGAAAGGAGGCAGTAAGGCTTTGTGCTCAGGACGGCCAACTCCCTTGGAGATGCACTGTGTGTGGATATACCAGTGCATCCAGCACTAGCTCCACCATATGCTGTTGTCTGGCCCTCCATTGATTTGACTTCTCACATGCAGAAGAGACTGCATGATAGTTTGAAGACTATCCCCTGGGGAATTGTTAATATCTTTCTTACCTGCCAAGACTTCTTGAGCATCTTAAATGCTGGCTGGCATGAAGAACCAGCTTCAGCTCTGGCTTGGCTCATTTGATAAAAGCATCAGTATCCTGCTTCCTGAACTCAGATAAATGCTTTTGTAATGTTGTAGGACCTTGAAGTCTGCACTGAGCTTGGAGGGAAGTCAACTTCTTGAGTGCACTCAATCAAGTACGTTTTGTCCCAACTCCTATCATTATAGTGTTCGCCTACTGCTGTTTTCTTTTTAAAGGCAGAAGTAGCACAAGTCTGGTTTCTAGAAAAAGAACCTGCCTGGATCAGAAATTGGAATTTAAGCCTTGGTTTTTCAGTATCTTTCTATCAAGTGTCAGTGTATCTAGGCCTGAAATTAAGAACCTAAGATTGTCCTTCCTGTGTCAGATGAATGCTTGTTCCAGCTTAGTGTCCTTCCCAGTAAATACCAAAGGAAGAAGACAAAGGCAGTGCAAATTCATAGCAATACTGTCCCAGAATATTTCCCTTTATCTAAGAATTTGCTGTTCACAGAGATTGGCTTGATAAAAATGAAGTCTTCCATAATAGTCAGGGATTCTTCCTCCATCAGATCATGCAGTTGCTTTATGAACTCATGTAAATCTCTGGAATTTAAAGCATCCCATGGCAAAGGAGTCCCATGGAGGTGGGGCAGTCCAACCTTCTTTATGTTCTCCATTTGCCTCCCACCGGAGTGGTTTCATGTTGCTTCTTTCTAGCACTGGAAGAGGCAGAACAATCATTCCTCGTGCTTGTACCACTCCAAGTTTTAGCTGCCTCTTTTCAAGGCTGAAGGCTCCTGGTATACTTAGTTGTTTCAGAGAAATTTGAAAAATGTAAGCACAGTATCCATTTGTTTCTGATCAGTTATTGCTGTCTAACTGCAAACTGTCGAGTTTGAAGGCCAAAACAATGGAAGTGGCTCCTGGACCTGTGTTAGTGCCTTTGTTGTTTGCTATTAATTTACTCTGAAGCAATGGATTAACTGTGGACTTTGTTTGTTAGAGGTGAAGCCTGTGATTCTGCTGTGTGACTTTCTTTTCAGAGTAACTTACCTAGTGCCCTGTTTTTCTTTTTTTTTTTTTCACTTGTTGCAGGATTAAACAATTTGACTAGATTTTGACTGCTTTTGCCAAGGTTTTTGCATGATGGTTTCTGAAGACAGTGTCTAAGCACACTTTGATGCTCTCAAATACAAAGTGGTAGGAGAGATACAAGGTGACTAATTTGGGAGAGGTCTGATGTAGCCATGGTATTTTGGAACTAAACTGTTGTTTTTCCTTTCCTTCCAGATCTTGGATATATTCCCTGTATTTTCTGTAAGATTTTGAACTGTTCTTGCATTAAGTTTCCCATCTGTAAAACAGAGATGGTAATAAGCACATATCCCACCTGACTATTTGACTTCAGAAAGGATTTTCAGATCTTCAGCTAAAAATTCTTCTGCAAGCATAAAATATTATGGTTTTGCCAGCTTATGTAAAAAATTGTCTCTTACAATGAAAAATCAGTATATCAAGCACTTTTATTTTCTATAAGGGAGTTCAGCATCAGACTCTCCCAAATGTGTTAGCTAATGTTTTACAGTATAGCTTGTGTGCTGTTAATTTAATTTCAAGTTTGAAATTATTTGATCAGTGTGTTAGTAGTCTGGAGGATCTTAACTTTCAGCAACATCTAAGAGTTCAATACATTAGAGATTAATAAGATAAGTACACAAACGTGTGCTTTTATTGCTAAAGCTAAATTAAACTTGAGCCCTTTTGGGCTGAAATAACTAGCACTTCTCCAGCTCTTTTTCTGTCTTCCAAAACTCCTCTGCTCAACCAGTATGAATCTAATGTGCTCTGCATTATTTTGCTGCTTTAACATGAGGACCTGTAGAGACAGTGAAAGCTCTGTATAGAAAGTATTGTATAGTGAGGGAGGGAGCCCAACAAAGCTAATTATACAGACACTCCCACTCTATTACCCTTTAGCGAAATTGAGCCTAACATTCTGCTCTTAAGCTCGTTAAACTATTCTTTTTGGGTGCAAGGATCTTATTGAGGGAATGAAATAGCTACACTGTGTAATCAGAATGGGAATTGGAGCAGATCATTATATTTACTCATTTGATTAGCCATAAAATAGCTACTGAAGTCCCCATTTTAAATCTGCTTAGCAATTGTGCGGCAGGGCAAACTGGGTGTTTTAATTAAAAAAGAAAAGAGATTGCGGTATTTTTTAATAAATAATAAATATATAAACACATGCACGTTGTGATCCAGTTTATGTAAATAACCTCTTCCCTGTGGGTGTTCTTGCCTCCTAATTGTTCAGGGTCTGTCTGCTTCCAGCTGCCAAGAAAAGGGGAATGAAAGTTTCTGCACGTCTGCTTTGGGAAGGGCAATGTCTGGTCTTCAAATCCAACCAAAGAGACTTAGATTAGCCAATAGGATAAAATTGCTGTAGGAGAGATAAGTAACCCCAGAACAAGACGGCATGGAGAAACGGTAGGTCCTTGATTACTGGAGGGGTTTCAGGTCAGGTTGTGCAAACATCTGTCAGGAACAGTTCAGGCAGGGTCTGTTCCACATGAAGGGAGAGGACTGGACTGAACAACCTCCTGAGGACCCTTTCACCCTGTAAGGTTTGCTTAAAAAAGGTAAGGCCATACTATGTCATCAGGGGGTTGCCTTTGACCAGTTCCCATTCCCCGAGGGAGCTGAAGCCTCAGGTGTGCGCAGGCAGGGGCAGCGCGTGGTCTCCCTTGGCACCTCTGAGACCTGCAGGTCCCCAGCTGCCTCGCAGTCATTGACCGCCTTTGTGCACAGCAAACAGCTGAGGATGCTCTGCTTTCTCTCGAAGAATAATTCAGTGCCCTGCCACTGATCTGTCCATAAAGGCTTGGAAATGAGCCATTACCGAAGGTTTCATTTTCTGGCTCCCGTTGCAATCGGAGGGACTTGCAAAACAGAGCAGATGTTCCAAAGACAGTGAGCTCTGTAGCCGCTGGTTTCTCTGTGCAAGATGGTCACTGTCTTAATGGTTCTTAAGTGTGTAATATGCCTTTAGGAAGCTAAACAGCTGCAAAAATATTTCAGCTTTTTATTTATTTAGTTGGTTTTGAGACAACCTGAAACAATGAAAGAAGCTTGGTTACAGAGAGCAGACTTGTTTTTTGAAGACATTAGACTGTATGTGGAGTGGTGACAGTTAGCAAGTGTGTGTTGTGCTGCTCAACCTTTGTGGGTCACTGAAAAAGTTGTGTTAATAATGAAAATAACAAAATCATTCTTTTGATGTTGCTTGTGGATGGCAAGGTCTTTGGGCGGTGGGAAGGGGCACAGTAGCACTTTAGCATTACAGTTGTAAGGGGTGAAATGCATAGTTGGCAGGGCGACTCTTTTTTCATAGACAAATTCTCCAGTATTTCCTTTTTGGTCATTCATTTAACCGGCACTCAGGATTAGGACCCACTTGCAAATGGCCAGAAATCCTACTGTGCTGAGAAGTCGTCTCCAGAGAGGCTCAGAGCAATGCCTCCCAGATGTGCTGTGGGGACCTAAAAGAAGCCACCTCAGGGAAAGAAACGCCAGCACTGGCTATTCTGCATCTGCCAAAGACGACATTGGTGTCTGGAGTTGTTACTTTGGCATCGCTCCATAGCACTAAATTGAATAAGCAGGACATTGGGCAGGCTAAAAGAAAAACCCGAAAAGAGCCATTATTAGGCCCAGCATGCCTTATACAAGTTCATGGCCCAGAGAACAACCACCTAACTATACAGAGGTTAGGAGTATACTGTAAATTTTAATGAACACCCAACTCTGGGATGTGGCTGGGACACCTGCAGTTGGATGGGGCTGTTCTGCATTGCCCCACATCACTCAGGGCCCACCTGGCTGGCAGGAGGAGCACGGTCTAAGGGGAGAAAGGGAGGCTGCATGGTTCGATTTTCGCTTGATTGTGGCAGTGAAGATATTTAAGGGCTTTCTCTGAAGTGCTGCACACCTGTAGCTCCCACTGAAATGAATGGAACATTTGACATCGATGCCAATTCTTCCTCTTTTCTGTCCATCCATCAGTCTTTGCTCAGATCCCTTCCATGCCACAAGAATGAAGAGAGCCCCAGTTCAGCCTGACAAGCGCAGTAGGTGCAGAATAACTGGCCAAGTGACCGTCCTGGAGGAGCGTTTCTAATGTTACATCCGCCCTTTTGATATGTGCCTTTCCCCAGCGAGCAGCTGCTTTGCACCCGGGGAAGCAGGGTTTGTGTTTAGAGCACGTCTGCGAATTGCGATTGTTGGACTGGATCAAGCTGTCGCTGTGTCACTTAAATGTTACAGTCTCTCAAGCTGTCACGATGACTTTTAAGCTGAAGCAAAGGTGGTGGCTTCCTTTTCACATCAACAGTCGCGCCATTTCCAGAGCTGTGCGTTCTGGCGTTCTGCCGTCCGCCTTTTGGTTTGAGGATTTTTATCCCCCCCCACCTCCTTTTCTGGGGTTATCCCCGGCTCACCTGCCTGGCTGCCGTGAGGGCACGCTTAGATCAGGACACACAATTCTCTGCTTTCAGCCAGTCAGATGTTTCCAGCCAAGAGCGTAACTTTTCATAGTAATTTGGTGTCATTTGCATAGGATTCTCTCCCTTCCAGGGAAAAGTGTACTCCTCTAATCTGATCTAAAAGGGCTCCTAAAGGAACTATTTAACTATTTCTCTAGAAGTATGTAATAAATTTCCCAGGAGGACTGGTGCTCTTCTGTGTGGTGGAGGAGTGAGAAAGTATTTAGTGAGATTTCCCAAGAGATGAGCCTGAATGTGTCTACTCTATAGACAAATCTGCTATTATTGCTCATTGCAGGGACATGCAACGGTTGCACAGAGGCTGTTTTGGCTTTGCTGGTGTTCTGCCACTTCAGAAAGGGCTTCCTCTTCTGGAAGAGCTGATCTCACTAATACTTGTTTTGGGTCCAGACACTTGGGTACCTCTGCTCGGTTAAAAAGTGCTGGGTTGACTTGCTGAGATGGTTTCCCATAGGTGGAGTGAGCTGCCGTCACACAAGCCCGCCACCGGCACACACGGAGCTTTGATCTGTGAAACAAAGGCAAGGGGAAAGCCATTTCTGTACATGTCCAGTTGTAAATGTTGGGAAATCTCTGTGGAATTTTTCCAAAGGCTGCGTGAGCTGCGTTTTGGCATTTACAAAGCAACAAGATTGATGCTTGTGTTTATGTGACAGGCAATGGCGAATTCATTGCACTCCTGGTGAATCTGTCAAAATTTATTGGTCTCGTGCTGATCCCTTAAGATCCCGCCTAGACTGGAGCAATACCCAGAGAGCCCGAGGTTATGGTACACGCTCCTGCTCCAGTTGGAATGTTTGGTGCTTTCAGATGAAGCACTCGTAGGTGAGGAGTTGGTGACTTGCAGTGAGGGCAGGTGAAATGCCTGAGCCGCTCTGGCAGTCAGGCACTTAGATGCTGGTATTTGAGCTCATAGGCACTGAGATTTTGGGTAGGAGGAAAAGAAAATCAAATCTTGAAAGCTGTGGGAAATTTTGTCTTTGGGATCTGAGTAGGAAAACGTGTGGCATTCAGCATCCACAGGGAGCTTTGTGCTGTCGGGCAAAGAGCTAGAGGAGCTGAAGAGTATGATCTTCTGCCCATTTTAAGGCAGGGATATCACTCCCTTTTAGCCCATCGAGGCTAATGCTTTGCAGGGGATGTTCTTTCCCAGGCTAAGCTGGGAGGTGAGTAGGCTGCTGGTTCTGAACGCAGGACAGCCCAGAGCCCCATTTCAGCCGTCCCCGTAAGCAAAGGACCCGGTCCCCTCCGCGTCTGGATTGGTGACGTTGCAGTTGAGTTTCTCCCTGGCCTTTGAGCTGCCCACTCTCGGGTCACCTCCAGTTCCGGATGAGGATGTGGAAATGCCCCCCTCCTGGCAGGGGTGGGCAGTGACTAAGCTCGCCGTTACAGTCAGCTCCTGGCCCAAGAACTCCACTGGTATAATTAATGCTGGATGGGGGTGAGTGACTACTTCTCTAAAGCCCTTTACAGGCTCTTTGGAGTCTGCCCGTGCGGTGTCTCATCTGTGTGTCCCTCTCCCATTCAGGGTTGGTGGAATGACTAAGTAGCGCTGACGGCATTAGCTGTTGGCCTATATTAATTATTTCCGCGGGTTCTATTTACTTGCGTGCTCCCTATGGGAATGCTGTGCATACAGATCACAGCAGCACTTAATTTTATTGCAGTAAGCGGCTGAGGTTGGGTAAGGGGAGGGGGAAGAGGAGAGAAAGGGTCGTGTATGCGTCAGCCCTGTCAGGCTTTTCCTTCTGTTTCATTTGTGCTGAGGTTTTTATTATCATTAAGCCGATTGTATCTGTGGCACAAAGGGCTGAGTTACCTCGGTAACCACACTAGCTGGGATGGTAATCCATTTATAGCATCACTGCTCAGGTCTGATTAAATTAGCATGCTGATGACGTAAATGCTTGGCTGGGTGATGCTGACGAGGCTGCTCCTAATAGGAACTCTCGCCCTTACATTTATTCTCATTTATTTCATGAGACCCCTGCAGGAAATGTACAGAAATAAGGCTACAGATGATTGACTCTTGTTTTCAGAACAACTTGTGCTGCTAGCAACAGACAGCGCTTTATCTGAATGCAGACGGCAGCCTGCACATTTCGCCTTGTTTCTTCCCGCTGCAGAATTCCCCACGCAGCCCTGCCGAAGCAGAGCCCCGGTCTCGAGCCCTGCTTGCCATCTGCCACAGCAGCAGCGGGAGCAGCTCCTCTTTCTGATGGTTTATTTCCAGACACTGCTACAAAAGAAATAAAAAGGGTAATAATAAAAGAAAAGGAACACCCTGGTTCTTTACTCCCTCTTGTGAGTTTCTTGCAATCACAGACATGCTTTTATTCATTCGAAACAAGCCAGTTATTTATGTCTGAATTTTCATCATTGAACAATAACATTCAGCGCTAGTGTTTAATACCGTGTGGATCAAATGCTTTCAGCATCTTCTGTCCAGCCCCCTTGAGGGAAAACACTGACAACTGCATGATCGCATAGCTGTGCCTGGTGTTTGATGAAGTGGTGAGAACAAGAGGACTGAGAGTTGCTGAAACTCCAGGCTTCCCTTCCCAGCCCGGCCTCTGATTTACTGGATAAGCAGTCTTTGGGGCAAGTGGCTTCCTAGCAGGCTGTTTCGGGCTCCCAGGACTTCAGTTTTTCATCTGTGAAAAGAAAATGAAAGAGGGTGCTTTAGTTTTTTTGTTTTTCCTTTTTGCCATAGGCATGGGAGTGATTAAGTGCGTTTAAGTTCCAAAAGTATTTGGAGATCCTCAGGTGGAAACTCTGAGGTTCTGAACAATTTACTATTTTAATTGTCATGTTTGATTTATCCAGTCAGCATAGAAGGATTTAAAAGGAATTTTAGAACAAAAGCAGTTTTGGGATGGAAGACTAAAAATGCAATAAATTTTAAGTAGCAATAAATAGTTTGGCGTTTGCCCTGAAGTGTGAGCAGATGTGGCTGCACAGAAACCACTGGAGCTACACCTGCTTTGAGTAGGATTTGGACGTGGGTAAGTGCATGGTTTTGAGACACGAATGCGAACGGGCCTGTGCTATCATTTTTCTGGGCCTGCAAATTCTCGTCTAGCGCTTACAGGGCTTTTCCCTGGGAATGCTGGGGAAAAGGGATGGTGTCTGGGTACATGGGAGCCCTCTCCCCATGCCTCTCCCAGCCCTGGTTGCTCTCTTTGGGAAGTATCCAGCTCTCGGAGGACCCTGCCCAAAAGTTCAAGCCATTGCTCTATAAAGATGAGGGACACTGGATTTGTCAGTGGCAATGCTTCACCTGCCTGGCAGCCAGCTGTCCGGCTGAACCAGAGCATCCGGATGCTGCTCCGTTTGCTCAGTGCTCCCTACGGTGTGGTGGGGAGCAGCCGGGATGGGAATGCTCCTGCCCTCACCTCGCTGTGCGTGGGACACACGTGTGCTCCAGGCACGGCCCCGCCAGCGCCACGCTGAGATGTCGGCTCTGCTCACCAGTCTCCTCCTGGAGCAGGTGCACTTTATTAATGAAGGTATTTGGAAGGGTTTGATTCTACCTCTGGCTCAGTTCAAAGCATCCCTCTGTTGAGAAGTCCCGTGCCCATGGCCCTGGATGCTGTCACACAAGCTGGCTGCGTTTCTGTGGGTTGTACAGGACGTTAATCCTCGCAGCAGAGAGATTAAGGACCTAACGGGGCTGCTGTCTTGAAAGAGTCTTACCCTGGGGCTTTCCTTTAAATTTAAACTTTAATGGCTAATACCATTAATTTACAATTTCCAGCGTAAAAAATGTAAAAGGTGCCAGTAGCAGCATGTTCAGGAGGGGCTGTGGTAGTCCTTGGCTGGACTCTGCTTCCTTCAGAGGTGATGGGCACGGGCAGCATTTTGCTGCTTTATTTACTAGATAATTTCCAGCTCCTGGTAGAGTGAGCTACCTCCAAGGTACATGGGCTCATGGTGACCCACTCAGTACCTGAGGTGATGGAAGCTCCTAGCAGAAATATCCCTCACTCAACAAGAGAGATTCTGGACTGTACCCAGACTTGGGAAGTCACCCTTTTCCTCCTCAGGTCCGCGGCATCTCTGCTTAATAAGTAAATAATCTGCCCTCTCTTAATTACCACGCTTTGTTTACTTAACCTGTGTGCTGGGGCTGATGAGTGTATGGTCTCTGTTCCAGTAGCATTCGCCAGCTGACTGGTAATGTTTCAGCATCAAGACCATGCCTGTTCATTTTGGGGGCATCATAAGAGCCTAGCTGAGGTCTGAGTCCCTCCTTTTCAGTAGTTTTTTCAAAGATTTTTCCAAAATAAGAGTCATATTTTGGTCTGAAGGGTCTGCCACTGACTTGGTTTGCTGAAGGAGAAGTTACTCTGGCTCTAACAAGATCGAGTCAGACAACGACCACAGTGCAGGAGGGAAAGTCCCACTGAAATTCCCCTCCCTTCCCCACAGGTTTTTTTGGCATGAGTGCGTTGCCTTAGAGTGCCTGGAAATTTTCATTATAGGTGAGCAAAATTTCAACTCATTTGTCTACCAAATTAGAGCAAGGCAGGGGATGAACAGTAATAAAATTCCTCTTTGTTGAAACAGACCCGTTCTTGCTCATTTGGAGAAAAAGAAAAGTCTCTCATGTTTGCATGTGTTTTGATTTTGATGCTGCTTGAGCCTGGTCCCTCTCCTCTCTGAAATCCTTGGGATATTTGTATTTCATTCCAGTGGGAGGGGAATACATTGGCAGAATTTGGTTTAACACTATAGGGATTTCTCTTTATTTGGGGGGACGACGACACAAGAGTTGTTTTTCACCATTTTTATTGTTCTGAAGGCAAGTTTGCTGCTTATTATCTTGCAAGCTTTTATCTGGTGCTGAGTCATGGAAGTGAGAGAATGTGTAGGCGTCTTAGCATAAGAGAGAGTAATTCTGTCATTTACATTTACAGACAGTTATGCTTTCCAGAAAACTTTTTTTTTTTTGTGGGTTGCAAAAGTGATTAATCTGCTGCTGAAACTGTCAAAGGAGGTTTTCTGTTTAAGAATTTTTTGAAAGGGAGAAAAATCTGTTTCTACTTATAGGAAATAATAAGGTAGAAATTGAAATGAAAAAAAAATCATACTGAAAGAACAGACAAGAAAATGTTCCCTTTCCTAATGATATTTTTCCTTTTTCTTTTTATGTATCTATCCATCTGTCTATCAGCCTATATATCTGTGTGTCTCATGGAGAAGTCGTGTGGACTTTGATAGATACAAAACTAAATATAGCAGAATTTTGGCTGAGTTCAGCATTACCAATTCCAGCTGTTAAAAATATAATGGGATCAGTTTAAAATAATTTGTATTTTCTCTTTAAAAAAACCTCAATTAAATCCTCAATTCAATATTTCTCTGCAGTAGTAGTAGGATAAACTCCTTCTTTTCTTTTCCTTCTTTTTTTCCTTTTTTTGTTTTTTCCCTTTTTTTCCCCCCTTTTTTCCTTTTCTGTCTTTTCCTTTTTTCAAAACAAATTACTGGTAGGTTTTTCTTCTATTATTAAAAATAATTAAATACAGCTGAGGCAAAAGTCTTTCCTCATTAAGATATATTCTCAGTGGTGAAAACTGTGGTGGTGTTGGAAAGTTAAAGAGGGTTTACTGGTTTCAACCAAATTTGTATAGACCATTGACATCAACAGCATGGTCTGCTGTGATTTTTGTTTGTTGTACCCGTTCCTAAGGAGAAACTGGACATGAAATATTTAACCTGGAAATTTCCAGGTTTTTTCTAACAAACTAGGCAATGATGTTCCAGCAGAGTAGAGGTGGGGGTAAAACACTTGAGCTACTTTCAGCATAGTTTATCTCTTTACGAAGAGTATGATATGCTGCGTCTGCCCAGCAGAAACTCTTTTTTGGGGTTCCAGTGTAGCTGGTACTGTGTGGTGGGTTAGAGGCAAGCTAGCTAAAGTGGGACGCCGTGGTGCAAGCCGTAGTTGTCACAGCAGCCTTGGTCAGCGAGAATGAGTACCCATCATCTCACCTCGCACCAATGAGAGCATGCAAGGCAGTGGGGATGTCCTCTCCATGTCCCCCCCTCAGCTGAAGGAACCCAACTGAGCCCAACCCCAAATGCCGCATCTGCTCGTTTGCTTTGGTTCGAAGGTTGGTTTTGGTGTCTCCCTTGTCCCTGCTCTGGTTAAAGAGTCTGTTCACCTCATCCCGTTTCTTACAGCTGCCCTTTCCCTTCCCCAACCATAGTAGCTTCAACTATGGGCCTTTGGCCTTCAGCAGAAAATGATTTGTGCCAGGTAAGAGGAATATTGATTTTTACATCGCATGGCCCATGAGGCTTTGGAAATCCCATTTATTTCCCGTTAGTGTGGCTTATCTCTAGCTTTTAGGAAAAGGTGAGATTTGGGGCCCATGAGATTTCCTCTTTGGGGTAAATGGGCTCTGCATTTAGATCTTTTCACTGGAAAGCCACGCGCTGCAGCTGGACTTCTAAATTAAAGGGGGGGAGGGAATTAACCTGGCTTAACCTAAGTTTTGACAATTCCGTTGAGAGGCCAGTGACTCATTTAGAGAATTCAGCGAGTCCACAAGGGCTAGAATGATGCTTCTGAAAGCTTATAGAATGTCATTGCTTTGTGTTTTAACAATTGGGTCCTGCAGTGAATTCTTGTGGGTTGTTATGGAAAAGAGATTTATTGATGACTTGTGATGCCAGGATGCTTGCTCTGTGCATAATTTTTATTTTTTTTAATAAAAATACATCATGAACCGCAAAAAGAAAAAAAAAAAGATGCACTGCAAGCTAGAAATTAAATATGATTTAATCCCATTGTAACTTCAGACCCAGACCTAAATTTTCCCCACTCCCTTCGAGTTCAGGTCTGGAGCTTAATTTGACCTGTGACAAACAAGAACGAAAGCCATGAAACTCTGTTTTGGATCCAAAATTCCTTGCAGTTTTTGGGCGTCCACTGCTGAGATTTGGAGAGCGTTGAGCCCTTGTTAGAACATTGTTGAAGCCAAGCTGCTCAGAAGGACTAAATTAATACTCTTAGTCCCAAAGTTTTTAGCATTTAGCACTCCTGCCCCAGGGCTACAAAGTCACTGTTTCAAATTCTGAAGTTAAAAATGTCAAAATCAGTTAGGCTATAAATCCCAGTAGCCATCAGTATGCATTTATACGTCCACCACAAGGAAAGAAGTGAGGAGAGAGGGAGGATATGCCTGTTTGTTTTGAATTAGCATGCTTGTTTTTAATTCCTAATGCAAAAGTGTTTGCAGACGGGCACACAGGTCAGGGCGCACAGCTGGCCTGAGGGCAGGGCTGGTCGATGCTGCCGTTATGTGCCGAGTTGGGTGGTTGGAGGTGCTGAGGTTTGGTCCGATGCAGGTTATATTTAGCCCCGATTATACATTTCATTTGCTTTCGTTCAGGTTGCAGCAGTACGAATTGCCAAGATCTCCTTACATGTTGAGTTTCAAGCAAAGCTAGACGATCATTACCTGGAGGAGGTTATATCCGTAGGATTCGTTATGATTTGCATAGAAACCTCCGCTGTGTTCCCAGTGGGGAGGGAAACTCCAAATTCAGAGGCTGTAGTAGGCCAAATCCCGATCTGCAATCCAGCGTATTTGGAGTAAATCTGCTGGAGTCAACAGATGTGCTTAAGCTGGCACCGGTGTCACTGAGATCAGAATCTGGCTTGATTGCACATTTAAAAAATGTAACTCAGGCAGCAAGGGGTATTGAAGAATGTTCTGGTTCTCAGCTGTGCCTGTGATAACCTTAACCCAATCAGCAGCCATGGAGCAAATGTCTGGGGATGTTATTTTCATCTAAGAACAGTGTAAGCAAGAAAAATTATAAATTGTAACTTAATCGGGCTCATTAGGTCGTTGTTGATGAAGTTTAGCAACCCCCTTTTTTTTTCTTTTTTTTTTTTTTTTTCCCCCTAAAACTGCTGAGCTGAGAGGAGTATGGCAGAGGAGAAAACCTGGTGTTGAACTAGGATGTGGGACTAAGCTGCCTCAATAAATTTGACGTTTGTGGACTAAGTATATAACCTATTCAGCAGTATCAGTCATTGAAAACACAGACACACAGCTCTTGCATTCTGGTTAAGAATTAAGAGAAGATTTTTTTTGTTCTCTGGTATTTTTGTGTTTTTTTATATTAAAACTTACAATGGCTATTTGTGGTTTTGTTTCCACAAGGCATATTTAGGAAAACTGGATTAATTTAGAATGCCATTTGCAACAGAACCAAGCCTGGTGAGGCAATGGATTTGACGTTGCTTTACACAGGCTTTTTAGAGTGATACTGTTATGATTCTAAATTTTTATCAGTGTGTCTTTTGAGTAAACATTTTATTAACCATACATTTAATGTAATTATGTCTTCTCTATGAAGAGAGGAAGATAGTGAGGAAACAGTGATTATTCTGAATTAATACTTAAATTAAAAAATATTCTAACTTTCTGTATCGTTTTATACTCAAAGTATTTCTGTGGTACAGATAGCATTTTTTTCTTGTGCTATAAATTAATGTTCTCTCTTTCGCTTTCCTGACTTGTTACGTACTGCCCTGGTGTTTTGACTAGACATGTAGCAGTGGGTAAATTCTATTTATCTTGGTGTATATATTTATATACCTGTAGAATAATTTAAAAAGCCACAGCACGTGAAAGAAAACCTTTGTAATCAGATTTCTCAGCATTGTACTTGGAGTCTGCAATATTGTGGAAAGAGTAAGGTATTTCGGGCAGCGGTGATAACCCAAGCAGACGGATAAATGAGGGAACGTTCCACTCCACTTCCCAGAAGGAGCCATGTGGGAAAACAGTTAAATTTGACCTGTTGTTGGAGCTCGTCAGCCTTTTGGAAAGGTGTACATTGGACCTAATAGGAAAATAACCTCTCTGTCACATCTGCCGGTCTTTTATGGGTTTTTTTGGTCGAGCTGTTATTTTTTTGGAGAAGCTGTATAGTTTTTCTCTGCTGCTAACCACTCAAGTTACTAACTTGAATCATTTTGTAGCCCACTAAAAATATTGGCGGATAACAGTGGGTTCTGGACCTCAAGTGAACCATAAGAAAGCAGATGTTGTATGAACACGGAATTGTTCGCTGATGCTTCTGCTCTTCTGTACTACTATTTGTGCAGGCTTTAAAATGTGAGGAAGAGAAGAATAAAAACACATGGTTTTCACAGGAAATAGAGACAATACTAACATTCAAAAATGTTTATGCCCTGTGGTAGGATAATTTTTTAAATCTGGTTTAATAGAGTTTTGGAATTTGAAAAGATAAATAGGTTATAAATGCAAGCAATGCGGCAAATAAATGGAATTGTAAACAAATAACAAGTAATGCAAAGTAAACCAAGTAGTGTCTGAGTGCATATGTATTTCATATAATTTTATGTGTGCATATGCACTCTTTTAATGTTGCCTAGAATTAATAAAGGAAGAAAGCTTGCATACTCAATAAACACTTTAAAATTCCTTTGCAATTTAGTAGGAAATGAGAAGCACTAAAGGTTTTTTGAGTGTTCTTTAAATTTGTTGTTCAGCACACAATAGAAAATGATAACTTTTCCATGTAAGTTGTAGAAGACTTCTCCAGAAGACTTCATGAATGCGTGTATTTTGTCCTGTCAGTCACAGGTTTACATCCATTCCCCTCACTCATGCATCTTCCGTTACACCTTTTTAATCCATTTTTTTATAATCATGATACACATCCATGGACAGCGGCATAATCTGTGTAAACCTCCGACCTGCCCATATTTATCATGCACATGAGTTTCCTTTCCATTGCAAATAGCAAGTTATAAAGGAAGAAAAAAACGTTTTTAAGTCTGTGGATTGTCTAATTATGATACTTCAAGCTTCACTAGGTTAGTAATAGCAAAAGTCATAAAAATACTTTGCTTACCCAAAGTTCTTATTTATAGGGAGGTGGGGGCTTCCCCATTGTCAGACAGGGAAACATTTTGCCTAAATTAAGCAAGGAGACTTGTTCAGCCCATTAGAAGGGCCCAGTTTGCTGAATGGAAATGCTTTGGACATTCCTGTGTTGCTAAGCTTTAGAGAAGGTACTTCTTTAGGAGCTCGGTTTCACTGCTCCATGCACATAGTGACTTGTCTTCACATGGTACCGCTCTACCCTTTTTGTGGTCTTCTGTTCCGGGATTGTATTCAGTAGTTCTGTGTTTTGATGTAACCAAAGTGCTGTGGGGCACAGCTGCTTACGTAACATTGCTGCGTTGATGCGCCACTGATTCAGGCAGTGCAGGGGGCTGCCGTTGCATGTTCCTGAGGTCCAGATTGGCGCAAATTTGTCATTTTAGTGATGAGTGGGAAATTACAGAAATATCCGGAGATGAATTCAGAAAACATTTAACTTCTCATGACTGGCATCTTTTGTAGCTTTTTGACAAAGATCTTTCTTGTGCTGATATCCAATGTTCTTGTAGATGAAGTTGTTACTACATTTGAACTGGTCAAGTGGAATTGCTTAAATAGGAGAGTTTTAATCATAACTAGCCCTTTCAATAAATTAAGCTCAAATTATGGCCATTGACTGTCCACCAGAGCTAGAAGTATTTAGGTCAGTTGTTTGCTCATCTTTTAAAACTGGTCTCTCTCATAGTCCTTCTTATAAATACCAGATGATCACTCATCCGAAAGGGAAAAATGAATAAAAAAGCTCATAGTAGTCATCATAGTGATAGTATTGGGGTAAACAAATAAAAAAGTAAACATGAAACCAAGAAGGAAAAGCAAAATTCTTCCCTGGCATAACATTGTTGTGTTTTGGAGACCAAACTTTTCAGATGTGTTCAGTCTCTTTGGAATTAATGGAGTGTTGGAAAGTGGAAACCCAGATTGCCTAAAACACTTGACACCCTACTGAAAGCTGAACCAAGGTGTGTGTCTGTAACTGCGCACATCCATTGTGAAAGGCTGTTTTCCATGATAAAACACTGGAGGTCAACTTGTTATCACCTTTTCTTTTGTGCACCCTCTTCTCCCCTGTGTTTCAAGCTGGGCCGTCATAAGGAGTACAGAAGAGGTTGTGAACAGAAACATTAACAACTACGTTGACTCCTTTTCCACCCACGGTAGCAGCTGAAAAACAGATCAAAGCTCAGCAGCAGTTGTGTTCTTGTAACGCTTTATGGCATCTGTAAGGTATTCTCTTCATTTGAGAACCAGAGACGAACACGTTATTAGGTTTCTCCTCTTCTTCTTTTGGTGTAATGCCTAGGAGCTATTCATTCAAATACCTTGATAGCTTCTGGTGATCAAGCCAACAAGCTGAATCCCATATAAACACATCAGGGAAGTACAAGTGTGGCTGCTGATCCATGCACAGCCCATGCCTCCGTGACATTCGCTTGTCAGCTGTAAATGTAAGTGAGAGAATGATGAAACTGTAAAGAAAAGCTTCATCTGATAATAAACGTGTTTTGGCTGAAGGTTTTAAGGTTTTGGACCAGACTTCAAAATTTTGGACCGGATTCTAAGGGCATTTTGACACCTAAAGAAATCTGTTAGCAACTGAGCCGTGTGCACTGCATAGCAGCAGTGCAGAGGGGACTAATGCGCTCTCAATGTGCTTGGCCTCCTAGCTGGACATTATAAAGACGGCCAGAATATCTGATACATTGAAAATGCATCAGGTATGCTGAATGGGGGCAGTGCTTCTGCTCAGGATCTCTGGACATTCAGCAACCCAGCTGGAGCTCGACCAGGACTCCAGGCATCTGCAAGTCCCAAATGAAAGGCCAGATTTCTCTTTTTCACCCAGATGTTATTTCAGACAGAAAAAGAGGATGTGTTCAGGGAAACCTGGCCATACGTTATTGCTAGCAAGGCAGCTTGTTCAAATACAGAATTTGAAGTCAGCAGGAGTCAGATGTGTCTGCACATCAGGAAACCCCGTAAAATGCCTGTTTGCATTTTCAGGTACCTGAAGGTGCAGGTTTCAAAGCAGAGTATTTGATTTTTCTTTGGGGTTATACTTCCCAAATCAAGGGGGATCTGGGATCTGCTACCTCAGGCAGGAGGGAGGCTCAGCCCAGCCGCTGTTCCTGGCAAGGCAGCAGCTTCAGTTCCAGCGGGAGCCACTGTTCAGCACGGAGGTGGGGAGGGGCAGCCCACCCACATCACCCCCCTTCATATGCTGGAAATGCCTTTGCAGCCCAGCCTCTTGGTCTTGCTTTGGCTGTACGGCATGGCAGGGTCCTCCTGGATGATCGTCTGAGCTGCTGGCGTTCAGAAATCCCCTTGGTGCGCAGCACTAGCTGAGCTTGAGTGACAGTGCACTTAATGCAGGGAAAAGGTATCTCTGCTTCTTACAGTCATGTCAAAATTACCTGCTTATTGTGGAATTTGTCTCCACTAACTTGTGCTGTCTAAATATTCAGTGACTTGTCTTGGCTCTTTCTATGCTTCTTTTACAGTCAGTGGAGCGAAGTAGATTCCCCCAGTGGCTGATTCATCTCCCCCATTTTAGGCTTCAGTGTTAGAATGGGATAAATGACCTTGTGGAGATGCATCTCTCAGGGAGAGCTTTAAGCACCTCCAGCTTGCTGAGGTGAATGCCTATCCGTGGCGTCAGGAGAAGCCAAGTTAATTTTCCACCCTTCACTGGTTTCCCACCCAGGCCTCCAATTGCCACCACCACCGAGCGGCACTGAGGAGTTTTCAGCTGGCACGTGCCTGAGCTGGGCGCGCGTTTCAGTCCAGCTTGTGTTCGCGGACCATGCAGAAGAGCAGCTGAGTTAGGAAGAGAGATGCTGCACTGGCACTGAGAACTGGCAGCCCCCTGGGAATGTTGCATCCTGGGTTCAGCCCGCCAGTAGTTGCCAGGCTTCCGCCTTTCGAGGAAGAAGTTTTGTTTCATTCCTCTACTAGAGTAAATAATGCCTGAAATGCTTGAAAAAGGCAGACGCAGCCAGAGCCGTGGTTCTCAACCTGTGCTCTGCAAACCCTGGGGGTCCATGGATCACTCCTAAGGTAACTAAGAAGAATTCAGTGAAAGGTAACTTAAAAAAACCATGTTTATTGTCAGTAGATTAACTCTCTCTGTAAAGGAGCTTGTATCTCCTGAAAAATATTTGGGGACTGCTGAGCATAAAGGTTGAAAACCACTGAGGTGGAGTAATGTATCTTTATATGTGATAATATGACAGCTAAAGGGCTAAAGCTATTCAACTGTACCTTTATGAAAAATGCCTGGAGAATTGAATAGAACATGATAAACTTTGTGTTGGCATTTTTGATCCAGTCTGTGAAACTGAATAACTGAAGGGATTCTATAGAAAATACTCTGTAAATGCCCAAAATAAAAGGCGAATGAAGTCCTTTTCATAAGAGTTCCAGCTGATCATATAGAATCATGCTCCTGCTGTAGCCTGTCGTTATTCTGTACTCTTTTCAAGATTTAACGCCAACAAATGATATAGAATTACAGGCTACTTTCTGTAGAACAACAGGTTTCATCCCTAGTATTTGTGTGATGACTTTTTAGTTGTAGATATACATTGAATTTAATTTAAGATCTATGTAAATAATTTCTACAGAATGAAGAACCTCACAAATACTCAGGATTTTGGGTTTCCCCACCAGGGTAGCTTTGAATCCAGATACCCAACTTCAGCATTCAGACCCCTAGGATAGCACAGGTTTATCACAACACCATAGATGACTTCTGTGACGGTTGGTACAAGAAACTCCTGCAAATGTTTCTAAACTTTCACTGCATTTAAGAAGACAGGGCAGGAGTTACCAAGCAAAATGATTCCCCTCACGATTACGCATGGTAACACTTTTTAGGAGAAGTGTTTTGGGGGGTTTTTCCTCCCACATTGATTGGGTTTTACTTGATTTTGTCAGTATTAGTTCACCTTTATTTGAACTGCTGGATAATTCATTTGTAGAAGAGGCAGTACATTTAGGTACTTCCATCTGTGTTTAAACAAGGCTCTTGTGCTTTCCCCATTAAAAAAAAGATTTTGTATTATAATGCTTGTGGTAGATGAGGTTCTGAATTTAACTCCTTCCTACTCTAGTTTCTCTTAACAACTCTGCATTATCAGCACCTGGGGTTTCTAGTTTACTCTCTCTTTGCAAATATGAATTTGCAAGAAGGGGTTGATGGTAAGTAGCGTGGTTCTAATTTGCACTTGCGAAGTGTGTCAGACAGTTTCATCTAGTGCATGGTGAGCAGAGGAAAGCCTGTCTTCCTCTGAAAACAGCCCTTAGAGGATGTCAGAGAGCGTGTTTGGCTGCGATAGTCACTTGCAAATGCAATATGGTTTTGAAATGAGCTGTCCAGGGGCTGCTGGAGGAAGGGATGCCTGCACTCCTATGAATCCACTCTTCGTCTTTGTCTTTCTCCTTTTTCTGTCTCCTACTTCTGCTTGTTTTCATGCTTTTGGGCTGTCAATTCAATGTGCTTTTGAACGAGTCTACTTCATTGCACTGGTAGAAGTTCTGTGGACTCGTTTGGATGAAACATTTGTGAGAGTCATCTGTTTTGCTGGGACTGTACCCAGTGATATAGGTAGCCCTTTCCAGCTTTCTGTTCATTAATCCCTCTCCATCTACCTGGCATCTTTATAGCCTCATCCATCCCTCCTATCCTCTTAGTGCCTTCCAGACATCTGTTGAAATCACTCTTCCCGGTGGTATCTGAGTACCCTTTTCTCATCCTTCCGCACATGCCTGTCCTCAGAGCAGGAATCTTGTCCATAGTTCATGTGCATTTATAAAGTCTTTTCTTAATCCATTAATAATCTAGAGGTTTAAGCCTGGGGTGATATTTGAGTGCATGGCTGGACATAGAGAAGGCTGGACCGTGGCCACCCTTCTCTCTCCCAGGCAAAAGGGCAGAGGATTTATGGTGATACCTCACCTATGCCCTCACTCAGGAGCTACAGCCAATGTTCCTCTTTGCGTCCCTGTAAATCATCGGTGTTCCAGTAGTGTTAAATTCCCTCTAACCTGTCCCATTTCTCTACTACACCACGTTAACTAACCTTACACCCTTTTCCTCCCCCTAAAGCCCAGCTTTCATCACACACTTGCCCAGTACCCTCAGAGGAATTCAGAATGAGTCACGCAGGGCGCCTCTGGGGACTCCTACTGATGCAAACTTCCTCCTCCTCAAGGCGGCCTGTGGTTTGAATGCCACAATGCAGCCGGTACGTGTTAGCTCGAGCCTTTGCTGTGAAGTTGATGGCAGAGCTGGGTCTCTGGCCCAGGCACCCCCAGCTTGCTGCCTTCCTTCACTGTGCTCCAGCGCAGGAGGGGAGATATCCTCTTTGGACCATCAAATATGGGAGCTGTTCAGACCCTTTCAGTGTGCCAGTTAGTAGGCAGTGAAGGGTTTTTTGGAGGAAGGGGTTATTATTCGTTCTTAAGGTGTATTCCAGGTAGGAGACTGGCATCAAGTGAATTGTTATGTGGATGTTTATATGTAAGATTAAAGTCCCCCAGTACTTGGGATGGAATGGACTTCCATCGCAGGAGCTTTGCTAGTGGTCTGTAATCACCTACTTCGAGAGTCTGCATTCAGAAACATAAATGTGGTGAATAGAGCTCATTTACGTTGTTTTTGTTGGGCTTTCCCCCTCCTCCTAATAGGCCATTGTCTTTAAAACATTATCTACCTTTTCCCTCTTCACATGGAAAAAAAAAATGCTTTTCTGGTGGTAATTACACTGTGCCGCGTTGTGGACCTTTCATCCCATTACAATAAGTGCACAAACTACTGTCATTTACAAGAACGAAATAGGTGAGGAAATGGGAAAGTTTCTAGCACTCCTGGCCATAAATGCCAAGCTGAAATGGGAGAATAATTCCAACAGAAAGCAAATTGTCTTGCTAGCAATGAGCACTGGTGCAGTTGTGCTCTGAAGCGGGGATGGAGGAATGCCTGCTCCTCGTCAGGTGTTTCAGAAATAAAAGAATCGGACGATATTAATGGAGGGCTACTGACCCTTAACCTGTCTCTGCCCTTACAGTTCAACTGAGACACGGTTCAGCTCTTCCTTGCTGTCAGTTTCAAAATCTCTTCAGTCTGTCTCTGTACTGCCTTGTCATGGATCTGTTGGCAAGGTCAGAGTTTGAATACATTGAGGTGTTTTTTCTCCAGCAGAAATTTACTGCCTTATTATTTCCCGCTTCTGCATACACACCTTTTACATCTCTCAAAACAGATTGATGCTCTTATTTGCTTGTTTTCTTTCTCACTTATAGTGATTCCTCATGGGAGGTTTACTCTCATGGGAGGTTTGCCCTGAAGGTGTGAGTAAGGTCTTTACCAATGCATAAGCAAAAATGTATTTGTACGTCACTAGGGAAGAACTACCGGTTGGGTAGTAGAGCTTCCTTATTCCTTTGGTAGACTTGCTTGTGGGCTGTGGGCTAGAAATTGAGTGGCTTGCTCTTATCTCCCTTTTTTTCTTCACATGTGGTGGTTGCCAAATGTTTGGGGCAGGGGTGGGGTGTCTGCCTTTCTCCCACCTTCTATGGCAGGTCAGTTTGGTACCCTTGGAGGCCTAGAGAAATGGGTGGTTGAAGTTCCTCTGCAGCCACTGGCCTGGGTTGGTCTGGCAGCAATTTATTGCCGCCACCTGCTGACCAGGCAGAGGATTTCTCTGGGTAGAGCTTGTGCATGGGGTGTCCCAGTGAGCCCCCCACCACTCTCTCCCCAGCTTGTGGTGCCTGCAAGAGCATGACGGGGCCGTAGGGAGAGGTCAGGGTGCCTGCAGGAACCTGGGGACAAATACAAGATTGGTCATACAAGAAAGGCGGCACATGCCTCAGCATGAATACAACCATTGGTGAGGGCGGAACTGGTCTGACTCCCGGCTGCTGTGAGGTTATCAAGTAGATCATGGGTGAGATAAGCCTGGTGCAGAAAGTTTGGATGAGATATGTAAGCTCATATAACTATCATGTTAAGTGCAACAGCAAAGAAGTACTGTTAAACTGCATGTCTTCACTTTAAAGCTTCTCTGTACAGGAAGGCATGAAATTCGGGTATAGAATCATAGAATTGTTTTGATTGGAAATCATCAAGTCCAAGCGTTAACCTAACACTGCGAAGTCCAACCACTGAACCAGGTCCCTAATAAAGGAAAATAGAGAGGAGCAGGAAAATTTACCTAATTCTAAAGTCCACAAATTCAAGTTTGCTCTTCTTTGATTTAGTGAAAAGTCTTATTGATGATCTTCAGTGTTCTTCAGACACTATTTCACATTGTTAGCTCTTTAACAAAGATGTCCTTTCACACTGGTGTTTTTGGACGTGGTATTTAAATAAGAGGTAAACCAGACAAACAAGTGCATTAGGCAGAAGGATGTACGATGCCTATTAGGACAGTGTCACTGCACTAAATCTTCATTTGGTGGCCAAATTGCAGGAAGCAGCGGCACTTGCTGTGAACCTCTTCCCTGGCTGCCCAAGCGCTGCTGTGCCTAGGGCACCAGTGGAGGATTCCACGGCTGCCATGGTGGGAGCTGACTTCTGAAGCTCTTGGAATCCTGGCCTCCTTTCTGCCCTTTAACGAGCCGCGTGTAACATTTGCCTTTGCTGGGGTCACTCCAGGCTTTCAACCAGCAGTGCTTAGGAGCAGAGCCAGGGACAGGGACACCTCCGTGTTTTGCTTTGATCCAAGTTAATTCTTACAGCCCGGGAGCTGCTTTCAGGCCATCCCCTTTTGCTGCCTCCATAGAAACTCTAATCTCATTTTCTCTCCCCTTTTCAAAACACTCATTTTCACAGGAATGCATAGGTTTCTCCTTAATTATTCTCCAGCGAGTCTTCCTTTTTCTTGCATTTATCGCTTTTTAGTTTGTTTGGTTTGAGGCGGAGGAGAAAACCCTGAGGAGAGAGGAGACACCATGTGCAGCAGTTCTGCTCAGCTGCCGCAGCGCTGTCCCTGTTCTGTCAGAGCAGGGGAAGGTTGCTATTACCATTTTATAACGTGTGGTCTCAGGTACATTCCTGCTTTCCTAAGCAGTTTGAGTTGCTGTGCAGATGTTACTGTAAAACCCCATTTCCACTTAAGCCCTCTCTGCTCAACCTGATGCCTGAGTGGCCCCTCCTGCTGACGCTGTGGCTCTCTCCTTGCTCCTTAGGGCTCCGGAACCTCAAGCAGCTCCGCTGCCACCACCCCATCAGTGTCCACCCCCGTCACTGGCCACAAGCGGATGATCATCCCCAACCAGCCACCCCTCACTGCCACCAAGAAGTCCACCACCAAGGGCCCAGGGCAACCGGCACCCATCCCGGTCACTCCAGTCGGCACCCTGAAGCCGCAGCCAGTGCCGGCCTCCTACGCCACGGCCTCCACCCCCAGCCGCCCGACCTTCAACGTCCAGGTGAGGACGGCGCAGCCCAGCCCGCACTACCAGCCGCCCGGCCCGCAGCCCATGCACTACGGCGGCCTGGGGCCCAGCCAGCCCTATGCTCCCCCGCCGGCCCGCCCGCCCGGCGCCCCTCAGTACGGCTCTCCGCAGCCCCGTGGGCCTGACTACAGCTATGCCCCGCCGCCCGCCCGGCCCTCAGAGCCCACCTACGGCTATGCACCCCCGCAGGGCCGCTACCAGGACCCCTACTACGGGGGGTATGGTGGGAGGAATGGCTCCGAAGCACCCTACATGCCGCAGAGCACCTGGAAGACCGAGCCAGCGTATCCCGCCAGTAACACTGTGGGCCAGGCTCCTCCCGGGCTCTACCAGCCGCCTGGCACAAAGAAGACCTACATCACCGACCCGGTGCTGGCTCCACAGCCGCCTGCAATGCAGCAAAAGGTAGGAGATGTGGGTGCTCGCTGGCTGAACATGCCCTGGGACCCTCCCTGAAAGGCAGTGTGGGGGCTTAAATGGTGCCTTCAGGGGCTTGGGGCAGGTCTCTCTCCATATGACTTCTTAAAAGCTGGAAACAGGGAACTCTTGTCTGGTTTGAAAAGAGGCTTCTGTGGGAGCTTAGAAACACCATCAGCCTCGAAGGGCAAGGCAGTGTCATGTGAAGGGCAAGACGGTGTCATTTGTGGAGGTGTGGTGTCATCCTGCAAGCAGGAGGGAGGTTTTGTCCCTCTGACATGCCGTTACCAAGGATCTCACTGGCCATACCTCCGTACAGTGTGGCTGCACTTGGGTCTTCCCTTCAGGGCCCTCAAGATCAAACAGGAGGTTGGGTGTGAGCTTCTGCTCTGTCTGCTTGTGGACACCTTTGGTTCACTGGAGAAACCCTTCCTCTCCTCAGGCAGATAGGAGGTACACAGGAGGCTGGTTTTGATTGTGGTTCAGAGCGATTGTGGAGGTTGACCTCTGGTGTGTCGCTGTTCAACAGTCACTTGTCGCTGAAACCACATGGAAATGAGTTCCCACAGAGCTCAGCTCTGATTTTCCTCTCAGGTGATGGTATGCTAGGTGGCCTCCATCCACTTGAAACAGTGCCTGGACCTCATAAAGCAAAGCCAGTTTGAAATAGAAAGTTAAACTGGTCTGCCTGGTTTCTCTGCCCAAACTTTGACCCTGGCTGGCTTGTGTCGCTTCTGCTGGTGGCTGTCCATAATGTGTGTGTGTGCAACACACAAACACTTCAGCTTTGTGGGGTCCTTGTAGTGTATAATGAACTTAGGCTTCACTGAAGGGTGAGGACAGCCAAGCCCAGGCAGGGAGGCAGTGAACCCATTGCTGCCCAGGCTGGTGGTTCATCTCAGCATGTCTCTGCTCTTCAGCTTGTGAGTGCTCACAGGGAAAAGGGAAGAAGCTTCTGACACATAACAGAAAGTCTGTCCTTTTGGCATTTCCTTCACTAGCAGCACACATACTGTTTTCCCTGAATTCCAGATTTCCTGACAGTGGGAACTTTTGAAGGCAAAGATGTTTCTCCAGGCAGTTTAGAGAGGGCAATAAATTACAAAAGTCCTTGAAATATTATCTACTATCTCTTCGCCTTCCTTACCAAGAAGCTAGGAGTGGGAAGAGAAGTAATAAGCTCTTGGCTCTGCAGGTACGGAGTGTAGAGCTTAGATTGGAAAGTAGTGAAAGACACAAAATTTGCACATAGCCTTAACTGGTGTAAATCGTTGTGGTTCCAGTGGAGTCACTGAGGTAATGCTGAGGTACAGCAGATCCATATTTAGACTTTTATAGATACAAGTTGGCTTATATATATAAAAAATTTAAAAACTTTAGTTCAGTCAGCATCTCTATGGAAACGCAAATCATCTTGAACCACAAACAGCACAAGCCTGTTAGTCTCATTTGCATTACAAAGCTGGAGGGACAAGTTAATTTAGCTCAAGTTTGGGGTTTCATGTATGCATATATATATATTTATATATATGTTTGTCTGTGTGCATGTGGCATTTGCAAATACACATGCAGAAATACATATATATCTCTATAAAAATAATTTCAGTTCTTCTGCAAAACAGACTATTGTCTGCTTGGTGATAAATCCCTCCAGAAATTTCATTCCTTTCCAGCCTGCTAAATATCTGTGTTATTACCTATTTCACTTTTGAACTTACAACTCTTCTATAATATATTGGTGGCAGACTACTTGATTGCTGCTTTGTAACATATATAGTTTAATTAGTGAAGAATTGAAGGTGATCTTACAGTCTTAACAGGAAATGCTCAGTAATAAAACACTGTATGCTTTTCCAGTGAAGCAGTGTTGTCCAGTTTTACCACGTTCTCTTGTTTTGCAGACTAACTCATTCATAAAGTCAACTTTGGGAATGATTTTATTTAAAGGGAAAAAAAGGAAGGCTATGTTAAAGCCACATAGCTGATAGGGAGAATTGTCACTGTAATTTGACTTGTTGGCTACAGTGTTAATTTTAACATATTTTCCTACACACAGCTGGCTTCTGCGTTTTGTTGTGTTTTGCCTTTTCAAGGTTGGTTTGAGGCCTTTCAGTTAAGGAGGTTAATTTGAGAAGCCAGGGTAAGAAGCAGGCATTAATACATATCCCATAAAATACAAGACGACCTTTAAGAATTTTTCTTCTTGCAAGGGAATGATCTTAAAATATAAAGCAGTTTCTAAATTGTTGTGGTTTAACCCCAGCTGGTAACTAAGCACCACACAGCCACTTGCACACCTCTCTCTGCTGTGGGATGGGGAGGAGAATGGGGAAAAAAACCCTTGTGGGTTGAGATAAAGACAGTTTAATAGAATAACAAAGGAAGAGAATAATATAATGTAATGTAATAAAATATAATATATAAAATGTGATGCACAAATGCAATTGCTTACTACCTGTGAAAAAAAAGCAAGCTGATACCCAGTCTGTTTCTGAGCCGTGATCCTGCCTCCCAGCTAGNCTAACTCATTCATAAAGTCAACTTTGGGAATGATTTTATTTAAAGGGAAAAAAAGGAAGGCTATGTTAAAGCCAGATAACTGATAGGGAGAATTGTCACTGTAATTTGACTTGTTGGCTACAGTGTTAATTTTAACGTATTTTCCTACACACAGCTGGCTTCTGCGTTTTGTTGTGTTTTGCCTTTTCAAGGTTGGTTTGAGGCCTTTCAGTTAAGGAGGTTAATTTGAGAAGCCAGGGTAAGAAGCAGGCATTAATACATATCCCATAAAATACAAGACGACCTTTAAGAATTTTTCTTCTTGCAAGGGAATGATCTTAAAATATAAAGCAGTTTCTAAATTGTTGTGGTTTAACCCCAGCTGGTAACTAAGCACCACACAGCCACTTGCACACCTCTCTCTGCTGTAGGATGGGGAGGAGAATGGGGAAAAAACCCCTTGTGGGTTGAGATAAAGACAGTTTAATAGAATAACAAAGGAAGAGAATAATATAATGTAATGTAATAAAATATAATATATAAAATAAGTGATGCACAAATGCAATTGCTTACTACCTGTGAAAAAAAAGCAAGCCGATACCCAGTCTGTTTCTGAGCAGTGATCCTGCCTCCCAGCTAGCTTCCCCAGTTATACCTGGAGCATGATGGTATAGGGCAGGGAATATCCCTCTGGCCAGTCTGGGTCAGCTGTCCTGGCTGTGCTCTCCCAGCTTCCTGTGTACCTGGCAGGGCGTGAGAAGCTGAAAAGTCCTTGACTTAGTGTAGACACTACAACTACCTAGCAACAACTAAACACATCAGTGTGTTATCAACAGTATTCTCATACTAAATCCAAAACACAGCACTATACCAGCTACTAGAAAGAAAATTAACTCTATCTCAGCTGAATTCAGGACATAAATGAATTCAAAAAAGTGTGTTCTTAATTTTGAATGCACTTTGTGTGCAAAATATTAAGGATGTTGTAACAAATCCATCTCAGATTAGAAATTCATGGTCCTTAATTCTAACACATACCATGATCTGTTACTGAGAGAGGTAAAATTTTTCATTAAATTTGAGGTAAAATTTTTCATTAAATTTGTTTAGGCTTTTTAAAGGGGGGGGGAGATGTTTATATTTTGCATTCTGTCTAGAAAGAGGTTCACGGTACTGTGGGTCTGTGCTTTTTGCTGCGTACTAATTGTGTTGCAGTCGCTGCTGATCCACAATAAATCTGGATCGGTATGGGAACAGCAAATAATCTGTACTGGTTCTTAAAGCCCACTGAGAACAATGGGGTTTAGTCACACACAAGGCTGCATTGCATTCTGTCCTTGGACCAGTTATGGAAGTGAGAGTCATGCATGTGAAACCTCTGTGCATTTTAGTCTTTTGTAGCACCCCATCTAGAATTAATGCCCAAGTCCTAGTTAGGAAATGAACTGGTGGAGTGCATGTCCTCATTTAAACCTTCATGTGCTTCAAGGGCATTCCTGGCCAAAAACCTCAGGAGCTTTCTCCTCTGGGTGGTAGGTGATGGGGATTTCTGTAGGAGCAGCAGCGTAGTTGTCATGAGACCATTACAGATACATGTGACACAACTAGATACTCTCTTGCTTTTTGCGAGTGGTGCTGTGCCTGCTCAAACCAAGTCAAAATCTGAAGCCTCTCTCTTAACTTCTCCTCTCCCAAAGGCCAGAGAGCACAAGACTAGAGTGACTCATTAGGTACACTGATATCTGGCACCAAGATGTCCACACAAAAAAAAAAAAAAAAAAAAAAGGCAAAGCCAGTTTCTGACATGGAGAATTCCTGCAAGTTTTCCTTGTGGCCAAAACAGAGTGGATGAAACTCCCACCACTGATCAGCTCAGCTATCATCAAATGTTGCTGTGCTGGACTGGTTAAGACACCAAATTCCCTTGATGAGCTCTCATATCTCCAGATAGGTCTAGGTCCTTTCACTGTTTTTGATCATGTTTGAGTGTTTTTGAGACACTATTGCATGTCTGCCAGGTGGTGTTGTGGACTTTTTGGGGACCTTGCGTGGCTCCTGGTGTATTTGAGAGGTGGCTGCTGTAGACACCTGGGAGATCTGTTCTTCCTAGATCTCAGATCCCTTGTATTCTCCTTCCTCTTTCTGAATCTACTCATAGGCCTGGGGAACCACATTTCTTCATAAAGGGACCTGCATATTTTCATCATCCCAACTGGGTGCCACTGAAATCACTTGAGACAGCTTCTGGTTTTGGTCCAAAATGATGAAAATTTTAAAAAAACCCCATTGATCTCTTGAAAGCAATCTGCCGATTTGGGGAGGACAAAAGTGTCTTGTTGCTCTGATTTAGTCCAGCTCCAAATCCATGCTCCTTTGCTGCAAATTTGCTGGAAGGAGAAAGGGAGCAGTGTCCCTTTGGTAGCTGGGTCTGTTCTCACTGACATGGCACAAGTGTACGAGTTCCTTAACATGGTTATCCCACACCAGCCACGAGTCCCGTTGTCCTTATTTTCACATACACAGGCATGAGTGCATATGGAGCATGACCTTCTCTTGAGACAGCCCTTTAGTCTTGTGCACTGTTCTAGGTGAGCACCATGGAAATTAAGTGGGGAGACAGCTGGAAATCAGGAGGTAAAATTCATGAGGCAGCTTATGCTTTTGGCATGGTTTAGGTGGTGGTGACTGCTCGTGATTAGCAGACCTCAACCACCGTATCGTTTCCGCACTGCTGGAGGTGGTGTTTCTTTGCTGCCTGCTGCAACCAGCATGTACACAGTCTCATGAAACTTGCGGTGCCCAAAAGGGACTCTGATGGCTCGCTGTTTTCTCATTTTGCACAGCTTTTGTCAGTTTTTCCACTGATTTAATACCTGTGATGGAGACATTCGCTTGGAAGTTTCATCTTTGCCTCAGAAACATCTGCTCACCAGTGTCCTTTGCTGTGACTGATGCACTTCTCTTGTACTGGTTTAATAATTTTTACAGTCTGCCATCACTCACATAAAGTAGATACCTCCGGCACTCGCGTTTGAACTGAGACTAATGCTCTTGCTGTTTGCTGTTAATCTAGAGACTAGGAATTTTTTGTTCTCTTCAGATGAATAAATGCAATCTGCCAGATTCCCTCCTGCTGTCACATGGGTATATTATTTCTTAGCATTTCTTTTGGCTTGTGAAGAAAGGCAGGCAGCTTGCTGTACGCTGCCTCCCTCCCTGAGTGTCTTCTCCCCCAAAATCTCATCTCTCCACCCAAGTGTCCTCTTCCCAAAAGTCACGTATTGAAAATTTCTACTGGACCGTATTCAGAGACAGTGTAAAATGATGCTTGAAGTTGGTTTTCTGTCAGTGTGAGACAGTGCCTTGCCATAGTTTTAAAATGCTAAAATAAAGCAAAACCAAGTGAAATGAAAAAGACTTATTTAAAATATCCTATTTTGGCATTTAATGAATTAAAAAAGACAGAAAGCTAATGTAAAATGAAATGAAAGGTGAAATTCCAAAATTCAGAGTTGAATTTGTGTTTTCAATGTGACATTTCAAAATTTCCAGATGAATATGCAGTTCCTTTCTACCCTGAGAATAGCAACAAATGTCAAAATGTTGACATTCTTCACAAAACAGTAATTCCGAGTTCTAACCAGCACTAGCTGACTCCGTCATTGCTTCTGGGTGGATAAAATTAAATGCTGTTGCTTCTGTTAAAATGAGGAGGAGGGGAGGAAGGCAGTGGTGTCTAACAATGAGATGAGAAGCTCAGAGTTAGGACTTGGTGGTACTCTGTGGCATCGAGAATGATGTTTTCCTCTTCAAGGTATTATAAATCTCTGCCTCAAAATCTGTGGATTTCTTCAGGATTTTTGGGTGAAAAAGTGCTGGCAAGAGGTGCAAAAAGGTGTTTTTGGAATGGCGTGCTTATCCTGACTGCAAGAATCTGACACAGTCTGGTTTATGCCCTAAACTTTTGAAAGAGCCCAATTCTCAGCTTGAAATATGTTAAACATTTTCATTTCAGAACTTTACTGTTTGTTCTTTGTATTATATTTTTATCATTTAAGCACTCCATACACTAGCAGGAACCAGCTGATGACAGAGCAATTAATCAGATTTGTCTCTTAGGAATCATATATTCGAGTTGCTTTCCTGAAATAGAGGAACAACGAGTTGCCAAACAATTACCTTGAAGTTAAAGATAATAAGGAGTCTGCAGTTACAGGAGTAAGTCAGGTCATCATATACTCAGAAACCAACTTAAATTTACAGCTTCAGGATGCAGCTTTTGCAGCTTTAGCCTTTAGTCAGCCACAGTGGGTTAGTAATGTAAGAGGAATAATTGAGAAAGAGGCTTTTGGCATAATACCTGGATGTTCTTTCTTGCTCCTTCTTAAAATAAGCTGAGGACAATGCCTCCATACATGATAAGGCACGGGGCAACCTTGAAGTTAATTAAGGGCTCTGTTTCTGTGTTGTTTAACTCTTGATAACCAAGTGTCTACCTTGACAGATACTGCTATATCATGTTACAGTCTAACAGATAAGGATTTTGTATCCGAGGCCATAAAATGCAGTGAGCGTGTGTTTACCTATAGATGGAAAGCCTCTCACGTGGAGGCTGGCTGGTTTTCGAGCAATTGTGCTTGCCTGAACCCTGGGGCAGGCTGAGCTCAGGTCACTAATGGGCAGCCTGGTCTGTAGCACAATGAAGCAAGTACGGTTGGCCTTGCTACCGGTTTACAGCTTTCAGTTCAAAAAGCAGCACCCATAAAAGTGAGTGCCATTTAATTAATTCGCAGGCGTACTCTGTTGTGTGTGATGGTTCTGCTGCTGATTACTAGAGGAGCTGTTTCCTTCCATTTTAAAATACACTCGAGTCCAACCACATCATAATTCTTCCAAAGCCAAGGCACCAGAGCACGTGGTGAAGCTGTTCTTCTATCCAATAACCTCTGTGTTATTGTCAAGTTTATTGCAACAAAGCTAGGATGGGAATGAGTAGGGAAACTTGCCCAAGCTTAGGCACCAATTGATCGGGAGAGTTGGTGTGAACAATGAGACGTGGAGCATCTTGGTGACATTGGATGGCACTTCTGTGTGAGGTGAGAAGGGCTTTGGCTGCCCTTTTGGTGTGAAACTGTTTGGGCTTAGACCCTGATGGTAATGCCAGTGTTAAGACAAGGAACTGCTCACGTCATAGTGATGCTTCGGGTGATGTGATATTTGGTCATGTCATTTGGAGCGGATCGTCCTACATTTGAGTGATTTTCCCACTGACTTCTGTGAAGCATATCTGTGGTCTTAATCCAGTTCTTAATGGCATGCATACACATATTAAAGTAATGGTTCGTTACTAAAGCACTACTTTGTGTAGGGAACTGTGCACAATTTAAAAGATGATTCATTTCTTCATTGATGGGCATGGTTGTCCACAACTAGACTCTTGAGCCTAATACTTCTATGAGCAGGCAAGTTAGAAAATTGTCATGGTGCATAGTGAGGAGTGCAAGCCATGTAGGATCCCACCTAAAACAGATACTCAGTTATAAAGAGTAGAAAATAGTCTATAATGGCTGCCGATATAATATTTTTTCCTCCAAGGGTAATGGTAAGAAGTAGTTAATATATGGTTACATTTACCGATCATAAATGTTCTGGTACTAAACTTACTTAGGCCCCCACATAATGGGTTTCTTACTAAGATTTACCTCTGGGTAACTGTAAAGAAACACAATATAGTAAATTAAATAGCAGCTTTTGGAAAAGAAAAAGTGGGGGAAAAAAAAGAAGAGGTTTCCTATCACAAGCTGAAAGAACTCCTGCAAGGCAAACAGAATCTGCAATTATACTGACAGTTTTGTTCCTAAATGAAAATAATAGTGAATTATAAAGTTGTAAAATTGTTTTCACAATAATATTTTGTTTTTATAACTCATACTATTTCACTTAGTAGCTGCCTGGCTCCAGAGCAAGTTACATAACATGATATTATGAATATGGTGCCTCAACTTTTTGTCTAGGGAATTAATTTAAGGGCTCTAAACTTTCCAATCACATTTTCTTCTTTGTTCCAGATGCAGTGTATTCTCTCTGCTTGAAAAAATATCAGATAAACTGTGACTTGCTTGTAGCAGAGTAGTATTCATATGCCTCTTTATCCACACTAATAGGGCAGTGACTTAGTTTTACATGGATCCTCAAAATAGTCCAGATTGAAATATGCTGTCTAAAGTCAGCTACATAAAACAAATTAGAAAAGCGGAGCTGCTGTGTGTTAGCTGATCAATCTAGCATTAGCAAGGATTTTCCACTGTGTGGTTTAGCACCAGCACAGACAGATGAATTATTATTACTGTCAGTATCACTCATCCCCCCCAATTAAATCTTTTTCTAAACAAACAAACAAAATTTCCTCAAATGAATTGGCAGTAACTTAAACTGACGTATTAGGATTACTTTAGTCATCAGTAAAAGAGAACCACACCTGAGCTATAAGAGAGCAGATTAGCTGTAATAATTTTCATCCCGTTATTGCCTAGTTAGACTCTATTTTACCAGCACCCAAAGGATATTTTTTTAGGGGTCTCCTCCAGCTTTGTGAGAGCTGATCGCTCATTAAATGAATCACCTTCTTTTCTGTTGTTACTGTGAGAGAGCTCGAAGTGAAAACTCACGGCTTTTGCAAGGGAAAAAAATGCCTAAGTGGCCAAGGAAGCTCCTGCTGTGTATTTGCCACTGATGGATTCCTTCTAGGCTGTCACCAGGAAGCCCAGTGGGTTTTATTTTTCAGTCTAAGTTGGATGACAGAAGAAATCACCCAAGAAGAAGTGCCCTGCAGCATTTGTACTCTTGTAAAATTCAGTTTCATGAGTATGTTGCAAACTTAAAGTTTCAGGTGACTATCATGTTCCCTTGGTCTGATGGTCGGCATCAGATGCCCTGCACCTCCTTCTCCAGCCTGTGTTAGAAGGTGGCTCTTCTGTTTCCTTTGCCATATCAAAGTCCTTTCTCCCTCCTGTTAAGCAACACTTATTTGTGACCTCGCTTCCCCCAGGCTGCATCCCAAGAACATGCTTTAGAAACACATAAATTCTTGCATGGCCTCATTTGAATACTTCAGTTAAAACTTTCTCCTGAACCCATTTCCTGCATTTCCCGTAATCTAGATTTTTCACATGACTTCTACATGTTTCCTCATAATTTTCCTTGAGGGTGCTTGTTCCCCAAAGCTTAAACTTAAAATTGGGGCTTTTGCTGCTGTTGAATTTCCAGATCACTGAGCAAGTAGTAGACGAGTCTTTCTAGTAGATTTTAAGTACAAAGAAACAACGCAGTTATATTGTAGGCAAACCCGGCCCTGCAGATAACAGAGGGTGTTGGAAATACATGTGCTTGTGTTTGTTTCTTTGTGAGATTGCTCACCAATAAGTATGTCCAAATATAGTTTTCAAATCTGAATTCAGCTTCCCACCCACGTTTCTTTACCCTTTCACCATCAGGTCACCTTCTGGCACAGCAATTAAAACCATATGTGTAATTAAAAGAAATTCAGCATAAATTTAAACAGCATGAAGATAAGAAAGGTAAAAGGATAAAGACAACTGGAAGCTCAGTTCTCTGTGACCTGCTTTTGAATAAACAACATTATATTCCACAGTCAATTATCCAAAAAGTACAATGTGTTCTGTTGCCAAAAAAAGGTTGTCAGATAGAAGTGGTTAGTCAAAAGGACACATGCACTGGAGTGAACATTAGTCTATTGTACTCAGTATAATATTATACAAACAGGGCTGGTTTNTTTTTTTTTTTAAATTTTTGACCACAGATGAGATTATGCAGCTTTTTAATATTATTTCATAAACGTCTGATTGCAGGCTTCAGCAAGAGGTGCAGGCATTGCTAGGGAAATCAAGTAAGGTATGCTCTGTGCAGCCCAATAATAAGGCTTCCAATACAAAAGTGGAAAAACAAGTCATTAGTTACAACCATCGAATGGAAGAGGTCTAATGGGAGCCACAGGATAAACATTCCATTTTATTATGTCTTCGTTATATGTTTTGCAAGACTCCATGGTTATAAATTAAAATTGCTTTTTGCAGCAGTGGCTGTAAAAAGTTCAAAATCTGTGAATGTACCTATTATTTTTATTTATATCACAGCAGGCTGCTAGCAAAATTAACTTTATTTTCTCCTGTTTGTTAGTTAAAAGATGGAAAATGCATACAAATGCATATCTGCAGGCAGCACTCAAAAATGCCAAACTTTTTCTTCTTTTTTTTTTAATTCAAGATGGTATCAATGTAAAGTGGGAGAGAAAAGGGGGGGGGATACCCAAACATCTCAGATAAAACTAACGTCTTCACCATTACACAAGTTGGTAGGGTCTGATGTTTGTTTAGAAATTTGAAGTAATGCTAGTGAAAGCGTCCAGGCTCTATACTTTGACAGATGAGATGGGGTTTATACTTGAGACCATGTCGCTGACAAAGCAGAAGACTTTCCAGGGCTCTTCTCCAGTCGAACTGGCAGTCTTGAAGACCCTGATTACCAGCAGAAAAAGCAGTGTCAGGACAGGATTTTCCTGTGCTGTCTCCTGCCTTCTGAGCAGGCAGGAGACTTGCTGCTGTGTGAGGGAATGCGTTCAACCTCTGAGTCTCTGCACTGGACTCTTTTCTGAACCTTCCAGTGAAACAATTAATTTGTTTGGTTTTTAATTCAGCTTTTGGAAGTCACTGCCCCAAGGTAACAGCCAGAGCGAGAGATCTGTGGAAGGAAGATTTGTGGTGCTTGGAAACATCCGTTTCTCCTTTTAAAAAGGATACAAAGGATGTGCTGTCATAAACCCTCATCAACCCTTCTGCTGCCATTTAGGAGTTAATCGTTAACTCTGGGATCATAGACAGCTGCCTCTCTCGAGGACAGGCTATCCCATAGATCCGTGGCTTTCACCTTGCAAATCCCAAGCGTCAGCAGATTACTTCTGAGCTGTACTTCCCCCTGATCTATGAAAGCCTGTTGTCAGAAGCTTAAATTCATTATGTGGGGGCCTGCACGTCCAAGGGAGGAAAAAAAAAAAGGTATGCAAATTAAAAGAGGCACAGAACTGCTGCCCTAGGGACTTTCCTACTCTTTTACATTAGTGTTCCCTATGGGCCATTGAGGAGGCAAGCGGAGATGGTCTCACTTGGGCTGGGAATTCCTGCTGTAGGGAGGGACGAGGTTCATGAGCACCTTTCTCTGGGGACTGGACAGAAAGAGTCTCTGGGCAGAGACCATGGTACATCTCTAGGATGGATCAGATCAAAGCGAAAAATGATACGTGCTTCTGAGTCTACACAGGGATGCTGCTACTCCCTGGTTATCACTTTTATTATTTTGCTAGTGTTGCTTAATAATCATTCTAAATACGAGATAATGCCAAGAAATCAATACCATGGGACCTAATTGTTTTTCTATCATCAGGAAATTAAAAAAAAAAAAGGTGTGTTTAGCGCCAAGAGACCTGGTTTAGAGTAGAAACCTGAATTTTCTACACAAGCTGTGTTCTGCAAACTTTGCCTCCCACTGTGCTGACAGTTTCTGAGAAATTATTTTATTTCCCATTTTAGATGTTGGACGGTGACTCAGTATGCCCTGGAAATGCTATCATTCTAGCAATTTTCTCGTGTAGTAGCTCAGCTTAATGTCAGAGAAATGGGTAGTTATGAGTCCAGACACTATAACGTCGGACTTAGGTTCTAAAAATACATGTTTGGTTAACTTTTAGTTGTCAACAACTTTTCTACTGCCACACATGCTAGAAAATGGAATAAGTGGCCTCATGCAATTCCAGTCACTCTCTTTGGTCAACAGAATTATCTATAGAAGATTAAATATGCTGGTAATATGGATAAATGCCATGGCCACTCTTGCCATGTAGTATGTATGCCCTGCTGTATAGAAGTTTGGGAGCAGAAGAGTCAATCGTTTACTAAGAAGAGCAAGTGAGCAAGTGTGAGTCTAGGTAGGCCTTGCTAGTATGTCTGATTTCTCAAATGTCTCCTTTCTGGCTCTAGGCTAGATAGTTTAACCTTTTTCCCTCTTAATTTCCTCTGTAAAACGGGTATAATGTTTACCTCCTGTATCACAGTGGGGGTTTTGAGATTTGATTGTCTGCAAAGTAGTTGTAAAGTCTATAAATGCAAAGTATTATTCCTATTTTCTATGAGAAAAGCAATTGAAATCATGTGCAGAGCCTCTCACAGCAGGCGCAGTGGTTATTTGCAATGAAAGATATTTCTGCACCTTTGTATGGAAATGAAGAAAAGACCTCTCTTAAAGCTGTGGCTATTAAAAACAGTTAACTTTCAGCATTTATGTAGTGCTTTATATTTTCAGAGTGCTCTTATGAATCTTAACTACATATTTCACAAAGTCTCTGAAAGGCTTAGGGCAATATCCTACTTTTATGGTCATTTCCCCGTACTCACAGAGGGAGAAAGTAACTCAGCCGGGCTCACATGGGTAGCAGCCACATGGCTTTCTCCTCCATCGGTCTGCATCTTGATGCAGTGACAGAGGGATAGCGAGGTAACTGTGCTGAGGAGACAAAAAGATTGTCTCACAGGTGGAGACTGAATTAATTAACCAAGTCATATGGTTTTAAGGATGAATTAGTTTCAGGACAGTGAGGTATATACATGCTAGCCTTGAGGAATGATGCAGTGTTCTGACCTTGTCTGGATCTAAGGGCTTTGGTGGGATTTAGGATGAATGTGGCTGACTCTGTCAGGTGTGAGTGTGTGCTTAGAGCGGGAATAGGCAGTGCCTGGTTTGTTTTGTTGCCGAGCATGGGGAAGGGCCACTGACATCAGGCATGACTACTGGCATCCTGGGCTTTTCTGGTTACTGAAGCAGTTGCATGTTTTATGGTGAACCAGATGCAAAGAATGTGGGAAATGAGGAAGAGGGTAAATGTTGTTGCCCAGTGTTAGGATTGTTTAACCAATTTCCTTTGGTGTTCAGCCTGGGATAGCTCATCTGACATTTGGTGGCCATGTTATGCCCCATTTGGTTTTAGAAGGCTGTAAAACAAACTCATTTATGAAAGAAGCTGTTTTGCACCTGGAGTCAGGCTATCTCCGTACAGTAATTCCAGCTGTTGGGAGTTTATGAGATGAGAAGCTAGGAATGGAAGCACGCAAACATTGAAAGAAGCTGCAGCAGATACACCACCACATATACGAAGCTCATATACCGAATCAGAGAAGAGAGTAAATCGCAGAGTAGCCTCTTCTTTTTTGTTACTTCCTGCCTGCCTAAAACAATTACACATTGAACCTAATTCAGGTGTTACAGTGACTTTATGGTTAGCTCGAGGAGAATTAACACCTTATACTTGCTGGTATGTAGGAGAGCTTGGACTGGTGCACACTAACTAGCCTTAACATTTTTCAGTACTTTCTTTCATGAGACATTGATTCTGAGCAAACAGAGATTTTACTTCCCCTATAACAAGGTATCCATGTGTGAGTTCTTGTAAAGAAGCAGGAAGAGGAATACAGTAACAGAAGAGCTCAGGTAAATGACACCCCATGGTGGTTACCCATCCATCCATTTCTGGGAATGTTTGCTCTAGTTTTCAGGGTGGGATGTGGCCGGTTGAGGTTGTTTGTGCACAGACACCACCAGCGATGTGGGACTGGTCAGAAAGGTGTGTTGGCAGTATAGGTAGAGAGCAAAGATGGGTTGCTTGTGAACATGCATCCTCACAGATAAAAAGCAGAAATAATATTGAAAACTTCGGATATTTTGACAGATACATGCTTCTTCCCTAAGCTTTCTTTCCAAGTCACCTACTCCTGATTTTTCCCAGAAGGATTTCTCCATATCTCACATCCTAATTTTCTCAGAGAGAGGGGTTTTCTTCCTGCTTCTCTTACACTCTGCACAAGAGGCAGCTGTTCATTCCTCTTGAGCAACGACTATGTACAAGGTCTGTGTGCAAGGTTCAATATACAAGGTCCAGAGTGTTGTGATGACAGTGAGCAAGGCAGCTATGCTGAGCTTTTGCTGATGAGAGTTTATTGCTGATGGTTTTGTATCAGCTCATATCTGCCTCAGCTGTTCTGCAGATGCCTTTCTTCCCCAGCACTGATTTTTCACGTGAATTGCAGGACACTGAATCCTCAGCAAAGGTGTGCAGCTTTCCTCAGACCTGTGTGATTGCCACTGGATAGATTGGGATTCACAGGAGCCCAAGAGATTTGAGTGCTGGGAAAACCATGAGGACTCATAAATCGGGAGACTACAAGACTGAATATAAAACCCTACCTGACAAAAGGAAGCAGCTTGGCAACTGCCTGACATACCTTGTGTCTGGGGTTTGCTGTGGGGTGTTAACACCCACATGCATGTATGTAGGCAAATATCAGCTGTGTAACTGCACCCATGTTCTTGGTGTTGGCTGCTCACCTGTGATCACCCATGATTTCTGCTCCTTTTGTGCCATCTATCCAAGAAGTTCAAAGTACTTTAATGCTGAGGACTGCAATTTATGGCCTTCATCTGAACACGAGCAATGAGCTGTTTTCACCCAAAACGTGGGTTAGTTTAGGTGGCTTAATGTCAGCCTTTAGCACACTGATCAAAGAATTTGCCAGCTTGGTTTCACAGCTTGGATCCTGTATTACCTTCCTTTCCCCTGGGGGTTACTGTGGATGAGCTGTTCCACACTGATTTCCCACATGGGCCTGCTTGCCCCAGGCATGCGTGATTCAGGTGGCTCATTCTTCTTTCACAGGGACTCTGGTGGGATCTCTAAATCTGCCCGCAAGGGAAGAAGGCTGGGCACTTCTGTGTGCAAGCAGTGAAAGGACCATAAGAATGCCTCTGAATAGCTGGCACTCATCAAGCAGATGGGGAAACCAAACCTTGGTTGGGTTAATTAACATGCCCAAGTCCAAAGAGCGAGTTGGTGCTGAAGTGGGGAAGTGAACCCAGAGGTTTTGACACGCAGTGGTCTGTGCTTCCTCTTAAAAGGAGAAGTTGTGATGGCACCTGTCAGGTCTGAGCATTGTTGTGTGAGGCCATCCAAACCGCCAAATCCAAGTTTCAGTGAGTCTTTCTGCTTTCCTTTGTTCCCACTGTGCTAGGTTGCCAGAGAAGGTCTGAGGGAAAAGGGCATGTCTGAGTGTCTTCCTGGGAGCTGCTGGGCATCACAGGTGGGCCTTGGCCAGGAGCTGGAGTTGGGATGTCTTTCAAGTGATGCTGCAGAATGATATTGCCTTGCTGCTGGGATGCGCAGGCACAGGGCAGTGAGCAAAGCAAACACGGGTGCGTTTGTGTGTGTGTGTTTGCACATCAGAGCACAGCTGCCTTGCCTGCTTATTTCAGAGCACGAGGGAAAGGGGACAGCCAGCGGTCACCAGCCGCCTTTAGTAAAACGTTATCTCAATCATTTGGTTGTGTTGTTTATTATGGGACAGCACTGTCCACACAGCATGTAACTTTATCCCCTGCCTTGTCTTAGTCCAAAGGCTAGGGCAGCCTGATGATGGAGCAAGCCCAAAATTCCTCCTGTGGACAGCACTGGAAGAACAAACCTCAAGAAAGGCTTTGAGTGTAGCTCAAGGCACAGTCAGCCCTGCTTGTTTGATCTCTCCCTGTTTTTGACTTTCTTGCCAACACAACACACATTGGTACTAGTTGATTCATGAATGTACATATTCCCTTTTTCTCACTCTATGACACTCTCTCTCTTGTGTATTCTAACATATAAGAAGGAATTTGTGCAACTGTCTGGCTTCTGTTGAAAGCACCAGGCACCTTACAGGGTTGGCCTTCAGCATTTCCCTCCCTCGCTCTTCGTGTTTTAACATGAATGTGTTTTAACCTAGAGGTGACAGGTCAAGAGCAGGACCAGGCCTCCATCATGTTTAATGCTCTGTTGACCCAGCAGTGGTGGTCCTGGTTATTTCTTGCAGCAGTGAGTTCCAGTGGTTCATTGCTATTTCCTTTCCTCTTTCCTCAGCACCCTGCTCTGTAATACCAGCAGTCCTTCCTTGTTTCACAGTGTTTTCCCCAAGCCAACAGACTGTTAGACTCACCAGTTTCTGCAGTCCCCTGTGTTGTGGAAGGCCATTGCATATATCCATTGCTCTCTTTGCTGGGGTCATTTGCAAATTTGCTGGTGCCACATATACAGATCAGCATCTTGGGAGAGCTGCTAATTTTCTCATCAGTGCGTGAGCTGTTTTGATCCCAGGCTTTGCTTTGGAGAGTTTCCCATTGTCATTCAGTGTCTAGGGAGCTGCTGGCTTTCTTGAGCACCTTTGCTCGCTTGTGCTGGGACACTGGCACTTGTGCCGTTGGGGCGGTTGATCTCTGTGTATTTGCCATATTGTTTCCTCTTGTCACGCCATGTGTCCTCTAATTACACTGCCCTGAATGGGTGCCAGCAGGAGGAGGACAAGACGTACAGCACAACGTGAGATGGCACGGAGAGGTGTTACTCATGTGTGAGGGAAGACTTCATCCTGCCCTTTTAGCAAATGTTTAATATTCAGAGGAATGTCCAAAGTGCTCTCCTTGTTCTCAGCGAGCTAGGGCCTGGCTCTGCACAGTTGCAAATAGCCACTCACAGCCTTGCACGAGGCCCTGCCTGGTGTGAACACGCGGCTGTTTTCACATAGGTCTTTCCTCTGTACGGTGGTGTCCCTGATGCCAAATCACCTTTGAGCATACAAAGCACTTACTGATCCCACCAAAAGCTCTCTGACCAACTGAAACAAATCCACCTTTGGAAATTGAAATAATGCAATGTGATGACTCAGAAACATGAAGGGATTTTTTTGTTTGTTTGTTTGTTTTGAACCACAAATGGTTCTCTTTGAGGTTTACCTAAGGTCAAGCTACAAACTATAGAGCCAAGTTTTGACTGTGCTGATGTTTGGGGCTTAGCTCATTCATTATAAGGAGGCCAGTCCTTAACTGGGATACATAATCAGATTTGAATTTCACCTCAGAGCCAAGAACTAATCTGCAACTTCTACAGTTCTGCATTTTCTGTAAAGTACATATTTATAGTCAATGTAACGCTGCCACATGACTGGTAAACAAGCAAGTCCCAAAAGTAAACACCAATAAAATAGGAAAACTTTGAACAGGATTTACATCATCAAAGTTTCCCTGAATATTTTTAACTATTATCTTTTGTCTAATGTTGTCATCATCTTGCTTGGTTGGTTGGTAATGTGGGTTTTTTTAATTGATTTAATTTCTTAATTGATTCTGTACAGGTTTCTTTTAATGTGAGCTATACACCATGTTTTACTGGTATTATGTGTCAGGGAAAAATGTGTGTCTGATTTGGAGAGAAATCCTGTTTAGGCATGAAGATAAAGCAAGGTTTGTGTAGTAGGTGCAAATTAGGTTTGTTTTCATCCTTTGCCTTAGAATGAGTGTAGTGTTTATGCGGGGATAGGTGGTGCTCATTTCTAGTGCAAAACCAGTTGTTGATCCTCCTAAACGGAGTAAAAGTAGCTGAAAATCCCAGAGAAAAGTAAAGGAGGATTTTTTGGGGCATGTTACATCTCAGGCTGGGGAATGTAACTTTTGCTTTTTGTATCTTCATATGTGATCTTGCCAAAATTTCTAGCGTGCTCGTAGCTCTCTGTCTTCATTGCCGCTCTGCTTTTTTTGACTTGTGATCATCTCAGCTTCATTAATAACAACTAACCCCTTTCATCACTCTGTCTGTCTGTTTATTTAGAGCTTGACCTTTTGAGTGTTTGCACTAACAGTTTCTCTTTGTGAAATGTTCAACCGCCGAAAATAAGTTCCAAGAAAGGGAATGTTATTTTTCTCTTGCATACTTGCAGTGTTCAGAAGACATGCCCGCGCACCTGCTTTTCAAAAGGAGTGCGCCCAGCTGCTCTTGCCTGTTTTGGGGTGTCCAGAGTTTAGGAGGTGGTGCCCTCTAATGAATGTTGACAATTGTGATTTGGCCTGAAGGGTAGCATTAGGATTTATTGGCAGCAGTGATCATAAGGTGGTCAAGGACTTTGTTTTGCATTCCCTTTGAAAAATCCCCTCTCAGGGATGCATTACAAATCACAGTTTCTCCAGAGCTAGCTACACACATGAACAACATTTTGTACCATTTGTGGGGCTTTTTATGAGAGAGATCCTGCAGAACCTGCAGCATTTAGACCAACAAAAGCAATATCGTCTCTTTATTGCCTTACAGCACCTACAATGCAAATGAATGGCAGAGTGATCTTGCATGCAGAAGTCTCTACATTTCTAGTTTTCTGTGAACCTTGGCTACAGTCAGAAATAAAATGTAGATACATAACAGGACAGCGAGGTCTCGATTTGGCAGTCATTCTAGAGGTGAATATGTTACTCTCTGAACCATTGATAAAATTTCCTGTATGAAGAAGGTAGAAAGTTTTAGCAGGAAAAAGCAGAATCTCTGACCAAAGTAGAGGAGCAAACACTGAAAAAACACAGAAGCCCTGTTGCCTCCCAGAGCAAACCAAAACTGGGGAATGAAAGACTCCGAGAAAGCAGGACAGTAAGGATTCCTTTCTACCACAAGCAAAAGCAGCTTTGAAATGGTTGTTACATGGGACAGCACTTCAGGTACCCTAGTGCTCAGACTTAGGCTAGAGTGACTCTGAATGGTTTTGTCAGGGCTCTAGCATGCGGCTCCTCTGGTAAGTGTGAGAGAAACTAAGAAACCACAGGGAAATGACTGCAAACCCCTTTGTCAAAAGCTTTGAGAAACCTTCCTGTCTTTGTCTTTTCCAAACTTGTCATGTCAACCTGAGCCATTGCTATTCCTAAATCTGTTACGCTACAAAACACAGCACACGTGCAAGCTGCTGAGTTGCTGTTTAATGAGGCATAGTTTCCTATTGCCTGCGAGACAATTTTTACAGACATGAGGTTTGCACTTCGGTTTGGTTACGAGAGCCCAGCCCTGAGCTCGAGAGGCTTGCAACGTCTTCAAGCAAGGGACAGTCCTTCTGTTATTTCTGCACCTCATTTAACAACCCTGTTGAACTTACTAAGATTGATCAGATGAAAGCCATGGTCAGATGCCACCTCTTTGGCCCCAAGAAGAGCTATGAGAAGTTAAGTCTTTGCGGTATGTGGTGTCACCATTCAGCTGCACTGTCACCTGCACTGTTGTAACCACATGGTGCAGGAAACAGCAATGCATTAAAAAGAGAAAACATGCTGCTCCCATCACAGTCATTTCAGGCTCAAAGCCTGGTCTGGCCATGTCCTCTGGTGCGTAACAACTTTCACTGGCTGCGGGTTCTGGCACCCGCCTCGCACTCAGGTTTCTCAACATTCAATCTGTTGATTAGGCGCCACGTTTTATTTAAGTCCTGTAGGATTTGCAGCTGGCCAGATTGCTCATGCTGAAATATGTGAATGCCGTGCCTTGCAGGGCACTGTGATTCATCTGCAAGTGCGAGTAACCTCCTAGGTGTCTCTTGCCCAATCCCTGAGCCTAGACATGGCCGGGCTCTTCCTCAGCCAGTAACTCATGCTGGTGCTGATGGTTTTTTCCCAGTATCTCTGGGTTAGCTTGTAAGGTTGTTGTTCGTTTTATTCCTTCCCCTTAATTGATTATCTCTGACACTGTCCAACACATGCTGCCTTTCTCTGGACTTGGTTAGAGTAGATTTGTTTTTTGTCACTGCACTTATACAGATTTTTCCTTCTTGGTTATCTGACTGTAGTTTGCACCCCAGAATCCATGATTTATTCACCTGTCTGCAGCTTCAGTTGCTTCTTTTGCTGTGGTCCTCACCCTGGGTGGGCCTTGTCATGAGTGCCACCAGTTGGCCCCGGGTGTTTATCTTCAGCTTTATACATCCAACGCCTGTTTTTGTCCATGGTGATAATCCACCACTCCCTCCATGTTGCTGCTATTCTGTAATGACAGTCATGCTGATAGAGTTTGGTGCAAAGCCAAGCACATTAAGCAGAAAGATTCACATTCAATGGATTTCTTTCAGTTTTGGATCATGTTATGGGGACAGAATGAAGCATTTAGCACCCAACATGCCACTAGTGTGCTGAAAGCAAAATTTTAATAATGTGGTCACCACGCTAACTCTGCTCCATCACAGGACAGCAGCTCTGTAATGCAGCATCCAAGCCAGGCAACCTCTGCCCTGCTTGTTTTTTGGTGGCATTACAAAAATGGAGATGGGCAGTTGTGGTAGACCAGCTCCATGCATCTGTGACCTTTGTTAGGGATGGGCATTGTTTCTTACATGCTGTGTCCTGCAGCAGTGGGGAGCATGGAACAAATGGGGTGATGCTGACCAAGAGTTACAGGGAAAGTGGAGGGCACCCAGTGACTGGGTGGAAAGAGACAGAGAGAGGGAATACGGAAACTCCCTGGTGACAATGGAATATAACTAATAGGTCCCTGCAACTGTCTTCCCTTTCTGGTTACAATTTCCCTCTTGATTTCCAGCATGGAGAGCAGCAGGGGAAGCCAAAAGTCTTTCCTGCTGGCAGAGAGGAGCAATTTGGACGTCTCTCTGCCAAAAACATACATTCTTGAGGGAACAGCCAGATGCCTTGGCATCACCCAAGGTGTCTCAGTTCATTGAATCTTAGAAATGTAAAGGCTGGGAGGGATGGAGACTATCTCATCCCATTCCCATCAGTGAAGCAGAATTAAGTACATCCCAGGGAGTAGCTCCCAGACGCTTCTCCTGGCAAAGGCCACTTCTGTTTGGGGATCCCACTGTTGCTACCAAATATCCACTGAGTCCTGACCTGAGTTCCTGCTGGAGTGGTGTCATGAGGACACCCAGGCTCTCCCCACATACTTTCAGTAAGATAGCCCTGTCAAGATGTTTCCTCCATGCCAAGCTGGATATCAGGAGAGATGTGGGCCTGCTGTGGGGACAGAGAGCTGCGGTGCTTTTAGGAGTAGATTTGGAAGGGTTTGAGACCTGGGCTGCCTTGTCTCCTCTGTTCTTAAAAAGAGGGAAATCTGCAGTTCTGTTGCCAAATGGTGATATTTTTTTTCTACAATATAAAATCAAGGCCTCGAACTTGGTTTTGCAAACACAAGTTAGAAGCTGTTCTTTCTCATTAGAAATAACTCTGCAGTGAGAGAGCGATACTGCAGCTGTAACACATTGCAATCTCTCTTCTCGTTTTTCTTTCCTTTGAGGCCAATTTTTTCTCTCTGGCACCCAGCATTAGACGTATACATCTATATTTGGCTACTAAAGCAGCAGCCCGAGGTATGATTTTCCATAGCACAATGCATTTGACTTCAATAGGGGCTTCAGGGACGCAGCAGTTCAGAAAAGCTGACCTCTGATTTAGTGTTTACAGATGCATTTCAAAGCTTGACTTCAGACACATGAATTTGAAAATGTTTGACCTAAAGTCCTTTTCCCCTTTCAGTTTATTGCCAGCTCTTATCTGGTCGTTACTGTAGCAGGTCACCACGTTATCCCTTAGCAGCAGCCATCAGTAAGTGTCAATTCCCAGCAAATGAATTCAGCAACGTGCCAATATATTTTTTTTATGATGGCTATTTAAAGATGACAAAAATCATAAATCTTCCAGGCTTGTCATTGAGAGTTTATATTGAGTTTGTTGATGAAACAACTTCACAGCTCAGCTGAAGAGGAACTGCAGGGTTTGAAGAAGCAAAAGGCTTTTGATAGTGTGCAGTAGTCCAAGAAATTGAAGATAAAAACCAACTTGCTGGCATTTTGTCCATATTCCTTCTTCCTCGTCAGAGCGAGAGCTTCTCTTCACACCCCTGAAAGAGTCTGAGCATTTTCCAGCCCTTGTAGAGGCCAACCACCACATACAGCAAGGGGATGTTTTTAACCCTGGGGGTTACAGAAGGGGAATTAAGGCACTGAGGGTGGCAGTGGGGGCGAGCACGACCTCCCTGAGCGCAGCAGTGTTTCTTTCTCTCCGTCTTCACATCCTGCAGTGGAAAGTTCCATTGCAATATTGTTGTTTTACAATTGCAAATTTTATTTGCTGAGGAAAGTTTGAATCTTGTGGACATTTTGATAACGGCCTATAAAGTCTCCTCCATAAATCTGTTTGGTGCATCCCCTGATTTCCATTTGCATTCTTATCCTCCATGCAGGCCAATGGCCCTCATTGACACTTACTTACTTTGCAGTCAGCGAACTGACTAGCAGAGTTTATGGAGTAATTGCAGCATTATGCAACAAGTGGGAAGGTTTATGGCTTTGGGTAGAAGGAAGATATAATTGTAACAACTAAAATAGCTGCTTTAGCAACCACCATAACACCAGGCTGGTCCATAAAACTCCTAAATGGATTGAAAATAAAGTGTCTAAAAAGTGTGTTTCAGGAATAAGCCTCTATTTAACAGAGAGGAATGGATTTTTGCTGGGCTTAGTTGTTGAAGTTGTTTTAGATATGATTCCCTTTTTCTTGAAAAAACAGGGATTTGCTGATCCTCCAAGCTTCAGCTGACTGCTGTTGCTGAAAACGGTGGCCCAGTGGTTTTGCAGTAGTATATTTATCAGTCAAAGTAAAGTTAAATGTAATGGTAATATCTTTTGTTGTAACAAAAGTTATCTTGGGTATCTTGTATATTCATTCATTAGAACACTCACTCTTGTGTCTCCCCCCAAAAAAGCCCTGTTCTCCAGCAAATAAATCAGATTGTGAGATAGATCCAATACTAGATCATTCTAAGCTCTGAAGAGAAGTTATGGTTTGAAAATGTGGCCCTTGGCTAAACTCCCATTGACTCTGGCTGAGCTGAAATTCCACCTGTGATATGGTAAGCACCATTTTTTTTTTCCATTAAGTGAAGCAGAGTCACATTGAAGGCCCTTTAAGTGTCCTTGTATTTTTCAGTCTTCCTGCAAATTATATTCTCATACTTGACCAGAGACCCTATAAAACATGTATGTGCTAAATCAAAAAACTAACAGCACAGAATTGTCTTATGTCTTGGTACAGAGTGCAGAGCCATTGTTTCCTTTTTGCCTTGTTGTCTCAGAGAATCACAGCCCCAGTGGCTGGATGCTGTTATCCCCTGAGGTGAATTTAGAAACAAAAGCCCAAGGTGAAATCTCCTGCAACTGTATTAGCCACAAAGACCAGTGACTCGATCTTCTAAATGCTCTTGTAATAGCACTTCCAGCTCGCTTCATTGAGCTGCCCAGATTCGTGATTTAGACCCTTTATAGGTGGATGGGTGTTTATATAGCCATACTATCTGCATATGTGTATATTGTATGTATTATACATATGTATACTATATACTTGGGACTAGATTCTTGAAAAATCAGGTTCTTGTTCTCCCAGCAATTCTTTTCTGCTGGTGCCGAAAGCAGAGCATGCAGAGGGTATGTTAAAAGGACTGAGATTGAAGGAGGGAAACTGGGACATCACAAGTATGCCCAAGTGAAAGAAGTAAAGGTAATGTAAGTTTAATGCAAAGGATTTCAAAACTTTGAACTCTTGTGCATCAGGCCTAAAGCCCATAGTAGATTTTGCAAGTGATTTTGGTGCTACCAGTTCCTCAGTTGAGTTTAGTTTAAACTACTAAGCAAAACTACAAAGCCTCTTCTGCGTAATTGCTAGAGGGTCTCAGAAAACTAATTTCCACAGCAGAGTGCACTGAACTATGACACTTGGCCTAAGAGAGCAGCAGTAGGTTGCTGTCCTGTACGTGGAACAGCAGAGAGTAGCACAGCACAGACTACTTGCCTGTGCTGGCTATCAGCCGTGCTAACAATAATCTGTTCTGCAAATATCTCTCCAGTCATGCATATTTTAAAATGCCATTTTAATAACTGAAGGCTTAATACTAAACTTCCAAACTTTTAATGTTGTTTACACAACATACAAATTAGACCAATTTTGACAAGCCCTGAACCTTTGTGAGGTGGTTATGAGCTTGTTCTGTAACAGCAATAGCCTTTCAGGAATTGCAATAAATAAATTCATGAAATTAAAAGCCCTGTGGTGAACTCCAACCAGGGCAGTGGATCAACTGGAGGCTGTCTGCCTGCTGCAGAACACGACTCCATCTTCTCTGATGAATCACTGAGTTGTGCGTGGCATTAATAAACATGAGCCAGAGAGCAAAAAGGGTGTTATCTAGATGTAATGAGCTCCTGAACTGACTTCGAGAACGTGGCATGCTGACAAGGTGTCATCAACTATGAAGCAAGGCAGACCCTCTCACCTCTGAAGCCCAGTGATAGGTATCGCAATGGTTATCTGAACCATTATCTGTGGAGCCAGCCAAGCGTGGTTGCCCCATTAACATTTCATGTGCAAAGAGAAGAGGCTGCGAATGCTTAAAAGTCTCCCAGTGGCTAAACTGCAAAGCTTTTATATATTCTTTAATTGAAGACTTAGCACACAGGCGTGTGTGCGCACATAATCTTCAGCCTGGAGATTTCAAGCTGTTAGGTAAATGAAATATTTCAATGAGAACTTTCTGGGTTTTGTCACTGGATACTGTTAGCCCTTAGTAAATTAGGAATAAATACTTGCAAAGAGAATTTCATTCTTCTTTAGCACTATTTTCTGATGGCAGCTGGACACATAATGCAGCCACAGAGTGGAACTCCTTTATAAAGAAGTGCAAGTACAAGCTCTTCTGACACTTGCAGGCAAAGCCCTGCAGCTTCATAGCAGTAGTCAGCAGTATTTCAAACAGTGAGAAGATAATGGTCACTGTGAAAGGTAAGAAATGGATTTCGATGGTGGAATTTCAAAACCAAGCACCGTTCCAACAATTGTGACCAAATCTTTTTGCAGCAGAGTCAGGCCAGAGGGAGACCTGAATCATAGTCACACTTGAAGCCTTTTTTCATCCCTTTGGTTGTAAAAAAAAAAAAAATGGTTTTAAAGTGGGGGTAACTAATCTGCACCTGCCCTCTGCAGGAACTGCTAAAAAGGTGTAGGGCAGATGTGTACCAGGGATCTCGTGGGCAGGAGGCTGATTCTTTCAGTGTATGGGTACTTACAGAACACAGGTATTTTGGTTCACTTTTATTTTTCCCCTCTTGCAATTACATCACTATGGTTGTGTCCAGTCTTCTTCTGCCCACCTTGAAAACAGTGTGTGCTCTGATTGTCAAAGGGTGTTCAGTAGTTTTTAAAAAGCCCATTTCCTTTGAGATGTCAGGCAGCAAGATGTGTCAGTGTCTTCAGCAAATGTTGGTTTAGGGTTTTGAATGTGATTTAAGGTACTGTGAGCTGTTAAATAACTTATATTTTTGTCTGTCCTGCCCTCTTGTGAACCCAGATGTTCTGCTTAAATCCTGAGAAGGGGAAAGTGAACCCGACCAGTGTGTCTGTAGGTGAGAGACTTGCAAGAAAAGTAATGTGAACTGCAAAAATGGAGAGAAGCCTGCTGTTTCTTTGGTCTTTCTCATGCATTCCTTCAACACAGAGAAGTCTTTAAATGCATATCTTTTCTGAAATGCCCCATTTCCCTTTCCCCCTCTGTAATGGTTCTTGCTAGCCACCACTATCCATCAGCCCCTGATTTGAGCTCCAGCTGTTTAGATCCTTCCTGCTTCGTGAATTAATAACAGGGACAAAACCCAGTGAAGTAGGAGAGAGGAGGGGATGCCGCCGGAGGAGCCCTGTGGCTCTCACGCTGCCGCCGCCACGGCTTTTTCAGCATTGGACAGAGCTCTGCGGCACGGTGGGGATGGCAGGGGAGAGCGAAGTCCCCACGCCAGGCTGCCGTAGGCAGCGGCAGGACATCCAGAGATGTGCAGTGTTGGGCCAAGCTTGCTGAGGTCTGAGAGTGTTTTACCACAGGTACCAGCGGAAGGCCATAAGAAGAAATCGCAGTAGATTCCTTGGATAAAAGCTTCCAGGGAATTTGGTTTTGGCTGGATGGGGACTGCAGGAGCGTGCTCTTTTGATGGTAATTCAGATAACCTAGTGGAAACTTAAATATTCACTTATAAACCAGTATAAAAATAATACTCCCCATCTGTTTAACTAGTCTTGGTCTGTCTTGTAACAGTTCACTGACCATCTGTTACCGTGGCGTAGAGATAGACATTATGAATGCATTTCAGACTTCGGTTTATTTTTGGTTGCTAGTACATATGGACCATGTTCTGTTACTCTCCATGTGTTTGTTCACAAGGACTTCTCAGCACAAATTTCCCTGGGAGGGGTGTTTCAGAAGGGGGGAAGAAGGGGAAGAAAAGCAATTAATTTTCTACTTCAACAATCATAAATAGTTTCTAATTTTGATCCCATCTCACTCTCTTTTCCCCCAGCAAGCTGTGTGGATGGATGAAGCAGCCAGGGGAGGGTGGCAACCCAGATGTGAGCTATCTGATTAATGAAGTCACTCTCAGGCATGCATCATAAAACTCAGACAAAATGAATCATTTCAGAGTTCTCTTATCCGTGTTTCTCCTCTCCCCTCTCTTTCACGTGCTTAAAGGTTGGGCAGGGTGCTCAGGCACACACCCACTACCTCAGTGCTGGTTAGTCCCCATATCCAACAGGTGCTGTAGATAAAATTGCATTTAGCTGGTTGGATGCATTTGCAGGACCTGCTCTTGGTTTTATTAGTGGTGCTCACAGTAGCCCAAGTCAGAGTAGTCTCTGCACCAGGCAAAGATGAAGGAAAAGTGGCTCCTTTCCAGGACCAAGCAGCGTTATGAAAAGGAGATGGTATTTGGTTGGGCTTCTTCATGCTGCAGATCACCATTTGTTGCTACGTCTGTGGTGTGTGGCTGTTTTATTGACCCTTACTGAGTTCAATCTTGGTGAAATGCATTGGAAGCAAATTTTTCCTAAGATGATAATGTTGTTCCTTGTGGATAGCTTCCAGGCAGGGGCTTCATAGTCCAGCGGAGCTGGAAGTGGTGCTTGTATGCCAGAGCTGGCTTTTCTTCCTGCTTCTGTTTTACAACAGGGTAACTTAATTCATATCTATAGTACTCCTGTCTTTGAGTGGCATGATGTGGAAGTGAAACTTCCACAGCCTAACCAGGTACGAGCTAGGCAGCCGTACAGCTGCTAGGCGATGAAGCTTAACGCTGACATAGACTCCATTCCTTTGATGGAAGCATTTTAGAAAGGCTGTGCAGGTGACACAGGAACATTCCAGGAGTTTGTCTGTACTTGTTCCTATTGCTTATAAAATGTTTCTTGCTTTCTTTCTAAGTTAGCTTATTTAGACAAGCAACAGCATTGATTCAGGCATTGCCTAGTGCTCCAAAAGAAACAAGGTCAGCTCTAGATCAGCTATAAGCCATCACGACTCCTTTTGTCAGGAAACCTTTCTAGCGCACACAAATGCTATGGGGGAAAACACAGCCATAATAAATGTTGCACTGGAAGAAGCCACATGAATATCTAGAAGGAGCAGTGCCTCAGCAAACTGCTGTTTCCAGACTGGGGAAGCATTTCAGGATCATACATGCGTTCACAGTATTATTGACTTTTGAACACAAGGAGTGGGCTCCTATGTAGTGTGGAGAAGCAACCAAATCCCTCTCATCAGGAAATGATAGCACTTCTGTGTGTGTAACTATAGCGGATGTGTGGACCAAACAGGATTATGGTTCATTCAGCTAATTAGCCCCCTTGTTTTTAGACAAGACCTACTTTATAAAAATCAGGTGAAAGGATTTCTTGCATATATTAGTTACCAAAGCTTTGTTAACACCTCACCACCTTTAATCTCTCTCTGTTCTTATTTGTATTTAGTAATCTATCTGAATTAGCAGTGGTGTGACCCATTCTCTGCTGAGGCCAGACTGCCAGCTTATAGAAATTACTGAAACGAGGCGCCAAAGTAATGTAAGGACAAATGCCTCTCCGTACAGATTGGCATGAACACTGGAGGCAGCATTTGAGCGTAATATTGACTAATTATTTAACCATGAGTGGCAGCTTTGAACATTGTGTTCTTTTTGCTTCGCTTCCCACATTTACTGTGAATCTAATTACGAAGGGAACAAGTATTTCTTCTCAGGTCGCTGAAAACACAGCAGCTAGCTTTGGGAAAGTGCATGGGATGCAAAGTGGAAGCAGCCATGAACTGCGCGTCAGCTAGTTCTCGTACTAGAGCTAGTACTACCATGCTAGCATTAGTACTCAGTGAACAGAGAGAGCAGGTGTTGGTGGAGATCTGGTCTGAAAATCCAAAAGCTGCTGATATGAGAAAAATAGGTCTTGGACTAAAAATGCGTAGTTTGAAATGAGCTGCTCAGATTATTAGCAACATGATTTTTTTTTCCTCCCCTTCCAGAGGGCTTGGCTTTTTAATGATGATTCTTTCTGTGATGTTAACAAGAAGTGTCCCCAGTTGGATGCTTTTCAGTAGGGGTCACATGTATCAAGAGATATGACCCCTTAGAAGAGGAATGTAAGCTTCTGGCATTCACATTGTGAGCAAAATCTCTCTGCTGTAGATGGAAACTTTTCTGGATTTAAAGGAATATGTATGTACAGTAACCACCTGGATCCCCTGAATGATAGGAGATAACTTTCAGTTGCTTGAGAAGGCAGATGGTCACCTTATTTTTTCCCTTGCCACTATCTTTTGGTCTCCTAACCCATGAGATGAAAAATAATAGACTTCAGCTCCCAAAGAGCTGAAGCAGTAAACATGGCAGTAAGGTGGGAATTAACATTTGAGTGCTGCACTGCAATTTGTGACACTCTGACCAATTAGGCATGTATCTAAGAAGAAATCTGAGTCTGTTCCTATTTATTCTGCAGCTCCTAGAGAAAAGGACTGTCTCTTCAAATGGAGTTTGTATACAGTAAAGTCAGACTCATGACATAGACCTCAATGGAGACTTGTGTCCCAGAGTTACCCTGGACTAACCTCTCTTAGTGCTGAGTGTAGGCTTGATGTCTCAGCTTTTACTTGAAAAGTATGCTGTTGTGGCCTTGTGCCTTCCCTCAGTCCTTTGGAGTAAGCCTATCTTCAGTGTTGGATTTGTCAGGTTCAGAGAACATGGTTCTAGCTCAGCCCAGAGGTGAGCTGTGAAACTTGAGTCTGTACATCCTCTCTGGCCATGTGCATATTGCTGGGATCTCCAAGGGCACCCGTCTGCCGCAGCTCGTTGTGCGGCTGCCAGCTCAGCCTCTCTATGGCTTGTTGGGTTTCTCTTCATACGCAAAAGGTCACCTGGAAGATTTTGCATGGCCCTCAGGCTCATTCAGAGTTGTGGGAGGCAGCTGGAAGACAGTGAGTGCCTCAGTGGAGCAAAGCTTGCTGGATTGCTAGCCATACTCCAAGCTCCTCCCAGCAAGCCTGGCTGCACACACCTGTGCTTTTGTGGCAGATTAGCACAGTAGTTGTGGCAGGCTAAGGACACCGTTGGGTAAAAGACCTCATTGCTGCTGCCTTGAGGTGCATTCTTGGAGGCTAGAGTCATGTGAAGTATAAATATATCCTCTTACTCTTTCATCTGGAGTCAGATGATGCCAGGCTATTATATTAAACGCTGTGTTGCAGTATGTACTCTATGAATGACTTTGTGAATGATACTTTTTTCCACAATAAATTAGGTGGAAATCCTCTAGCTCTAGACCAAGGTGTTAATGCCAGCCATAGCCCTTACTTCCTTTCCATTAAGCTTTATTGAGTTAGCTATGGTTGCTACTTGCTGATTTTCCTCTGTGAGAAATCTGCTGGCTGTCTTTCCTGGAAGTGCCCAATGGATGATTTTAACTACAGAAGTTATTGAGACATGCCAAGACCAAGATGTCAAGGTTGGCCTTGAGCATTTGTCTCCGCACTACCGGAAAATTTATTTCTGAAGTAAAATGATTGCCAAAAACCCATTAGATAACTTGATGTCCTCTGTTCCTGGTTATTTTCAAAGTTTGCTACAGGGCTCTGATCCCAAAACGCACTTTTAATAAACTTGCAATTGCTTTGTTTGTTTTAATTTAAGGTATCATTTCTGCAAACACATAGTTGTACCGCTTTCTCTTTGTCCTTGATGCTGAGTTGGTTGTGCATATTAATTAAGGGCCATTAGCAGAGCAAATGCAGAGCAGTGCAAAATGTGACTGAGCACATGTGCTATGCTGCAGACTGCAGTGTTCTGTGTTGCACCACTTTTTGATGGGATTTGAAAAATTGCAGGTGAAAACATACTCTTCCTTTATTAGCCACTATTATTAGAACCATATGGCTTGAACTGAGGAATAAAGTGCGTCTGGCATGTATCAACCTAGCATGTCTCTGCAGATGAATATAATTTTTAAAATGTAGATTAAAGGGGAAATGAAGGTGGGCTAGTGTTGTTCACACTAGGAGATGCTGGCACGATTTCTCATCTTTAAGGTCATGCCACAGGGTCACTGGAGGATAACGCAGTGGTGCAGGGCAAGTTCTCTATAGGAATGCTGATGTACTGGTGTACACTCGTATTCAACTTTTTGTATTCCGTCATGAGAATTGTCCTTGTTTGTGTAGAGGTTAACATGTGATACATAACATAAATTCGTGGAGGGTATTTGCATATTGGTGTGCTGCTGCTGTGCTGCTGAGCGAAGTTCAAGATGAGACCTTGACCATCCTTGCCTGGCTTGTCATGAGATCAGAAAGCATGCTGTCACATTGCGTAAGAGTCTCTGTTTTTGGGAAGAAACATAAATCCTCCTATCTCAAAGCAGTCTAATTACAAATTACCTGGAGTAAAGAAGGAATTAGTCTTTTGACATACTACTTAGTATTTTATTGTTTTATGCTGCTTGTGTTTTTTACCACTTCATTATCGGATGATGGTCCCTCCTGAAGGTGGGACCCTGCAGTGGGTAGAAACCACAGATCTGGTCTGCCCTGGGGATTACATGAGCTTCCCTTTGTCTAGAGAGTGTTCTGAGTACAAGGACTGTGGACACCCAAGGTTTGTGCTGTGCTATTCCTAGGAAAGTGAAATGCTGCTTCCTTGGTCTCCAGAATTAACATATCTAATAGGTCCTCAAACACATACTTTATTTTCCTCCTTCTTGGGATAAGAGGGTATATTAAGCGATCTCTCAAAATCACTTCCAAATCTGTTCTCTCTTGTTATTTCTTGTTATTTCACACTGTCTCCTCATGTGGCACGGGGCTCCAGCCATAGGCAGCATCCCGAGGCAAACAAGATCCTGTTTCCAATTGCCACCTCTCACCCAGCTGCCATCATGGAAGAGCCTCATCGATCCAACAGCAGCCACCACCAGCCTAACATCATCTAGTAGCTAAAAATAACGCAGGGTGGAAAAAAAGACCCAACATCTAAATATAAATCTCTAATGCCTCAGCAGGGAGCATTCCATTTCCTAATCATTCAGTCAAATTGTTTAAAGATTGATTAATACTGGAAAGACCTTTGTTTCCATCTTGGTCACTGGTCTCTCCTTACCCCAGCTCTTTCTTGAGAAGGCAGAAGTTTCCTTTTCCTTCCTTCCCAGTTTTCCAGCAGCCCTTCCCTTGCTTGTGTGCCCTGTCTCATAAGCCAGGCTGTCCGCTGGAGTGGTGGGAGCAGCATGCGGTGCCTGGCCGTGTTCGCAGAGCTCTGCTGGCTCCTGCAACAACCTCCCAAAGAGCAGCATGTTTGGGAAGAGGAGGGGTCCAGAGGGCACAGTGTGGCATGCAGGGCACCATGTCTTGCCGGCTGCAAGCAGGCACGGCTCCCATGAAGTCAACCCACTGAGTTGTACCACCTGGGCTTTCCACCCACCCTTAATCGTAGCACAGGTTGAATGAAATAACACGCAGACATGGAGAAAATGGCGAGAGTGTTTTTTTCCCCAACCCATCAGCTGGCTGCTTTTGAAAATCAAAGGCTAGAGAGATTTCTTTCCTCAGGAACACATGGCAAGCAATCGTGCTCCATTGTTGCCGGCAGATTTGTTTTTGCACACTTCAGACAGGAAGAACGGCACTCTTGGGGCGAAGAAGCTGGCACAGTGCGAGCGAGGTGGGAAGAGGGGAAAGAGCCAGCAAGTGGCAGTGAAATCTGCGGCGGCTTCGCGATGTTCCCTAGCAACCTGCGCCCCGGAGAGCCGCTTGCAATGTCTCCTCTTTATCAGCGCAGCTGCATGTGATGTACTAGCCTCACCATGGTCTGACTCGCGCTATTTTGGGTTTAAAAACCGAAGCGTGTGATTGCAGTGCTGTGATGGGCATAAGGACTTTGGATTGCTCTCTTGCACAGATGGGAGCTATTCACAAGGAGGGTTGGGAAAGTGACTTTCTGTTCTTGCTTGAATGTTGTCTGGTACCAGCAAGTAAATACCGTCTTGTGGCTTGAAGACTTTGTGATGAGTAGATTAGATAGCTCCCCTACCATTTGTTTTCCCCATAAGGTGGTATTGCAGGGAGGGCTTGTGTGGATGTTTCTGGAGTAACTTCTTTCCTTCCATCCACAGCAGACACACGTGGGTCTTTGCACATCAGACACGTGGAACATCTTGCTGTCTGGGGCACCTATGCTGATTTTCTTAATGCTTCCTTGCCTGCCGTTTCCCTGCTCCTGACCAGACTCATTGCATCCTGTCTAGCCTCTGGGAGGTTTTAATGGGGATACAGCATTGAGTGCCAGATGGGCATTCCTGTGGACCAGGACAAAAGAAGCCCTCTATTTGTTTAACACTGATGTTTACAGCCCATACGGTAGGTGCTCTGAATGTGAGCTGCCTCATGCACCTGAAGTGCTGGAGATACAGCATCTTGGAGGTGGTAAAAGAAGAACAGTCACTGTGCCTGTTTAGGACCCAGCTTCTTTGTTATACCATTTCTGAACAAGGTTTCTTTGATTTAGCATCTGTAACAAAACCATAAAGTAGCTTAATATTGCACATAAGCGTCCTTTCCTGTAAGCAGCTTCAGCCCTGAAGATGATCCATAGGGCCTTCAGCTGGCTTTGCTCAAGTCCCTTGCAGAATGTGTCACAACTGCTATCACAATCACAGAAGCATAAACAATAAGGCTGGAACAGACTTGAAGATCTGTCTGCTGCTCAGAGACAGAATCAACTCTGCCTAAGACATTCTTCACAAATATTTGTTTGTTCCGACTCTGAAAGTTTGTTCCAGTGATGGAATTCGCAGACTCTCCCCATGTAATCTCTTCCCGCACTATGCTGGCCTCACTGTTTCTCCTCCTCCACGTTGCAAATCTTCTGAAGCGTGTGAGTGATTTTCAGATATGTCCCCTACATAGGGAGGTGGCCTGAGCCCCCTATTTAATAGTGTAAAACTAATGCAGAGGGGCAGAAAGGGACCATGGAAAGAAGAACACATAGTTTTGAGAGAAAGAAGAGTAAGGAGTCTGCAAAGTGACGTTCACAACTTTTTTCTAGGTATGCTTTTGAAATTTGCTTGACTCTTAGGAACAAGGGTAGGTGAGAAGGGAGGTGGAGGAGTCATGCTTGCTCTGAGGTCCTCTCCAAGAGCCAGCTCCTCAAAAGGAGCAAGGAGGGAGAAGGCCCTGAAAAGCAGGTTAGTCTGAGCTGAGAGGCGGTAGCAGGAGTCTATGAAAGCCAGACTGAGAGGGGCCCCATAGACGGGGACAGGGACTTTAACTAAGTAAGCCCTAGAGTGTCACCTGCAAGGAAGCAGGTTTCAATCACCCATATCCCCAGAGAGTGGGGTCTTTGTCTGCAGTGTTTGCTCTTGGTCTGGCAGGCTGGGAGCTGGTTTTCTCCCTATGTCATATGTTCCTGTGAAAGAAAAATGCAGCTGAGAGCTCAGGGAGCTGCAGTTAGTCTGGGCCAGGCTTGGACAGCCTTGTTGACTCAAATAGTGCCTCTCGACCAGCCAATGTACACCTGAGAACATTGCTCACTTTGGCACGCTGAGCTAGATCCTCCGCTGCTGTGTAAATCAGCGAGTTCCCTGGAGCGACTCTGATTTGCACCATCTGAATGTCTAGCCCATCATTTTCAAGTAAATTCTGCAAGCAAAATTATATATATATCTTTGTTTTTCCCCCTCCAGCCTTTGCTCAGTCAACCTGCGAGCTGCTTAATCATTAAAAAACAGAAGGGGGCTGCTGCTGTTGTTGTGGTTGGACAGGACACAAAAATGTTTCACGGACAAAGAGATCTTTTTAATACATCAAAGTGGTCCAGGCGCAACATTATGTCCTGCCACAGCCCTCAGCCTCCTCAGCTGTAATTGCACATGCCACTGCCTCTTTCGGTTTGCTCAATTCTCCACAAAGTACTGCTTGACCAATTAGTGAGATAAGTTCGTCTATAGCCCAGGAGGTATGTGGACAGCCTTCTTAGCTGCATCTCTGTACATGGAGGAGTGTTTTGACAGCTAAACATGGATCTTGTTGAGCTGTCAGTTCTGCTAACTCTCCCAAGTGTCTCTTATTTATTGAGCCATCAGGCTCTTCCTGACCTCCTCAAAGTGAGTCCCAGACTCACACAAAAGATGGCACAGAAATACAGCTCAAGCGTGGCCTTCTGAGCAGGGGGAGTTTCTTCAAGCATTTGATGCCTTGAACAGCCCAGATCATTAGGTCTGTATGTCACTGCAGTGGCTGTGCCTTTAGGCTGGCGGCAGCCTCAGAGACTGCAGCTGGGGAAATTCAGCTTCCCTTTCTTAGTGCACAGCCTGGTTTGGCTGCCAAGATCTTGGGGCGTTTTAGGAGGGTAACGGCAAAGCAGAGAATGAGGGAAAGCAGTAGAATGGCCCTGAATCCAGGGAGCCCCACACCCACTTCTGGCTCCAGTGCTGAGCAAGGAATTTCTTCTTGCTCTTTATTCCTAACCTGATCTGGCTTGGAAACCTTAGGTACTTCTGCAGTACACAGCACAATCCCTGCAGCACAAGCAGCTGTGCACTTACCGTCTGGAGCATTGTGACCACAAAGTAGTTTTTGTTTGGCTGAAAAGTGTGCCTGTGATGGACATGGGATCATGCATTAGATGCAGCAGGGGAAGCAGAGGGGGAAGCATGTGACATTTGAATGCCATATAACCTTTCTGTGTGGGAATCAAGTGAGACTGAGGATGTAGTGCTCTGCTCTGGGTGCCCAGCTCCCTGATGCCCCAGCAAAAACACATGCACATGTATCCGGAAGCATCTGACCAGTCCCATAGTCTGAAACGAGTGGGTTTTGGTTAGCATTGGATGGTTCTCATACAAGGGAGCGATTTCAGTAAAATCAGCTGATGCCGAACCTCTCGTTTACTCTTACTTTCCTTCTTGCTCCCTGCTCAGAGTCTGCTGTTAGTCCATTCTTCCATTTCATGCAGCTCCTTTGCACATTAGTCTTCCCTAAGCCACTCTCTGTCATGCAGTGGGTGCACACAGCCCTCTCCATGGGCTCTTGCCAGCTCTGGAAGCTCCTAGTCAGGTTGCATTTTCTTCTTCTTCCTCTCTGTCTCATCCCATCCTCTCCCCTGATGCTAGGTTCTGTCTCAAATGCCCTACTGCACACTGCCTGCTGACTGTTCTTCTCTTCCTGCCAGCACTTCTGTCTTGCCTTTGTAGTTCTATCTTTTTTAATGGTTATATTTGCATTGGAAGAGGCTAATTTGCTCTGTCCCCTGGCTCTTTCCCCATGTTGCCAGAGCCCTCATTCTTGCAGCTCTGACCTTGACCTGTCTGCTCCTGTGGCTCTTCTCTTCCAAGGGCCATCTCCTGCCCTCTCCACAAACAAGATGAGTAGCATCCACAGGAGCCGTGAGTAGCACAGCCAACTCACATCTTCACTCCTCTTCCAGCAGGTTGCAGAGAGAAGGTTGAGACCCTTTGAATATTGAATAGCCATGGTGAAACTTCCTGCAGCATTTTCATAGTCCGTAACCCCTGCTTCTTTGCCTCCCTGCCATGATTCGGCCACCAGGTGGGACATGCTCATCCTCAGCCTGTGGTTCTCCCAGAGGGAAAAATCATTCCTCATTTATTGCTGCCCTTTTCTCAGCTCCCACTTCCCTCTGGTTGTGGTAAATTCCTGAGCAGGGACAGCATTTCAAGGGAGACTTGGAGTTTTTATCTGAGTAATATCTAATGCCCTGGACTGTATTACAGGAGAATTATGACTTTGTTGAGAAATTTCTACTGCTGTGAGCCAAATGAGAGATCATTTTCATAAGTACATTGGGTGAAATAAATGATAATCTAGATGACGGGCGTTTGCCCTGGCCTTTTTCTCCCAATTGCGATATAGAATTTGGCACTGCTTTGTTCTGAAAATATTATTCCTGCTTATCCTGAGGTAATTGATAGTGAAACATGTACAAGTCTCTTCTAAAGCAGCGGTGCTTAGGCTATCAAGATGATGTTCACTGGGGGCTGCAGCCCTTCACTCTCTCCTCCTTCTTTTCTTGTGTATTAGTCCCTCTGCTCCTGAGGGTACTGTTTAATTTCACCACCTTTTTCCCTACTGCCTATGTGTTGTATCCTCTGTCTGGCAGGGCTCAGCATCACAGTAGCACCTGCAAGTACAACTGATGCCCTGTGGGTGCGGGCTGCACCGGGAGCTTGCTGCCAAATGCCTTCCCAGACTCTAATGTGGGCAAGTAGCATTAGGCCTCCAAGCAAACCGTCTGCTTTTGGTGGACACCTCCATTTCACAAAAGGTGAGAGAGATCCTTAAGTTTTTAATAACCAGTCATTATCGTCAACTCTAGTCAGGTAATTTTGTGAAGAGGCCATTGTCCTAGCTTGGGCTGGAGATAACAGAGAGGCCAGGGCTTGCTGGTGGAAGTGGTACATGGGAGCTGCTATGAAACTCAATACTGATGGTCCAGACAATTGCTCCTCATGAATTAAATAACGCATATTTGCAAATGGAACTTGACATGATGTTAGATGGCTGAGCAGGTATTCAGGCAACCTAGAGATACCTGCGGAGGGCTCTTCATGAGGAGAATTAATTGTTTTAAATGCAGTAAAGCTTCAGTCTCTTAAAGGTGTATAAACCAATTCAGCAACAAAACCATCCACATAGAAGTTCTAAAATATAGAGACACTCTAACTAAGGCAGAAATCAGAGGACGAATTCTGATCTTTACTGCTTACATATTGTCTTGAGCTGTGTCAGTACCCTTTTGATAGTCTTCTCTACAATCTTTCACCACAAGTCCTTGAGGTGCAAGCAAATGAGCTCTCCCTCTGACTTTGGAGAATAGCAATCCTCTCATTATTATTTGCAAATTCTCTTTTCTCTTGCATCACTAGAAGAGGTGTCATTTTGAATATTTTGTTGTCATCCTTGAAGCACTCCTCAGCTGAGGGGCAAGCACAGTAGATGGCCTGGGCAGAATCCAGATGTCTGGTCTGTCTGTTAAGTTTCTGCCTCCTTTCCCCTGACCTGATGGACTGAAAGTCAAATGAAGGATTGTACTCAGCGCTTACACTCTCTGACATGTTTGGAGCTCCCCATCTACTTTCCAAAGGAATTTGTGCTCATTTTGTTAAATGGGATTGGGACCCTCCATTTAGCACTTCAAGAAACATGGGCTATGCAAAGCTAGAAGAGAAACAGCAAAGCTCTCAGAGCAAAAGCAGCTACACATGAGGAAAAAGAACAGGTGATTCTGGGATCAGAACATGAGTAAAATGGAGAAATCTTCCTGTGTTGAGATAAGGAAGAACTTTCTGAGTCCAGTGGGAATGTAATTTGCTTTTGCTACACTATTGCTTTTGCTAATATTATTCTTATCACTTTTATTTATACAACAAGACTGCTGAGGGGCAATGGTTTCTTTGAAGATGTTATAATCTTAAAAGACAAAACGCAGGCATATGTGAGTGGAAGGAGGCACAACTTTGGCTACCAAAGATAATTAATAATAGTCATAATTTGTACTCATTCAGCATCTTTCATTCAAGGATCTCAAAGCATTTTGTAATCAAGAGTTCATTGAGACTCTCAAACTCTCTTGAGACAGCCAAGCATTAAGAACACCATTTATAACAGCAGGGTGCAGGATCAGACTGGTTAAGAATATTGCTGAGGATAAAACTCAGGGCTCCTGCCCTCCAGTGCTATGGATGCTGAACCAAGCACCCGGTCCAGTCTGAGGAGCTTTTTTTTTTTACTGTAATTTATATATATAATCTTTTAATGTTAAGCAAAATATGTAGTCTTCATTTAAGTCACTGGTGTCCTGGGAAGTGTAATGGCCCATGTCACAGTTGACTAAAAATGAGACTACAGATAGTGGGTTAAACACATTTGGTTAACCATTTGTTTGCTGTTATAGTTTTCACATGAAAAAAGCTTAGATTGAAACCTGTCTTGGTGATGGAAAGTGATGTGATTTTAAGTTTCTTTGTGTATTAAAACAGAAACCCAATTTGCATATTTTAAGTATCTTTTCTAGCATATTCAGGCATCTGGCAAGAAAGCTATATTTAAACTGTTAATACAGTATGAATGCAAGTTTCACATGCAAAATTAGTACCATTAAAATTGTGAGATTTATTTTTCTTTTGAAACAAGTGATGCCCCAGCACTTCTGGTTTTGTTACCTGATAAGGCACTGCAGCTGGGACAGCCTATTTTTTCAACAGGCGACGAACCTGAACCACAGGGCAGGTGGTGCTCATTGCACAAACACCCACTCCAACCCCCAGCGCCGCATGGTGAATGGCGGTGAGCTCCCTCGTCGCTGTGGTCGGCCGGAGAAGGCACTGCACCAAAGGTGTGTGTAAGCCTGTTGCGCAGCGTCGTTTTTCGTCGTCTGTGAAAATGGTTGAGATCTGCCTTTGTGAAGTGTTTTGCAAAAGAAAAACTTAAAAAAGAACAAAGCTCAGTTATTTCCTTTGTGTTTTAGGGCTGCTTCTGGAAGGGTAGGTTTTGGAAGGAGAGTACGGTTTTTCAGTGATTTTACTGTGGCAATGAATTGCCTAGGCTAGTTGTATACTGTGTGAGGCAACACATCTCTTTTCATCAGTATGAATCTTGGAGCATTCCCATTTTTACTAGGTGTGCCCCTGTGCTTGTCCTGTAAGATGAGGATGCAGCTCAGTTGGTGGGGGACCACAAGCCTTGCTTTGGAGTGCAACTCGCTGTGAGCAGATACCCCCACAGCTCTATGTCTTTCAGTGGTGCTGCCTTGCATTTACACAAGGGAGCTCTGTACAGCTCTTGAGGCTCATCATCTCCCCAGGCAAGAAGCCCTAGATGGCACTATGTACCCCAAGATGTACAGCGGAGATGACAAGAAGCGAATTCAAACCCATCTACAGCACTTCCCTGCACAGCTCGGGACTAAGGCTTGGTGACTGTCAGCACCTATGGATGCTTATGGCTCCTACTCTGAAACGCAGATTTTGACCTGCTGATAGCAATAAATATAATGCTTAATTAATTAATACTTTGAAGGCAGCCCTGGAAGCTTACAGTGTTACGACATCAAGAGGAGGGGAGTTGATAAGCAGTCTGTCGGGTCTTTACTGCTGGTGATGATGCATGGAAATAAGAGAGCGCTTGACTCTGAGCCCAGATGTAGAAAGGAAAGCAGCTTAATAGCAGAATAAAGCCTTCAATCTTGAAACAAATAGACAAGTAAGCATAGGACCTCCCGATGTAATTTTGTGAAGCAGACCAAGCTCTTTCTAGCCAATAACATAGGCGTAAAACGATGCAATCTCTTCATCCATATATTGGTATAACATGATGCCTCATTCTCTCTCTCAGTAGTACCATCCAGTTGTGCCTTGAGTTCCTGTCTTTTTTTTAAAAGTGCCTAAAATGTCTGTTACCGAAGTAAGTGGGGTTAATAGAAAACACAAACCAAAACATCCCTCTCCTCTGTTTATATGATACAAGCTTTGACAAGTAAAGCGTATTTGTGTAATGATAGGGCCAAGGGGCCCCAGGCAAGATCAGGCACTACTGCACTTGTTTCTGTATATACATTTAAGCAGCAATGGGACATGAAAGTGTAGTATTTTAGAGGTGTTCTTACTTGAAACATAGTTTAAATTTACTGTTTCCTGAGATAACATGTCAAATATTTATTACTTGGAAATCTGTTTGGTTTGCTTTTTCTAATGAGAAATGGCCAATGTTGCTCCATAAAAATCGAGCTCATCTCCTGTTAACCCTGAATACATAAACAAACCACAGTGTCTAGCAGAAACAACAAGTCTCCGTAATAGAAGTGGAAGCTGTCATTTAACAGTCATGCTCAATGCAGAAGCAAGCAGCAGATAGTTGTGTTTACAGATTATCCAACTTCTGTAACGCCTAGCAAAAATAACCAGCCCTTCCAGATTCAAAACATTAGTGAGAACGTGAAGAATAGCAAGAAAAGCTACTTAGTCTGTTTGCATGTAATAGTATACAAACAATCCAAGGACAAAACAGTCATGCTCATTTATTACTGTGCTTGATGATTAATAAAACACTCTGTCTCAGTGTAGTCACATCGCAGAAGGTTTGAGAGCTTTGCAGGCACTGATTAATTGAGAGAAATAGCGTTAAACCCATTCTACAGAGAAATTAGGGTGCATGTATGGTGATCCTATTGAATTCAGTATCAATACACAGAGATCAAGATACTGTTTTCATGACTATATGCTAAAGCCTAGGCTCCAGAGAGTTGAAACAGGCATCTGCATGAGCAACCTGATTTTCAGAAGTCCTGGGAACTTCTCAGCTATTTAATGATTTTGCATTCTGGCTCTATTGTCTTCCTTTTCAAACTATCAGACAAATACCTCCTCTTCTACCTGTCTGCATCCCAATTTCACAGTGTAAGAAAGAGAGATATTTGGGCAAAATTGCAGGCTGTGAAGTTAAAACATGTCGCAGGGAATCTAGGCAGAATTGTCTTTTCAGGAATCTGTATGTACCCTGGCAGCTGTAACTTTTCACTAGGAAAATAAATCAAGAATTAAAATATTTTTTCCAGTGTATCTCCTCTGCAAGAGAGATCAGTTGGCCTTAATTATGAACTGAATTACAGCTGCTGGCAATCTTGAGATTTCTTTGGAAGTGCAACTCATGAAAGATGTGGCACCATGCTGGACTTCTTGGTCTGAAAGTTTGTGATTGTTTTGTGCAGTCAATAACTTAAACGAAAAAGTATGGTCTTTGTCAGGCCATTGAATAAAAAATGTGCTGCGATGCTATTTAACTGTTTATTTAACTGATGATCAGTTTTGGTGAGTGAAGTGAAAGGGAAATGCTAACTTTATGCAGATGAACAAGAAGAAAAAATGAAAGGGAAAGTAAGTATCAGTGAAAGATGTTTCTGGCTGCCTTTCAGTTCCAAATTGGGCTAATTCTACCTTCTGAAAAGAAGATAATTTCCACGTTTCTGTAATTGGGAACACATAATTGAAGTTATTTTCTCTCAGAGAGAAGAAGTTTCTTCTACAACATTTGCAAATGGGCAAGAAAAATGACCACATACAGTGCACTCTGAATGATGGTGCATTCATCAGAGCATCATCTTCAGATGTATTTGCAGATTTTGCACTGTGGTTTTTACCCATTCGGGTAAAAATTTATGTGTGGATGGGGAAGGTTCACATTGGTGACGGCACCTCACTAACTGCAGAGCTCTCTTTTCTGGGCAGCCGTTACATCAGAGACAGCTGATTACCAGCGAGGTCTGGAGTAGAAAGCATGCGCCAGAGAAGTACTGAAACAAGTATCAACTTCATGTACCAAAATAATTATGCAGTGATTCCACGCGACTGCTTCTTTTGACCTGGCTTTTTAGGAACTGAACTTTAATGAGGAAGATGAGCCAGATGTTGTTGCAGTGCTTTGAGAGTGGCACAAGCGATTACCTCACTTCCTTTCATTTGTAGCACGAAGATATTTTCTGCCATGGGTTTAACTCTGGGAATGCTGGTATTTCCCTAAACAGTCCATTAACTAAGTATGCAAGACAGTGTTTATTCGAGATTGCGTTTGCATCTACACATGCAACTGCAATTGTCATGCTCTTGCCTGAGGTTACTCAGTAGCAAAGATTGGACTCGGTGCTCCTGCTCCTAAAGCATGGTCCCTCCTGCTGGCTTTTTGCTGACCGAGGCTCTCTTCCATTTTCATGGGTCAGTTTATCATCCCTGATGCTGCTGTGGTTAGCCAGACAGAGGGGTGCTCAGGGAATTTGGGAGGCCTTGTTGCAATTCGGCACAGACCCCAGCTTTGAGCTGTGTCTAGCTAAGGAAGTGTGTATTTGTGTGCATTGAGGCGTCATGGAGGAAAGAGAATGCATGAAGATAACAGTGGTAGATTAGACAGCAAATTGGATTTATAGACAGCCTTGATCGTTGTACAGATCAGGGGAAAATAGAGGAAGTTTAATAAACACCACCACCACAACTCTGTTTTGTAAGGAAAGCCAGTTATATTTTTACCCTGACCTAACAAAGGAGGAGGAAGGAAACTGTTCTGCTGAAACAAGCATTTTAGATTGGACTAAGGATACACTTTTCTCTCTATGTTTGTGTGCGTGCGTGTTCCAGCAAACTCAACAGCATGTTCATATGCATGAAATGCATTTTCCTGGAGGCACATAGTCAGCATGTGCCATGTGAGGAGGAAAAAGATGTGCCTAGCACTGCTTAAATGTTGGTCAAAAAGGCATAGCATTTTTAGTCAAAATAAGTTTAAGCATCTCGTAACATTGTGGTTGGTATTTGTTATTTTTGCTGATGTTGGGTACTGGATAAGAAATCTGCCTGGTTTGGAAAAGTGCAATGTAGATAAAATATGAGAGCAGCCTATTTATTGTGTGTATGAGGCAATGTGGCCTCCAAAACCAGAGAAAGTCAGACAGAACTAAAAATCTGCAGATTTTGGTCTTTCATTTTTAAACCGCACAGCTCAAGCCCTTACTGAAGCAGGCACGAGTGGGGCCCCCGATCAGAGGTGTGCAAAACTGGTGTAGAAGAGAAGGAGAGGCTTCACACATCGCCTGCCCAGGGTGTCCTGCCACAGCCTGGCTGGTGGTGGCCTGCAGATGCGGTAGCTTTGGGTCGGAGAGTGGCCGGTGCAGGTCTGCGACACTGAGTCCAGCCCTGGTGGGCTGTGTGCGAGGCTGAAGATGTGGGGCTCGCAGCAGCCTGGTTTGTCTCTGCCTTAGAGCCCATGTGCGATGATGGGCAAATCGCTTCAGCTCCATGCATCTCTCTTCCCTTTCCTGTGAACAGCCAGCAGCTCGTGCCTTCTGTTTTGATCCATTTATATTGTAAGGCCCCAGGGTAAAAGCAGTGTTTCAGATTGTGTGTGGACGGAGCCCAGCAGAAAGGCTGGCACTTCCACGTGGTTGTGCCGTGCTAGGAGAAATACAGGGATGGGAGAAATACAGGGATGGGGCCATCATCAGCTCCATGCCATTCTGTCTTCTCCGTGTAAACTCTAGGGAAGGAGTCTCATTCAGTGGGGTGGTAATGGTCATTCCTTTCTGCATGGAAACTGAAATAGGTATAATAGATGGAATAATATTTTAAGAGGCTCAGGTGCCAGATTGATTTCTCAAGCTAATAAATCCTTGGCTGCACTTGCTGTGTTAAAATATATGTTCAGATGAGATTCATGATCAGCTCTTAGGAACAAGAGAGCAAAGGAAAAAAATAGGTTGTTCCAAGATTAAATGCTTTACATTTGGCACCTTTAATTGGCTTATTAATAAACCTTTTTTTTTTAGGGCTATGCTATTTATTATTTCTAATGAAATAGTTGTCAACTAGCCTTCTAAAAACAGCCACAAAGCACTGGCCAAGGGCGTCTGGGTGTGCTGGGTCAAGTATCTGGCTCTGAAACTCCTAGTCATATGAGTGGTCTTATCCCCACCAAAATTATATATCCCACAGCGATGGCACCTAAATGAAATGACTTAGAAAGCAAATGCAAGTCCTGTGCCCCATACAGGCCTGTCTCTCCATATGAAAAAAAAAGTTGTGGTAACCCAAGCACATCAGCGTGGTTGCATTTGTACGATAGAGTGTACTGAGCTGCGCGTGGACATTCAGGATTTTCCGATGTTCAGCAGCTTCCTCAGAACAACTACTAGGCATCCAGTAAATCCTGAACAAATGCACAAAATCCTTGAGTGTTGCTCAGGAAAAAAATCCCTGAGCAGAGAAAGAAAACATCTTTGTGAAAACCTGAATGTATGGTAGGTCCAATCTATGTTCTTAGTCAGGGAGGCTGAACATATGGCAAACAGAACTCGCTCAGCCCTCCACAGAAATTCATCCAGCCTGGGGCTTATTCCAGGTGCCCTTTCTTCCAGGGGACCATACCACCCATCTCCTTTGTGCACTGCTGCTACTCTGTTAGAGAACAAGTGGCGGGCAGGCAGTGGGTGCAACTGCCGTGTTGTGCGTGCGTGGCAAATCCCGCACCTCCAGGGAGTGCAGTCGTGCTGCTGCGCTTGTGGGTGCAGCGCCTGTGAGAGAGATCAGGTCAACAAGCGAGGGGGGAGATGGTATACAGCTTAGCATGGGCCCTAGAAAAATAAATATGACAAGGTCAGGAACAAGCAAGTGTTTGATTTTTAGGAGTGGATGATTGAAGTATTATTGCAAATGCCGTTCTGAGACCTTCTCTACATTGATTGATGTCTCATTTGAAATCTCCTTCTTGCCTGAAAGAAGAAAGTGTGGACACATTTAGTTAATTCTCTTGCAGTGTGTTAAAACTGCTGTTCTCTGTTGAACATGACTGGCTCAATAAAGATTCATCACGTCAGATGTAGTCTCTGTAAGCCAGATAGAAATGACCAATGTATTGTTTCTCCAGTGATTTTACATTTTCTTCCTGTTTAAGTAGGTGTGGAGCATGGAAAAATGCTTCCTTGTAGACTAAGGCTCATAAGTTTCACATCTAAGGTCCAATCCTTGATGAAGGCACCAATTAATCAATGCAATCACTTGCTTTACTGAACTGCTGCATTTCATAAATGTTAGTTTTCGCATGCAAGCCTTTCAAGAAAGCAGTGCATGCAAGGAAAGCTGGTGTCAGCATTTTTTAATCCTGAAATGACCGAGTTTCTCATTATGGACACCAAACTTAGCTTCTTCTAAGAAACTTCTAGGCATGAGACTATTTCTGTGCTTCTCAAAACGTGCCTGTACTTCTGCTGATTTCCAGGGAGAAGACTCACTGAGACAAACTGCAAATACTGTATGCCAGCTGTTAGCATATGAAGGCCAAGAGGTCTCAGTTTCTAAGCATGTTAAAACCTTTGCATCCCTTATACTAAAAATCTGTAGACCAGCTCCTGCTCTCACTAATGTTAACAGCAGAATTTATGTCAAAACAAACAAGAAGAGAACATAAGTAGCAGCTCGGGATTATCTGTCTTTGTCCATATACTCCACCACTGTAGGAATGATTGTTATAGCATCTTTTATGTTGTGTTGTTAACTGATGGAAGCTTTTGCCAAATCCAAACTGAAATGCTTCCAAACCTTTTTCAGTGTTGGAAAATGTTTGTATCAAGTTATCCCTGGAATAATTTTCTCCTTTATTTATTATTATGTGCTACTCAGTAGACACCTAATTATGAGGCACAGAATACTTCTCATTCTAGGAGGATATATAGCACTTCACTGGATGTTTTTAGGAGTCCATTTTCATTACATTAAATGAGATGTTTACTTGCGTGAATCCCTTCAGTTTTAACAACAGCAAAAATAAGACAAAAGAATGAAGTTCAGCACTGAACAGCCAACAGACCCTCTTACTGTGGGTGAATGCTTTTATACCACATCACAGACTGTTTGTCCTGGTTTTTTTAGGGTGGGTATCCAAGCTCTGGACCGTCATCAAGCACTCCTGCCTTCAGGCCTGAGGACGAGCTGGAACATCTGACCAAGAAAATGCTGTATGACATGGAGAATCCTCCCTCTGATGACTATTTTGGTGAGCAGAGCTACATCACAAGTGTCTGTAGACCCTCTCTGTATTTACAAAGTTCGGTAATGGGGAGGCCTGGCAGCTATGCTGTTAATATAGTGACATTCATATTGATGGATTTGCTTCCCATGCTTGGGCTGGAAGCATAATCATCCATAGGAATTCCTCTGTAATTTCAGCATAAATCTCATGCTCTCTTGCTGTACGATTATAGTCTTTCTGGTTATACAGTTGAATTTTTCAGTGTCTGGTTCATTTTTACACCATCTGTCCCCAGCTTCTAGGCTACCACGCTGAATTCAGGTGCAGTGTGCTGTCTTGCCTGTCTGCCCCATCCCTTCTTATTGCAGCTGCAAAGAACCTGGCAGTGTAAATGTATTCTGTTCCCAAGGCATGGATTGTCATTTTCTGTATGCTCACATAGATTAAAAGGAAATCCATTTTGAGTCAATCAGGTTGGTTTTACATGGGGACCCGTTAGCCCGCAACTGGGTCCAACAAGTGCAAGAAAGACAAATCTGAACTGATTGGCTCATAACCATGTCATCTTGCCTGGCAAAAGATAAGCAGCTAATTTCCTTTTTAAGTGGTATAGAACAGAATTATCTCAGGCATCTATAGGTGTAAAATATGTGTCTTGCCTTTATATAAAATATAGATGATATGGCCTCTGAACACTGCATATTGTCTGTATGCTCAGTTTCTTACAGGTTTGGGTGATTGTGGTGTTAGGAAACTGCTGAAGACCGAAGTAGGTCATTCATTTTCTATTCTGTATATTCCTTTATTTTATGATTTCCTAAAAAGTTCATTTAGATTGCTCCCTAGGTCTATTTGCTACAGATTTTGGTTGGACCAAAACATTTCTGGCTTAAAGAAACTTTCATGGTTTGGTTTCATTGGAAAGCAGGTAGGACCAAGGTTTCACTAATAAACAAAGAACTTGCAGTGACAAAGATCTGAGAAGGTCAACATGTTCTCATCAAACAAACATTGCCCCTGTAGATGGGGTTGATACCAGTCCCCATTCTCTGTCAGTACCTTCTACCTTCTATGGTCTCCACCCTCACAGCCGAAATGTCTTCTCTATAAACATTGATAGTCATCAGAGTTGATGACTAGCACAGATCTGAGGTGTAAGCAAGAATGACTAACCGAACAGAGAAAAACCAGAGAGCATTTTCTCTGCTTCTGCATTTAACTTCATCTCTGCCTGTATCCATTTCTGTTCACTCTGATGTTTTAAAAGCGAAGCAACAACCAAACAAACATAACATGTATTTAGCCATTAGCGTGGGTGGGCAAGAGGGAGCAACTTTTTTTCCTGCTACCTTCAGGCAAATGGCTGAAGCCCTGAAGCATGAGATTTGATTACAGTCATTTTCTTAATGCAGAGCTGTGAGTGGCAGGAGCTGGCTGATGAACTGAAGCCCACCCAATTCTCCCCACAGCCCAAGAAGGTAGGCAGGTGAACAACAAACTTGCAGATTCACAGGCTCCAAGGTCAGAAAGAACCTTGCCATTATATTGCCTAATGTCCTACTCTCCATTTCTCCCAGAGATATGATTGAATCATGACTTTAAAAAAAAAAAATCTAATCTTATCTTAAAGACTTCAAGCAATGGTGAGTCAACCTACCCTGATAAGCTGTTCTAGTGATTAATTTTCCTCAAAGCTCAGAAATTGCTTCCTGAAATGGAGCTTTAGTTTTGTTTAGCGCTTGTATTTATGAAGCTTAAATGCTTGGGTTTTGCAGACTAATACTGCATCACTAAGGTGGCTCTGCTGTGTTTGAGAGTGTGGTACATCAAATTTTTTTCATCCAAATGGAGTGCATAGCTCAAAGGGTTGGAACATAAAGTCTCTCAATGTTAGGTCATCAATTTGGCTATCGGATGGGAGGTCAGACCCATGCCATGCCAATTGCTCTTAATTCAGCAGGTGACAAGAAAATGGAAAGGAGGCTCCAGAGCATTGAGAAATTTTGCCAGTGTTGTTTATAGAAGCAGCAGTGTGATCAAAGATGGAATAATCATGCATGATGCAAGCTGGAAGATGAAAAGCAAACAACAAGCCTAGTTGGACAGGTGATGTTTAATTACAAGCAGCACCTTACTGATCTTCTAATTACACTGAGTCTGTGCCACTGAAGGTCATCTCTGAAGCAGTGTCCAGCCTTGGCGTTCTTGATGTGCAAAAGAACCATGTATTGGGCTGAACTCCTCCTCAGCTCTCTAAGCATGCTGTGCCCCATGCAGCCATTTGGGAGACATGGCCACAACTAATTATATACCTACAAAGAAAAACATAAAACCAGCAGTTCTGGAGCCAAACTGCTTTTTATGGTTGGATAAAATCAGAGAGATGGGCTGCCCTCATCCTCCTAGGTTTGTTCCAGCCTGAGCTACTCCCAGGGGAAGATGGTCTCTGGAGTCAGAGTGGATGAGGCTTTTTGATATGGCTGTGCAGGCCAGGAGTTTTGTACTAATTCTGGCTGTGTCAGAGCTAAATACCTATCTACTTGAGCTGTCAGCCAGTGCCTTTCAGTAACTTCATGCTCATGTGGAAAGAACAAATTAAGTGTGGGAGGAAAAAAAAAAGTCTTTCAACTTTGGTTAACTGTCTCAACCAATATCTCTGCCTTTGTTCGTTGTTTAGCATGGTAGCGTGGATTGTACAAGATTCATATGGCGCATTGATCAAATAATCAGAAAAAGGACAAATGGGCAGAGACATTGACTCTGATTTGCATTAAGTATCTTCTGCCTGAGGTCTAAATGCCATGGTAATTGTAGCATGCCAGATAGCTGTCAGCTAATCACTTTTATTAGTTTGAATTTAGAAAACTGGATTTCAGCATATTAAAAGTTGGTTAAGAGCAGATAGGTTTTGAATTGAGGAATCTAATTAACCTTGCTAGAAAGCTGCAAGGCGCTATATTAAGTCATGAAAATAATTTGTTGGAATAATTACATTTGAACTGTCAGGCTGGAGAAAGGTCATTTTACTTGGCCCGTCAGCACTCTGGGATCTTTTTGGTAACCATCTTCCTTCTGCAATTTCACTTGCTGTTTTTCTGCTTTTTGATCAAGCCATCTCGATTCTGGAGTCAGTGTGGGCAGAGTGGAGGTTCCTGGGGAGGGATGAGGAGTAGGAGCCACTAAAGTTGTCTCTTTGCCCTGGAACTGCGGGCTGGTACTTCTGGCAGACCAAGTGAACTGAGTTCAGGAGCAGGACAGCAAGTACTTCCATCAGGTCTGTGCTTACTACACCTCTCTGCAGCTTGCCTGGGTGGAAATTACTGAAGGTGGTTTCAGAGTCAGGGAACTGTTCTTCCAGTGATCACTCATGCGAGCAGACACAGCTGGCAGCACGGCATGGTTCACACTGCATTCCCGGGGAACTTGGGTGCATAGTGAGAGCCAGAAGAAGTTGTTAGAGACACACTTTGGAGCAGCAAGATCACAGTTTGCAGCTGTTTGTTGCCTAGACTTACCACAGCAGCACAATCCAGTCACTGGGAAATCCTCTAGCTGCCATTGGCAAGGCAGTGCTTAAGCATGGAAATAACATCACTGAGCATAATAATAAAAAAAACCGCTGTGAATTTTTAGGAGTTAAACATACATGCTGGGTATTCTGCCTAACTTAGTTTTGTTGAAAAGCTACACTACCATACTAAGTCTAAGCACCCTGATCTTTGGTGTATGTCCCCTCCTACCCTTCTGTAGGCTATGGAGTGACTTCTCCTGGGAAGTCCTTGGCAGATCAGCAAATTGAAGGCTCTTAAGTCTAAGCTACTCTTCCTTCTTTACTGCTGATTCAGTTGCTGATCTGTGGTAGTTGGCTCTCTTTAATCAAATCCTCTTTTATTAGAAAGGATTCCCAAATGTGTTATGCACTGTGCAGTAGGGATGGCTTCTCTCTGTCACAGCCCTCCCTGTTGATTAATGTGCTATTGCAGATGGGCATGTCTGATTTGTTGGGAAAAAAAAAAAGAATATTTTGTGGAGTGAAAATTGGGTAAGGTTGAGGGAGGAGAAATGGATATTTACAGGAGATTAGGATGAAACAAACAAAATTGTTGTTGGCCACCATGGGAAATTAAAGCCCTTGATTTTGCATTGAAAAAAACCCAAAATCTACACACACAAAGATCACAACTGTTCTGGACCACTGTTTCAAGTCTCATAGAAAGAAATGACTTCTGGCAGCTTATCAGTCTCTATCACCATGCAGACAGTGCTGATTAAGACTGGAAAAGTGCCATCGGGGCCCCTCATCTCCTGTTGCCTTCTGGACTATGTCCCAGCTGAGTCACTCCCCACAGCAGAGGAGTTTCCCTGACTGGTGGGAAGAAACTTTCTCTGGTATTTTACTGTAAGTGCTCAGAGCTACCAAAGGAACCACCAGTTTTATGTATTTGACAATGTATATTTGGCAATGTGGCAGTCTCCTTTTGTAGTTCCAGTGTGCTGTAGGGATGCACAAGGGAAGAAGAGAGATACTAAGATGATCCTGTTGAAAGTACTCAGTTTGTACAATAAAGGGACCTTCATTTGTCCCAGAGCTGGTAATTCAGGATATGTAGTTTTCTTACGTGTATTTGCTGTATGTCCCGACTTTGACAGTGGGAGAGGTGGTGCAGAATTAGGCTGAAGAGCAAGGCTAACAAGCAAGATGCTTGACTTCCTTTCCTGCTTCTTATGCTGACCTCTTGTGAGACCTGTGGCAGATCATTTTACCTTTCCAAACTCCTTTTTTTCCTCTTTCACCCTATTTGCAGGGCACTTAATCTGCATAGTCCTTCAGACAGAAGGACTAACAGAAGCAGTTGTTTGAGTGCCCCCCCACGGAGAAGCCTTCATCTCCAATGGTTCTCTGAGATGCTGCATCACAGTTAAGACTAAAGAGTGATCAGTGGCACCAGTGTTGAATCTGTCAAGGCTCTGTTAACCTTTCCGCTCACTGACTTTGTGTCTCCACTAGGCTTCCATTCATAAGCTAAAAATCCTTCACTAGGACCGGGGACGTGGTGTCCAAACAGTGTCAAAGGTGTTCCCTAATTTTACTTCTTGAGAGGCAGGACATGGGTTGGCAGGTAATAGTCCAAGTAAGATATGGGAGAGAGTGTGATAGAGTCATAGAAGCTTCAGATGAGGAGGCACAGTAGGTTGTCCAGGTATGGCTTCCTTCAGTTCATGCTGTCTTTGTTTCCTTTGACATGACTGTGCATTCAACAGTTCTAGTGTCTCTAAATTGAACATGTCTTCACTGGGCATTTTCATAGCCTCTAAGAGGCTCAAGTAGCCTCTTAGTTTCATCTGAATTACCAACCAGAAAAAGAAAATGAAAGTTGTCATATCTTGCCTGTATTCCTAGGTCTCTTCTGAAAAGGTTATCATTAAAAGATGTATATTATTATTACAAGAGCATAATTACATCGTAATTTTGCCATGTAATGTGATGTGTCATCATGCCTTTTGTTTAAAGGCAGGGTTTCTGGTGTAAGATAGCATATGTCCTCATCTGAACAACATCTGGGTCAGAAAATAGTAGGTTAGATTTTCAACGACTGATGAGCCGACAGTCATTTTCTGTTATGTAACACTCACAAAAGCAGGAAGAACAGACATATAATGGAGACCCTTTTCTCCATTGTAGTTCAAGTTACTATTTTTTATGTTCAAGCCATATGCCACCATTTGCGCACAGCCTCAAAGGCTGGGAGCAGCCTGCACTCAAGGGAGGTCATAGTGCGGTACCATCAACATTCAGCTGCCCTCTTGTGGCCTGCCGCAAGGGGAGTCACCCTCCCTCTGCTCCCCAGGGGCTTTAATTACCCTGGTAAATGGCTTTCAGAGCCTGTTTCTTCAGTCTCACTTCTGTCAATCCTTGCCACCCCCGTCTAGCTTGCTTTCAGGGAGTCCTGGCATCCTTGCACGGCAAGTACAGGTAGAGTTTGGAGAGCAAATTTATAAGGATAGTCTCAACATTACCCATTGGACGAATTTTGGCTCACAGTTCCAAAGTAGAAAGAGAAAGAGAGGAGGCCAGTAAGTGGTTGGAGAGCAAAATATACCATGTCTACATGCATTTATCTCCAGCCATGAGAAAGGCAAGAGAAAACAGGGACACAGAGGCTGGGAGCTGGTTTAAGTTGCTTTTCAGCATTTGAAAGACTGTGTAAATGAATGCAAAAGTTTGATTCTTCCTGCTATTGATGTGATCCACATCCTACTCTGCAGTAATTGTGGGAAAAATGTTTTGTGAAGCTAAGCACCTAGATCTTTTTATACCTGGGATCTTAGTCTTCTAAAGTTTAGAGTGCAGATCTCTTAATGAAGATGAAGCAGATGTAACAGTCAGGAATGAGGGAAGGTGGCACTATTTTAAGCCCTGAGCCCCTGGTACCCACATGTGCCAGGAGGCAGGAGACTCACGTTCCCTTTTTTCTCTTCTTATTCACACGAGACTGGACAAGACTTTGCATCATGAGTGTTTCTGAAGCACAGTCTTGTCAGAGACCAGCACTGCTTCACAGATGTGATCTAAATCTTGCATCAAAACCAAAACTACCCTTTATTACTGTAGGTGATAAAACACCAGCTGGAACAGGTAGCAAGCAGCATGACTCCCTTGGTGTTTTTAAGTCTCTGGTTTAGCTTGAATTACTGGCAGTCAACCTAGACATATTTTTAAACAGAACTGATTTGATACAGAAGTCATTTAATGGAGAATAAGTACAGAATACCAAGGTAGCATCTTAGCAAAGGGATTTCCATGATCACCTGTGTGCTGTGAAAGAAAGGTGGGTTTCAGGCTATAAGTGGAATTAGGTTTGTCCCAACAGTCAGTAAATGAAAGCTGACAATTTCCTGCTGTCTTCTAAGAGGAGTGAAATGTGATAATGAAATATCAGGGATGTGTCTTTCTAAAGTACAGCTGTATTCTACAGGATTCTTCATCATGTTTAAAAATTAACACATCCATGGAAAAAAAAAATTCCGTGATGGTAGTAGATATTTCTTATGTTGTGATAGGGCCCTTGGTGTGCTAGGAACTGTACAAATGGATAGCAAAGCTCAGCCTCTTTCAGAAAAGACTGTTGACAATGATGTCTACTAGCCAAACCCCACAAAGTTAATAGTTCTACATGAAAACAAAGTGAATCTTTCCACCTTTATCTGAGAAGCAGTTCAAAGAGACTCCAGCTTGTTCATGATAAACTTACATGCCCAAAGTAAACTCTCCATGGACTGAAATGGCTGAAGAATTGATAATGAGCCATCAAGTCTTTGGCTGCAGGTCATTAGTCCGTAGCTAACTCAGGTCATTAAGAAGCGAAAGTGTGACCTACCTTATGGCTGTTTCCTTCCCCACATGAAATGAGTTGGCTGGTCTCAGGGGGGTTCTCTGTGGGTACATCATCACCTCACTAAAAACCATAAATTGTGGCACCCGGAGGACCCCTGGTTGGGAATCTCCTTGAGGAGGCCAAGAGCTGAAGGCAGACTGTTAGTCTAGAGGCATGTGGGATGGAGAAGGTTTGTTCTCCCTCTCCTCCTGTTAGATCTGTTTTATGGAGACGAGTGATACCAGGAGTTTCCATCCCGGATTTCCTAAGCACTAAATTCTCACGCACAGGTATTTTTAAGAGGGGGTATATGTATGTGTGTCTATGAATAAGTAAGAATGTTTCTCTGGATTGTAGTTTTATAGAAATAATTTTCACTTCGAATAGAGCTTTGGAGTGTTGTAAGCCTCAAGACATTCTCTTTTTTTGGTCATAACTTACGGCTAAGTTGTGGAGAGAGATACAGGTAGTCAGTTTTGGAGCTATAGTTAGAAACCACACTTCCAGCCATGCAGTCCTGGACAAATCTTTGTCCCAATAACATGAAAACAGTTTAATTTCTCTTTGTTTTGAGTTAGTTATGCACATGACCTGGCATAAATGAACTCTTTTTTTTTTTGCTTTTTTTAAAACTGAAAACAGCTCACCTATTGTTTGAAGCTGATTGCACTAAATTTGCAGTTGCTTCCGTGTTATCTTATGGCTTATTTGTACCGCAGTAACATCTAAGGCCTGCTAGCAAGACTGTGGTCATGCTGCACTATGTGCAAATTAAACATGAAGTAGGAAACAGTATGCATCCCTCAGAGCTCCCAAACTGAAAATACAGCAAGGACCAGGAAATTATTATTGTCCTTAATTTACAAATGAGGAGCTGACTGGCAGAGTTTAGATGACTCACCCAGAGTCATGCAGAGAACCAGTAGCAAAGTGGGAACTGAGCCTAGAATTCCTTCAAGTCCCGTGCCTTACCCACAGCTGTGGCCACACTCTTTATTTTATGTAAAAATCAACAAAATGGACTCATGAGCCTTGTCTGATGAGAAATCACAACCAGTCTGAAGGCTCTTCCCAGCATTTAGATCACAAGCCCTATTTTCCAGGGTTAATAACATAGCTGTGAAAATAAGAAAGGGGGAAAAAAGTGCTCCAGGATTACACTTGGTAGTTTTAACTGCTGTTGATATAATGTACCCACTAATGCTATCACACTTCAGCATTTAGATTGTTCAAGGCTATTAGGAAAATTGATAATTCACCATAGTAATCTATTACTTTCCAGTCTAGCAATCACCGTTCCACAGGGGTGGGTGGGGGGCACAGTGTGGCATTTGTTATTTCTTCTTCTGGTGGCATTTGTCTCATGCTATTTTTGATGGGGTGGTTTGTCTCTTGCCAGTAACTTTTGGGGGTATTTTGAGTGTCATTTGAAGTTTAGTTGGGGGGGGGAAAGGCCAGATTTTATCTGAGAGTGATATGTGGTAAAAAAGAAAATTAAACAAGGCTGTCTCATTTGCTGAGTGTTCTCCTCCAGCCTGTTCTCTTCTGATGGAAACGGGTCAAAACTGTTTGGTTTTTTTCTTTTCTTTTCTTTTTTTTTTTTTAAGGAATCGCTTTGACTCAGATTGTGTGAGATGAATCATAACCCACTTTCTCATCTGAGATGTGCAAAAAAGAAAAGAAAAAAATTCCAGCTCTGCTGTCAGTGTCAGCATAATCAATACAGAGTGTTTCTCAGTGGTGCAAAGAGGTAGGGGAGGATTAAAAGAATCAAAAGAATCAAAAGTAGCCAAACTTTCCTGCTGCTTTTAGTGAGCTGTACTGTTTTTATGTCTGCAAATGCACCTTGCTGTTCATCATGTCATCTTGGACATGAACACAGTTTTCACGTCCCTGGCTACAACCCAAGGTCACAACCGGTGCTCAAAAGTCAGGAGACTGTCATCCCAAACTGGCAGGCAGATCACGAGAAGCCAGCCCTGGCAGACATTTGGGATGCAACCAGCAGCCGAGAGTAAACTTGTTTCGACTTGTGAAACTTGCTGTTAAGATGTCACCTGCCTGTACTGTGCCAGCACAGATTTTGTCAGCTGATTAGGAGAGAGTGGCAAAGCACCGTGCCTGTCCCGTGGCCCTGCCTCAGCCGGCCCCATTGAGGGAAATGGAAAACTTCAATAGCAATAGGATTGCTGTGGGTGCAAACCGGAGACGGGAGACCACATCTGATACTTCATCACCAGCTTTCATTTATGAACTTGCTCATTTGCATTTATTTTTTCTTTTTTTTTTTTTTTCCTTCTGTGTCTGCCAAGGCATACACAGAGACGTAGAAAAAGTTACCTCTATAGTGTGAGCTAAGAGTGAGAGCTTACCCCTGAAAAACTGTTCACAGCACCAGGGTCAAAAGGGGACAGCACAGGTAGGTGTACGGGTTTTAGCAGTTGAGGAAATTAATCTCCACTTTGAACACAGCAGTTCAGTAAAACACTCTGGCAATAACAGACACCTTTGTAGAGAGTTTAGAGGTGTGGGTGCAACCATCTTCCAAAGAGTAAGACACTGGCTGCAGCTAAAGACAGGCAGCTGGACTTGGGATGTGAATGATTTTCTCTTGTAGATCCTTCCAAATTACTGTCCAAGCCATGCTAAACTATTTGTTTAAAGCTGTGAATCAAGCTGTATTCAGTTAGCAGCAGTGTTCAGCTTTAATATGCAATTTCATCAACAAATTCTGGTTCCAGACGATATCCTGAGAGGTTAATAACTTACTGTCTACTAAGTGTGTGTTCTAATTCTGTCTGTGCTGTGAGGGACAGACCAGGCAGATGATGTGCAGCATTTTATGTGAGGGCAGGTTGGAAGTAGGGGAAGTTTTTGTGGGGGCTTTGGTTGTTTTTGTTGTCATTTAAAATTACACCCTAAAAAAACCTAGCTTTTAAAATGCCACTGTTTCCTCATTATCTGCTTGCCCTGAAAGGCAAGTGAATTCAGCTTCTGCCTTCCAAAAAGCCTGCGGAAAGCAGACTTTTCTCTTGTGTTGATAAATGGCTGGGACATGACAGTACTGACTTTCCACCTCTTTTTAATGTGGAGATTGTTTGTGATCACATGAGCTAAGGAATTGTGTCTAGCTGAGCTTTCCTGGAGGGAGACATTTGGAAGGGATGCTAATGTGGGTCGTTTGTGCTCTGCAGAAGACTGCCATGTGCAGTCAGCTCTTCTGGACAGGAAAGTCCTAGCGATCATCATTGCCAACATGGAGCTAATCCTGGTCATGTGTTCTCGTTGTCATCTCCACGAGCTGGGCAGCTGCCTCGCATTTCTGTCCTGTGACTGAAATTAGTGAGAATCCTAAAATGCATATATATGTGTGTGTTTGTGCATATATATATATAGTGCAGGATGCTGCATGGACCCTGAATTCTAATGGTGTTCCCTTCTTTCCTGTTCTCCATCTCAACATCTTGCATCAACTGATCCAGCTTTCAATGCCTGCAAGGTCTTGTGAAGTGTAACTATCTCCAGTGTTGGCAAATCCAGTATGTGTTTAGAGGAGGGAGGAAGGTGTGGAGGGAGGAAAGGACTGGGGAGGGTATGGCTACAATAAGAGTGAATGTTGGAGTGACACATTTTTAAATATTCCGTCATTGATGTGTATATGTCTAAAAACATTGACTTCTTCTAAAGATAATAAGGCAAAGCATAGGCTTCAGTGTGCCGTGCTTGTGTAATGCCGTTAGGTCACTACTGATGGCCACAACCTACATCCATAACCTCTTATTCTATCTATAGTCAATTTCCATGCAAGGCAACAAGAAGAGGAGGGGAGTGAAAAAGTGAGGTTGCTTATGGTCAGAATTATTACCACTCTGTCTTCAAAAGGTGAAGAAATTGGAGCATGTGCGCTTGCAGATATGCACAGCTGGTGCATTGCCATCTCTATGGCATCCCTCCTTCAGAAGGGCGGCTGAGGGGAACCGGAAGGACTATGTTAGTTATATGGCCAGCTCCTAGTGAAAACTTGTCATTTAAACTCTTTCAGTCTCTTTCTGCACTGCTGTCTCTATACAGAGTGAGGAATGGAAACTGCTCTGTTTGCTTACTCAGGAGAGAGACACATACTTTCAGGTCTAGAGGGCTTAGGTGTAAAACTGTGCAGATAACACAAGTTTCAGGAGCCTCAGCCAGAGAGTCACAGATGGCCATCTGACAAGAGGCCATCCCTAAGCTTAGGGCAGAGGGACATTGCTGTTTGGGGGTTGCAGATCTGTGCCCTGAGCTAGCCCTGGTCATGCCATGTTCATGAGAAAGGGCTTTGTTCATAAGGCCCATTGATGTAAGCGTGGCTTGGTCTTTTAGAGAAAAACAATACTTCACAGAAAGCCCATTAGTCGTGGGATCTTGGTGGTTTTTGTAATTTCTTTGCTCTGATTATAGCGGGGCATTGGATGAGGAGCCATAACTAAGCTGTTTCAGGTCTGCCAGCCTCAGTTTTCTTACGTTTTGTACAATTGTAAGGTGTTCACACACAGTCTCACTGCCTCTTGTCAACAAATTTCTTTCATTTAGGAGAGAAGAGAAGGCTGATCTCTGGCCTTGAGTCTCTTGTAAATGACCAAAGTCCTGAGACTATGAATAACAGCTGTTAGGCAGCAAGTAGGAATGGTGTACATCCAGCAAATGCCTGATGACAAGAGCTGTTCTGGCCTAGGAAAACTGCAGCTGTTCAGGAGAACAAGTAACATTTTACGGGATGATGTTTTGGAGCATGGTCTAATCGTGACGCATAGTGGGTCTCATCTCAATAGGTGTGTGTTGACTAGAAGATGCTCAAACTGACATCAGCTTGGCTAAAGGTCTGGTGGACTAAATATAGACTTAAGCTCTCAGGAGATCAGTGTGTGCAGTCGCTTCATGCTTCTGCTCTGAGAACAGGGGAGAACAAAACAATATGCAGCGGAAATAATGCTATGAGATATTCATATTGTTTCCCCTGGGCAAGTGTTTCACTAATTTTGTGTCCCTCTTAGCTAGGAATATCCCATGGTGACCCTTAGTACCTCAGACAGGGCTCATCTGCAGGAAAAGTAGTTCATAAGTCTTCATCTGTGGCTTCCAAAATATTAGTCTATCTCTTTCTTGTTATGGAGAGGTTGCTTTGACTTTCTTGTGAAGCAGAACTGGAATTCAGAATTTTTCCAGGTGTTCTAATGTTTGGACATGAATCTGAAGCTTAACTCAAATGCTTCTGGAGTCATCTGGTCTAGAACATGGGCTGGAGACTTCCCAGGAGCCGCATAATGCATGTTATTTCACAGGTCCTCATCTGTGCAGAGGCTCCAAAGGGGATGCATAGAGCGGTGCAAAACAATGAAAGGTATTTCCAAAATGTTTGAAGTCTCAAACATTTGCATTGGGTCTCATATTGCTGCAATTCTCTCTTTTGGATGCTCACTTTTGCAAGTTGTAGTCTTTCACTGGCACAAAAATCTCCCACGCAGTTTCCTATGCTGGGGTGTGAATAATAGCTTCCCCGATCTACCCTTCACATCTGACTTTGTCAACATAACAAAGTTATGCATCATTTTAGGTGCAAATGGAAACCAACCGACTTAAACCAGCATTGGCTTTCTGGGATTGGTCATATAAGTTCAAAACTACCTGAAGTTGACTAAGTTTACATCAGTTAAAATCAGGCTTGGGATAAACTGAAATGAGTGTCTCTACACGTACCTCAGATCTAAATTTGGAGGTCTAGTGGATTTCAAATGATTCTGTTATCACATGTAAACAAGTCCATCAGTTTTCCCTACTGTCATACCAAAGTGCTTAATGAGGATTAAATATCTTCACAGTGAACTCCCATGTATGTAGGAAACCAGTAAAGAGCGCCCTGAAAGTTCAGAGCACAACGATATGCCAACTTTCTTCATATGGAGGTTGCCGTCACGGGTTCGGGATGTTCAGGAGGTTTTTCCAACACCAAATTTTTGGCAAACACTTATAACCCCCGCTGATGATAGCCTTTTCTAATGCCCGATCAAGGACATTGGACTGGCAGGACTCATCATGACCTCTGGATATTGGATCGGTCCTTCCTGATTGGTTCAGCTCTGTCACGAGGAGGGAAAGCTTTTGGGGTTTCAGTTTCCATCTGCGCAAAATTCTCAGGTCAAGAATTGTGTGAATAATTCAGGAGACAGGGATTGGTGCCCTTCGTGCGGAAGCCAATTTAGAAAGAACCTTCCATCTTAGAAATGTGATGAGTAATACTTTGAGCGCGCCTTTGTAGATGCGGATCAACATCAGAGCCTCCGCATGGAGGACTTCAGGTTAAATGCCAGGACAATCTGTATCATGATAAATATGGATCAGAACCCACATTTCCCGTGTCTCCTACTGTTAGTCAACAGGCCTTAGAGTCTAAACCACCACCTCAGAGCAGTTTTAGGGCCACTAAAGAGGTTGGCTTTGTGGTGGCGAGGGTTTTTTTAACTTATTATTATTTTTTAAGCCTTGCTAATTAGGAATCAAAAGCTGTAGGATGTGTGAGAGTGACACATGCAATTGTGCAGATGGGTTTTCCACATACTTTCTTTAAATAAAATAATATTTTTTTATAAATATGTGTCTCATATTTTATACTAATTCACTTCTAATGGAGGCCAAGCAAGAAGGCTTTTGTCTCCTTTTCCATCAAGCTCTGAGAATGTGACAATCAGGTGACAATAATGATCTATGGATACTTGATATCATACTGCTCCATCATGGACTCCAGATATGCAGTGTGTACCACAGGGAGGTCATTTTGAAAATAGTTGAGAGAGTTATCAGTATTACTTTCCATCTACCTCAGCCAGTAAAAGCAGGCCCCATGACCCAAAGGATGAGCAGAATTGTAATTATTACATAATTACATGAGTATAATTAATATGGTGTCACCAACATCAAATGTTATTTTAAGAGGACTTTTGCTCTCACTACCAATGTCACATTTTAAGGTTATGATATGTCTGATCATCCTGAGTAGAAATGAATGTTGCATGTCCTCTCCAGAATAGGAGTGCCTCTCCATCCCAGGTTGTAAAGCTCCTGTTCCTTGTCCAAGAGAGTAAACAAATATTGGACCTTGCACCTGGTTGGAAAAGTCCCAGGTTTTGGGGCAAAGAAGGAAACCTCTGTCCGGTAGGTTGCTTTAATGAGAAAAAACAGAGTTAGCTGATTCCAGCTGCTGAGAAATTTGGAGTGATGGAATTCAGTGCAAGAGACAGTGGATGGTCGACATACAGGTGAGGCAGTTTCCAGCACCTGATGGATGTGATTTATGGCAGAGCTGCTGTCGACACGCAGACAGTGTGTGTTTCAAAACAGTAAAGAAATTTTGGGCTGGTGCCGGATTGTGAAAGGCAGAGTTTTAAAAAGACCTTAAATAAATAAGGTGCTGGTAGAAATTTGGTGGGACATCTTCTTCTAATGCAGTCAGACACCTTTGAAAACCACAGGCCTCAAAACTGTTGGGGATATGAGAGCTGCCATTTGTTCAAGACTCTAGTCTTTGTAGAGCCTTTCTCCACCTTTTTTTTTTTTCTTTTCACTTTTGGCTGGGGGAAGACAGGTTCCCTCCCTGTTTCTTGTTTTTCGTCAGACCTTTTTCCCCAGGCAGGCATGTGGGAGGCGTGCCAGGTTGGTAGGTTAGAGCCTTTGGCACAGGAAGCATCTCTGGCTCAAAACTTTGCCACTGCTCAGGCATTTTCACCTTCTCTGTGGAACAGAACCTTTGGTAAAAATCACTTCATGCCACCACCCTCCCAGTGATGCAGTGAGGCAGAGACAAGCTGCTGAATACCAGCTGGAGCACAGCCAGGCAATGGAAGAGTGAATTGAGTCATTCATGCCCAGCAGTGGATGTGATTCTTGGCTGGGCTAGAGTCTGGTGAACATACTGATGGCGCCTGTCCTCCTGGGCTTACGAAATGGGTGTGCTGGGCTAAGGGACAGAAGTGGTTTGAAGTGCCCTTGCGCAACATGGAAGCAGTTGGAGGTGGAAGTCTTTGGGAAACAGGACATTGTTTGCTGTCTTTGTTCAGCACCAAACACAAGGCCTCAAACCATCACTTGGGCTCCTGGGGCTGCTTTTGTGCTGTGAACCTAACTGTAGTCCTTTGGGAACGCAATAAAAGGCAACTAATTTTTTGACCTAGACAAAAAGTCTGCAATCTCTATCAGTGTGAGTCTTAGCTGGTCCCTTCTGACTACACCGTCGGTTCAGCTCTTAAGAAAGCAAGTGTTAAGGAGAACTTGATCTGCATTTAAGGCATGTTTGCAATGAGCAGCAGGATGAGCCTGTGGGCAGCCAGTGGCTGGTCCTCCCCACCTGGAGGAGTGGGTGGGAGAAGATGCACAAACCGTTGCATAACGAACACCAAGCATCTCAAGAGGAGACCAGCTTGTCTGGCCTGCAGATCTGCTTTGTTTTGCAGCCACTGCTTACGTATGGGGTTGGGTGCAGCAGCCCCTGAAACTACCCTCCACTGCTCTACCAGCAAGTCTAATCTCCCGAGTCAGTGGGTGAGCAGGCTGGGACAGCACGCTCGGAGAGACACCTGCGAGGGGGCCCAGACGGGCCGGGGACAGCTGCCCCCATGTAGCTTCCGCCACAGGTCCTCCAAGTAATTGCAAGGTATTATTTTGTAGCTTTCCAAAAGAGAATCCTGACATCTGGCATTACAGAGCGAGCCCATTGGGTCAGGGGATCAGCTAGGGATTCCCCCCCCTGTCCATCACCACTGAGAAAGGTGGGAGGAGGAGTGATTTCTGCCTCCTGTCCTGCCTTCCTTTCCCTGCAGGAGATTCAGACAAGCATGGTCGCTCACCTTGTGTGCTGTCATATATTTGGTACTTCCACTGTTCAGGGTTTATTATGCAATGTGGCTTCACAAGTGTAAGTGCAAAGGGACCTGGCTTAGTGGTTCTTGCTGTTGGGATCACTAGAACTGCCAAAATTTGTCTGATCCACAGCTCTGCCAGCAACAGTTCCCTCGCTAAGGTCCTTGCCAGGAAGGGCAAAACCCCACAGTATCAGCTTGGGGATAAGTTGCCCAGATTTAGGTTTCCTGCCTGCCCCATAAGGACTTGACTGATACCCTTCCCTTCACCCCTCACTGGAGTTTTAGTGAAGAGCTGCTGAGATTGTTCCCTGGATGCCATGTAATGGTAAGGTATCACTAAAAAATAAGATTTCGATGGTAGTGATGTGTTGCAAGGAGAAGAGTCATATTTGTTTTAATAACTCTCATTTTCCTATGAAAGTAAAATAAAAGAAGAGCTTTCTCAGCTTTTGAAAGCATGGGAAAGCCCCACTTTCTCACAGCCTTTACAAATTTTGCCCCATTTTTATTTTGGAAAAATCAGGAGTTTTTAATGACTCTTGCTTTTTTAACTTCCTATATGTGATCAGTTTCCCCTGAAGGAGAGGAGTGATGGCACAGGAAGGTGGGGGACTTTTGTGAAAGTAGGAATGTTTTTATTTTTTAATTTTTTTTACCAAATGAAATGATTGCATTCATTATTTAGTTGTTTGTCAGCTGGGGTTTTTGGTGCAAATCAGTGCTTTGGAAGTCTCACCCTCAAATACAAACATCTTTTTTAATTTTAAAAAAAATATGAAATGTTACTTCTTTCCATCCAACTCTATACTTGCAACTTAAAACTATTTTCTTTATCATATTCGTGCCTAGCGTTAAGCCCAGGCTGGGAGCCGTAGTGAGGAGAAGCAGGTAGGAAGGAGTGCCCAGGGAGCAGCATGGACGTGGTACCCTGTATGCGGTGTTGGAGAGCCAGCCGGGGGGAGGCAGGGGCTGGAGGAGGAATCGCTGTTGCTTCCAGAGACAGCGTCCCGTGCCCCGGCTGAGCGCCTGGCAAAGCCACGCAAACAACTCGCTCCTCTGTGTCCTGAGCTGGGGCTCTTCAGTAGATATACAACTGCAGTCTCTGTCATCTGGCAACTTTCATCAGCATTAAAGGGAACATTTATAAAGGAAATAGAGTACTTTTTTCTCTCTCCCTTGCATTTCCTTGATCGATCAGCAAAGGGAGGAATGTTTCTTTTCTCACACTCTTTTTTTTCACCCTCTTTCTTTTGTCTCCAGATGTTACTAAGGCTCTATTTCAACCCCTTTGCACATGGTAAAACATGTGCCAAAAAGTTGACACAATGTAACAAACAAAAAAAAAAAACAACCGGAAAAAAAAAAGCAGAGCATGCTGCAAAAAAAGTATCTGGGACCTTAAATATTGTAGAGCATCACTGACCCCCACTGGACTGGGACACTCACTGCAGGTCACCTAAATTGGGGACTGGTACCTCACCGATGTGTGGGGCACACGGTCAGATCAACATTTGCCTACATTGCAAGGTGCCTTGCCTGTGGGGGGACGGAGGGCAACTTTGCTTTAGGTCCCTACTACTGGTGTAGACCAAACCAACCCTATGTGTGTTCTTTAACGTCCATCATGAGTAGAGTAAAAGGGTATTGGCTTAAATTACTGTGAGGGACATTTATGGTGGGTGGACAGAAAGGCTTGCTAGTGGTAAGGTTAGGTACTCACTGAAATTTTTTGCCCAGGTTGTTGAAATCTCTGTTGCTGGAGGTTCTTAGGAACAAGTTAAACAAGTATCTGTCAAGAATGATGGAGAGAGAGTTGATCCTGCCTTTGAGGCAGTAAGATAGTTTCCATGACCCCTCAAGATCCTGTTCAACTTGAATTTTTATAGCTTTGTGGGAAAATCAGGAGTGCTCCTCTCCAAACCTTTATTTTGTGGCAGTGATACATTGTGGTTGCAATAATTTAAGAAGACACCTCTGCTGCATTGGTAGGCACTCGTCATAATCTGATTTATATCAGAAACAAGCAAAATTGTCTCTTGTGTTCCAAGGAGTTGAGGAGAGGGTACTGTAGATGTGTAAGGGACAGGGACCATCACCACATGGCTGTTGAAGGAAACATGGGCCTTTCTTCCTCTCTCATTAGACAGAGGACAGTAGCAGAGGCAAAAACCTCTTCATGCTCGATTGCTACATGGCTCAGCCAGGCTGCCAGAGAGTGACACCATGGCTTGCACAGCGAGCACGTTCCTCCTGCTGGGGAGAGGATTCCAGCAGAATCCTGGTGCTGGGCCTTCCTCTGAAATGGAGGAGTTTTTGTGCTACAAGCCTGTCTCACCATCAAGCCTTTTCAGAGATGGTCTTGTGGTTAAAGAGACTAGACTGGGATTGAGAAGATGTGGTTTCAGTTCCTGGCTCCATCACAAACTCCTTGTGTGACCCTCAGCCAGTTATTTAACCTGTGTGGGTCTCAAGTTCCCACCTGCATGTTGGATGTCCTAACAGTCCTCTACCTTCCTGGGGTGTTGGAAGGATTCACCATGAGGGCTAATGACTGGCTGGGATAGTAACCTTGTGGTGAGCAGCATGGAGAAATGTTTGAAAAGGGACACTAAAGCATTAGCAGTGTGAGCCTGCACATTTGCCGTGCATTTGCTGTGTGGAGTGGAATGGGACCTTCGGGGCATACGGAGAATGTGTCAGGTTTGCAGCCAAGCAAAGTGAGAATATGAGGTTGTATTGTGGTTGGAGGAAAGGGATGCAAACAACAGGAGAGTGCAGCTACTGCTGGACAAGCACAGTACAAATGACAAGGAGGTCACTGCAGGGACCTGTACATCTGGACTACAAGTGCAACGCAGTTAAAGCAGAATAACCAGGACACGGTAATTAAATCACGGCCTTGGATTTAATTTATGAAGTGTTACAGGCACACGTTGCAGCATGAAGCTCCGTTTACTGTGAAAGATTGTGTTTTCTGACGTCTGCTGAAGAAGAGGGAATTAAGATTGATCTGTCTCGTGTCCAACGGCTGTGTAAGACAACTGATGCATACAGCCTGCTACTGTCAAATGGCGAAACTTCAAGCTTGGATCCTGGCACAATAAACCATTGCCAAGGGCTTCCCACTCAGTGAGAAGTCTGAATTCAAAAGCAAAAAAAAAAAAAAGGGTAGGTAAGGAAGGCAAGGATAAGATGAGAAAAATACTATAGTTTCCTACAAAATGCACAAACTAGCTTTGGGTTTCCCTTCTTACTATTATTTGCAGTGCCCTAAGTGCCAAAGTGTTCAAATAACTGTGGTACAAATATGATCACCATGTCTTTCCCTAACATCATTGCAGCTGGACACCTACCTCCCGTGCTTCACAGGAAGGGAATAAACCCGTTCTTGTGGATCAGGCATTCATGTTTTATTCTCTTTGGGCAAATCAAGGAACCCAGCACCCCTTTGGGTGCTTATGAGTTTCAGGATCACTGCAATTGAGACTTAACTCGATTAAGGCAGTTAAGGTCTGCTGTTACACTGTTATCCTAACAGATTAACTTCTGCTCCTGTATCCCTTTAAAATGGAATAATTGTGCCTGTCTGACATAGGTGCCCTTAGGAATCCCACGTGCTTGGGAAATGCTTGAAAACCCTTGGATAAAAGTCACTAGGCAAGAGGAGGGAGAGAGGGGAAAATCTTGTTATATTGTTGACTTATGGTCAACGTTGTCCTCGAAATGCTGTTTTGTCATCAATATTTCTTCATTAGGAATAATGATTTTTCCACATTTGCTGCCAGCTGATTCAAAGCCGTCCAAAAGCAGAATGTGTCATGAATCTCTAAAATGCATTCACTGGCAAACTCCAAACAGAGATGATTAGAAAAATAACGCAGCGGAAATACTGGCTGTCTTGAGGCTGCCAGGGGAACTTTTAGCAAGATATTTTGTTCAATGTATTTACATATTTTTAAAATGTTCTTAGTACACTTTCGTAAAGGCAGTATGCTGCATTTCTTTAGTTGTTTCCTGCATAGTGTATCAGGGCTGCAGTGAGAACTGGGGAATACACTTAGCTGATCAAGGGAAATTGTGTAATTGATAGGCACTGAGGATATGACCTTGTGGTATATTCCCACAGTACAGTTAGGTGGGAAGCAATTTTTTCCATCGTGCAGAAATTTTTGAGATATCAATGGTTTTTTTCCCTGCATTTCAGCAAATGCAGAACCTTCCTACTTTGATGCTTTTATCAGAAAATTATCTCCTATCTCCTCTCTACATAGAATGCATGCTTTGAATTCATGAATTTAAACCTTTTGTAGAGACGTTTGTGTGTTTTCTGTCAGCTTTCTTTACTCTTGGTATCTCTAGTTATTGCCTGAATTGTCTGTGTTAGGCATGGTACATCACATAGCAAGAGATGGTCGGTGCTCCCAACAGTTTAGTGTCTAAGTAGGTATGACGGACAAATAATTCTGTAGCCTAAAAAAAGGCTAATGCAGTCCTTGGATGTACAAACAGGAGCATCTCGAGCTAGCTGGATGGAGTTACATTACCTCTGTATTTGGCTCCAGTGTGATTGCTATCGGAATATTATGCCATAAGCATTAGTATGGCATGTACCTATTCCATCATCCATCTTCAGTGGTGGATGTTTGTCTGATGAGCTCACATTCTTAATCTGACATTTAAAAGTGACTCGTGTCCCAGATAAGGTTGGACACCCTGTATCTAATTCCTCATCTCCAGATCACACCCAGACTCTGGCCAAATCTTAAGAATCTTGCTGAGTTACAGCTCAGATTATGGCCTTTCCTATTCATCTTCACAGAGAAAACCTACATCCAAGCTCCAGTGACCTTGATCTCTGCAACATCCTTTGCTAAAAATGCAATTTCTCGCTGTTCATGCTGAACTAGAATGCAGCTGCAGAAATCATTCTCTAGCTTGTAACTGAGGCCAAATCATTCCCGTCTCTTAATCTCTCCTCTGGTTTCATTTCTGCATCATATCAAACAGAAGCTTCTTGTCTTAACTTGCATGGCCTGTAATGACCTATTCCCACCCTTTTTGCTTCTAGTATTCTCCAGGGACATATCAACTCAACCTTCCCATCTGCAGGTGTCTATGTTCAATCTTCAAGCAGTTACATTCCCTTTTGTGCTTTTTTTGTCCTTTCCTCAGAAGCATCCCATTAAACTTCCCTCAGACTCCCTCCGGATCCTCTTTCAAATTCTTCCTTAACCTTTTCCTTTGCTGAGCTGTCTATAGACTCCTTGTCAACAGTAAAACATTTAGAGTGCTGAGACCGCAGTTTTCCTTGCTGTTCGGTTTTGTCTGATGGCTTCTTTGTATTTCCTATCTATACCCAGTTGTTACTGCTTGCATTAGATTGTAAGCTCCTGCAGTCTGGCCCTTCTTTCAACTCTGTGTTTGTCCAATACCCAGCACAACGGGGCTGTTCCACAGTCTGATCAGCCAGGATCTGTGGTAGTATAAGCAAAAACCATGTAATAATAGTAATAAAATAACGAGAAGTTACATCATGGCATCATGTGCAGTATGAACTCCTCTCCACCCTTCCTCTTCTTCCTTCAGATTTGGAATATTTCAGGGTTTTTATGTAACAGAAGACAGTAAATGAGGAGGTTTGAGAATAAAGTATAGTAGCTGATGTTTCCTTTCAGCTGCTGAGGTGTTTCCCTTTGAGCCACTCAGTAATGATGGCAATTCCAGCAGTTTCAGCAGGGAAGCCTCTGTGGGCACTTCTGTATGTCCCCCCAAGGTAAAACCAACATGTGGCAGCCAGGCTAGGCTGAAGGAAGGTCACGGCCAAGGTTATGAACCTCTTTCATGCAAAAGTAGAGGACTCCAGCCTCCTCGGCTTGCTGCCAATGTATTACCTTCTAGTTTTGCTGAAATGATCTTGAAAAAGGACCTAAAAAGGGCTGAAGGGGCAAAAGCAGAATGTTGAAATGACATAGTTTCATCTTCATGCAGTTTAGTACTAATTTTGTCCTTTGTCTTTAAGCTGCCTTTTAAGTGCTGTTTGTCTCTGTGGGAAGCAAATGGGTCACGTTGTTCTGTGTTTCTACTGTAATACGCTGCCTGCTATTTTTCTCTTAGATTATTTGTGTAATCTTTTTTGTGCAATCTGTTTGTTCGTGAGTCTTGCAAGCTTTGCCTTTGCTACTTCTTTCCCAATAAGCAGTGCAACTTGTTCTGTATTCACTCATGGGTATTCTGCACACAACAGACTGGGTTATTTCAACCAGTGTGAAAATATTAAAATGGGGAACATGTGTGGGCACTTAATTGTGGTGAGTCCAACCACAAATACCTTCGCCGTTGGTAATTGGCACACAGGAAAAGCAGACCTTTGTTTTGTTTTTATCAGACATAATGATAGATACATAGTTTTTAGTGGGGTTTTTCTGGTTTTCTAAGGAAATGAGGCTTGTGCAATCACACTGCCTGTGTGCATGTGCCTGTCTGCTTGTCAGTTCCTCCCTCACCAACACTTGAAATTAATGGCCATTTTCAACCAAATTTGAGCAAGGCACAGGAGTTGAAAGAAGTGACCAGCTTTTACAGAAGTCTTGAGAGTTCCCAGATTGGACCGAGGTCTGCAGAAGGTGCAGTCTCTAACAGCTGCATCACTGCAAGCCAGATTGGTTGTGTATTTGCCCACATGCCTTTACATGGATCCAGCCACCTAACTGTAAGCTCCCAAATTTGAATATTGTGGCTTACTTGCTTTTACACTTCGGGTGAGTGAGTCAGTTGGGGGTGTTGCTAGGCACAGAGCTCGTGTTTTGATTCTTACTGGAGTGGCCATGTCTCATGAAAAACATAGTTTGCTCCAGGCCACAGTGTTACAATTTGCATATAAACTTATGAAAAAGGAAGCTTTCTTTAAGCTTTCCTGTGCGAGAGTTTATGGGAGAATTTCTGTCTGTGTACATAATAGCAGAAGCTGGACTTCTCATAAATGTAGACGGGTTAAGTCTGCCACTGCCTGAATGGGAATCTTCAGTGGAAAAACCCAGAAAGAGGAAGGAAAGCCTAAGGAAATACCAACTTCAAGGGGAGAAGTTGGCCAAGACTTCTGTTGTGCTGCTCTTTGGTTTGTACCTGGCCATCAGCAGTGTAGTTGGGGAATGCCTCGGAGCCGTGCAGGAATGTAGCCTCAGGGCACCTTTGGGAGGCAGAGAAGATGTCTTTATGCCCTTTGCTCAAAGAGAGGACGGAGGCACAAAGACACCAAGTGATTTGTCAGAGATTCAAAGAGTATGTATTTGAGTTAGGAAACAGCCTCAGGTCTTCTGACACAAGAAGTACATCCAGAAGTATGGTCTACATATAGACAGCTTCTCCAGCAACTGGATAGATGCCGTGGTCAAAGAGGAAGATAAATGTTGAAGTATACAAAAGCTGGCTAAGTTATAAATGTGAGAAGAGGAGGAGGGGAGGAAAAGATTCCCACATGTTCTACTCAGATGTTAACAAAGAAAGCTGAGAAGTGTTTGCATAGACGCTACATTATTCCATGTCCAAATGCCTCATAAAAATAATACCGGATGATCACAGAATGGCACACCAGGGAAAATAAATTCTTCAGCGGAATATTCCCTCTGGAAAAACACTGTGTAAAGTAATACACTAATGGCTTTCAATTTTATGTTTTATATATAGAGATATTAACTGCTCCCCAGACATCTCTTCGTATTACTGCCCAGCTACACAAGCAGTTTGGAGAAGGCCCCGGAGTATGCTCGGTCTTGTCCATACACAGGACCAAGCAGTGGTCTCCTGTTGTACATACAACTCCTGTGGTGTATGCAATAGGTTTCTTCTGCCTTCTTCCCAGAGCAGTACTGCTCCTGGGGTTCTCTCCAGTGAGATTTCTTTTTTTAATTCTTCCTACTCTTCATGGTTTTTTCCATTCTTCCCCCATGCTCCGTAGCCTCACCACCATGCTGGGAACCTTGCATTCCTTCTCTGCTAATAAAAAACGAGTCCTCACAAGAAGCGTTACAGCGTTACAGATTAAAGCACAACACTGTCAATCAAAATGCTAATAACATGCTAAAGAAAGTTAAGTATAAAAACAACATTATCAATTCCTTTTTGGGAGGTTTCCAGGCTTGTCTGTGACTTCTCTCTCCACATTGCTCAGACTGGGACCTGTTTGAGTCAAGAAATCTCTGTCCTGTATAATGCCAACTATGGTTATGCTGTTGTACCAAGTAAGAATGGTCTGGGTTCTTTTCCAAGCTTTCCTGATATATCTTAAATGTGTATATATATCATCCTGCTGCATCCTGAGGGATCCAAAAGTAGCTTACATGTTTTGGTCCCTGGATGTAGCCTATTGGAGTCTGGGACAGGCAGGGAAGAAGTGAGTGTGGGGACATTGATGTTGCACTGCGCAAGGACAGCAGCCCTGCTTTAGAGATGGCGAGGCATGTCCAAGTTTTGCAGGAAGTTCTGCGGTATTTGGTTGAAAAGGCCAGTAAACACAGAGCGTGCTATGAGTGAACATCATATCATTGCTGGATTATTTAATTATTATTAGGGACATACTATTTGTATATGCATGTATGAGTAAATCTGTTTTGAACTCAATCTGCGTTCCTGCTTACACCTCAGCTCGTGCTTCCCTTCCCCTCCTTCCCACCCTCAGCGACCACACCACTCCACCCATAGAGCCTTGGAGGAGAAGCGCAGGGTCCCAAGACTGGGGACACCACAGTTATTCTCAAATTGGAGAATACCATTTTGAGTGGGACAAAGCCCCAGACCATATTTGCTCTATTGCCTTTGTTGGAGCTGCTCTCCTGCATAGAGTGGTTGTTCTAAATACCTTCCATGACTCTCTGCGTGAATTATTTTCAACACTGATTTCTGGGTAAGGAAATCAGACCTGCATGGGCCATCTCTATTTTCTAGAACTCAGATGAATGGCAGAAGAAAATTGCAAAGGTGTGCCTTCTACCCACCTTCTTCCACCATCTCTGCACCACAATCTTCCCGAGGGAAATGCCTTTCCCATGATCTAAGAAACCCTCTTTCTCTGAAATGCTGTATTCACTTTAAATCTATCTGCCACATAACATTTCATCAACAATCTGAACAAGGCAGCAAGCCTTTTCTACGTGTGCATGCAGATTTTTTGTGTGGTATGTGTTTGTACGTGGCATTAGGGGACTTTTTCAGAAACAGACAGAGCTCTTAGGGCTTGTCTTTACTTAGAGTTCTTACTAGCAGTGTCTGATACACCTTTCTTGAAGGATGGTAAGAATAAAGTATCCACACATCAGTTTCTTAAGAAATAGTTTCTGTGCTTTAAATAGATACAATATCTTAATCTGTATTAATCTTTGAACAGAAAAAAAGTAATTTTTCCATGTAAAAGATAATATTGCACTCTTTGTAATCACTCAGTCTTTAGCTATGACTTTTTATGTAAAATATCAACTAGCTCAGCATCGGCACGTTAGCAACAGTGCAAGAATTGATACTGCTATACTGGCAAAAGCATAAAAAGTGAAATCCTTTTGCCAGGGTAATTGTCTCCATTGGGGGAATTGGTTTAAGCTGTACAAGCGAAATCTACTCTTTAAATGGTAACAATTGTGCTGCCACCAGGCAGCTTTATGAGGCAGCCTACCACAAAATCCTTTCATGTGGAGGCAAAGCCTTAGACACAGGTTTATCCCATCTAACTGAGGAGCTGAGGATGACTATATAGCTGGGTTAGATGATAGCTGAATGGTTTGCATCTGGGGCCTAGATTCCTTGCAGTGATTACTGGCAAGCAGCAGTGGTATCAGTGCAGTCTTGGGAGCCAGTTTCAAGCCTCTCTAGATCTTTTCATGTGGGCCAGGACCAGAGTGCCTTCCAGTGGCACTGGATTTTTGCCAGCAGTGGCACAAATTGCTCTTCTCTTGACTGAGCTGCTGTTTCCCCCTTACCCACTGTGTAACATGGGTGTGTGGAAGGACCTTCTCTGCAGTTGAGACCAGGAGCCTGCTTTGACTCGTATCCTTTGCCTTTGGTCACAGGCCGCTGTGCCCGCTGCGGGGAGAATGTTGTTGGGGAAGGCACTGGCTGCACAGCTATGGACCAGGTCTTCCATGTGGAGTGCTTCACCTGCATGATGTGCAACAGCAAGCTGAGGGGACAGCCTTTCTACGCAGTGGAGAAGAAAGCCTACTGTGAACCCTGCTATATTGTAAGTACCCGTGCTTGTTTGTACCCTGCTTTTAATGCACAGACACTGGAAATACTGATTTCTTCTATTGGTGTGCAGTTGCCTTACAGTTAAATCTGGATGATCCCGTGGCAGTACTGTGGGCACTGGTTTTTCTATGGTCTTCAGAAGAGTTCACATACTTCCAGCTTCCTGGTTTAACTTTGTTTCCTGGTCTAACCTATCTCTGAAATGAAGTGGCCAAAGCAGGGGAAAGAAGTGCTTTTTCTGATTATTTCAGCTCTGTAAGGAGCAGAATATGCAGCAATTGTTAAGAGCTAGTGTTATTCTCAGAAGCTTTCTGTGTTGAGAAACCTGATACCAAAACCCTTATAGATTGTGGTGCCCACTGTGATTAAGGAGCTGGGATACAAGATAGCACTGCAACTTCTAAAATCAAGACCTTTGCATTGCTTGACAATATTAATGAAAGTTCTTCCACTGAACTAAAGGTCTTTGGATATCTTTTCAAGCTTACCTTACCCTAAAACTTGATTTCGTGCCTCCAACAAGCCCTTAAAGCAAACAATTAACAGTTGCTCTGAGCAGCTGTACCCTTTAAGAGGCTCCTGTAAGAGCTAGTTGGAACCAGTTACAAATTAAAGAAACATCACATAACATGCCTGAGGCCTTACCTTGCTGTGACCTTAGTGTACAGTATATAAGGATAATCCTTGTAATTTAGAATAAGAAAAGCACAAGAACATTCTTAAAGGGTTGATAGGTCTTTCTCTATACCTCCAATTCAGAGTTCTTTTTATAAACACTGCACCTGAGACCCCTCCAGAAGTGGATTTGCACTTCTGAAAGTAAAAATTGATGCTTTTCTTGCCATTTCTGGCATTTCAATAATAATTAAAGCAATAGTATGTGTTTCTGAAAATGCCACCAATATCCCATTATTTCTTCTGTTTCTGCAGAGCATTTGTGGTGGGGTTATTGCTGAAACATTGAACATGAAAAGGGAGGATTCAGTCTTGTTTACAATGGCAGTGATAGATGGGCCTTGTTAATTGGCTTTTAAAAACTAAATGATCTTTTGATGGAATATGTACCTTCTAAACCATTTCCAGCTTTGTTTGCACTAAAAAGGTTGCACCATAAAAAAATTAAGGTTCATTTTGTGGCAAGTTTGACCATGTGCAAAGCACTGAAGACTTTAGGAAGGTGCATTTGTAGTATGATTGGAGCAACTTTATGTAACTGGAATTAAACATTTCATTGACTTCAGGCTTGAATTGACTTCATATGCTTGCAGATTGATACTTTCTTTTCCTTTTTTTTTTTAAATCAAGCGTGTATTCTTCACCACTCATCTGCTTCAGTTTGGGAAAACATCTGCATTAGCCACTGTAGTAATGGTTTAAGATTATTTAATCCCATTACTTATACACTTCATTAGCCTGAGTGAATTGTTGGCAAGGGTTCAGTAAACTTCCTACATTGGGAGATAAAAGGATAAAAAAGGAAAGGGAGAAGGATTCTGTTCCTCATTTTCTTTCAAATTTATCTTCTATCTATTTAAGGGATAAAGGAATGATAATTGCCTGGTTGCATCTGCACTTGTACATTCTGTGATATCGCTTTGCAGCTCTGAGCACAGAGGAAAGAGTAAACGTTTAATAGCTTTCTCTTATATAACCAGAAGGAGCCTTTAAATGTTTATCCATGCAGTCCACAAAAACCTGGTTATGGACTTAACCCAAAACATGTCTGGATCCATCTGCTGCCACACATCCGGGAAAAGGATGGCGATGCTGATGGGGCTACGTACGTGTAGCTGGACAGCTGGTACTGCCGATGGGAAATGGAAAGCAGGAATCCAGCAATCTGATGCAGCAAAGAAAGGAAAAAAAAATCCAAGTGGATGTTAAACTATTAAATATGGAAGAAACAAGTGTTTGGGAGTCTTAAGTCTCAATACCCTTCAGAAAGCTCAGTACTCGGCTGTGCCAAAAGCCAGATCTACAAGGGATCTAGGCACCTGCCATGGTATTGGCTTTAGGCCTGAGGAATTTGTGTCATAGAGCACATGTCTCATTGATTTTTTTTTTTAATGAAATGAGGTCTGTGTTGGCTTCAGTAGGATGATGAGTGCCTAAGTGCACTGAGGGCCTGAGCTAGGTTTGCAAGTTATTCTTCCAAATGGATTGGGGATCCTTGAATTGCTGAGGCACAGTCTGAATGCTTTTGCCTTCAGATGTGTGATACAGTCATACTTAAGTCAATGAGAGTTAATGACCTGCCTAAAATCTAGTCTGTGCTTAAGGGTTTGGTGAATTGTGCCTTTTTTTTTTTTTTTGAGCTTCCCCAAGTCCCATTATCAGAAAATAACTTGGAACCCTAGTTCTGTAGGAAATCAATGGGACTGAAGATACCAGGCTCAGATTCCTGTGGACCTGAATTCATGTGAAAGGTGGAGCCTGTGTCACTAGCCCAAGAGGGCACAGCTAAACCATGGCTGTGGCCAGCTGAGAAAACAGGATTCTCAACTGCTATAAATCTGAGTAATTCCATGAAGCTTATTTACTGGTCTACCTAATTCACACTGATTTCTAGTGCACATCCCCATTTCCCCAAGTCTAAAACTCTTGACCTATTATGGAAGCCATTAGGCCAAGCTGCTTAATTTACATAAAAGTAAATGAACTACAGTATTTGCCTGGTTGCAATATATAAATTCATGAGTTCTTTGATTTTTTTTTTTAGTAATTCTGTTGTGTGACTTGTGGCCATACGTGCGTAAAAACTATGTGCAAAAAATAAAAATACATGTTTTTCAACAGTTAGAATTAGCTAATCTTCGCAGTTTATTATGAGACTCTTCTTAGTTGTGGTGGAGTGAAGCCATAATTAAGATTACTGTGAAGAGCTGTATTTAATTACTAGCTAGTCAATACCAAGCCTAAATAGCCTGCAGAAGGGTTGGGGTTTTTGTTTTTGTTTCTGATTTTATTTATCAGTGACCCAGTTAAGATGAAATTCCCCAAAAGTCTGAATTAACATGTAAGGAGATCAATCACCTGCTTAGAAAATACTTTTCCTAATGAGAATTTGAGTACCAGAGTTAATTCTTCACACAAAATTCTCCCCATCCAAAAGCCAGTCACTATTGTTTCCTGTTACATCTTATGAATGCAATGACTTCTGTTGCCAATGTGTTTGCTGGTTTTGCTCTGCATCCAAATATTCTTTCATTATTAATGTTATTTCTAAAAGACTACCAGTCTTCTCCATTAAGACACTATTGCTGAACTAAAAGTAACTGTAAAAAATAAAGCGTTAATAGGAGACAGATGTCTCCTAGTCATTAGGACAGTCAAGTAACATCTGAAACATCACGATAGGGTTTCCAGTGTAACCAGAGTACTGCTGTACATGTGATGAATGCTGTGCTGCAGTATGTTATCAGTATACTTTTCCCCTCCCTTACAGGGCAAATTACTGACAAAAAACATTTGGTTTGCTTCCTCTAAGTAGTTGAAGAGATTTTAGCACTGGGCTCAGTGCAGAGAAGAGGTTAAGGGTAGTATCAGTGGAACCGTTGTTATAAAAGATTGAAGAGCAAGATGTTAGAGCAGTGCCAGCTGTCTGCTTTCCAAATACCGTATTATCATAAGGACTGAACACAAGGTTAACCAGACACACTGGTCTGGCAAGAGCAATGCTGCTGTTTTGTGAATGGGATGTTCTTTGATGTCCTGATGACTTTCTCTGGGACGTGGAAATTTTCCTCCATTCTTTATCCCCTGTCCTGGCAGTTTGGTGGTTGGCAGTTGGAGATAAACTCTCTGAGGCTGAGGGCTGAGAGGTGCTGAGCACCTGCAGTGAGCGCAGAAAGCAGCAAGATCTTGCAGATGCTCCTGGCCTCTGAGGGTTTCTTCTGTCATGTCCAAGTCAATGTGCCCCACTACTGGGGATGCAACAGGGAAAGGGACAAGAAAACAGAACTAACCAACCAAGCAAAGCAGAAATAGCCAGGGTCTGATGAAAGAGAGTTCAGAGAAGTGGTGGGCTAGAAATGGTGAGTGACTGAAGGAGAGGAAAGAAACTTCTCATGTCTGTCTAGCTAGAGTGGGGGGAGATGGTGGGTATGCTCTGCAGTGCTCTGAGGAGACCCAGGGATTGAGGTTTCCTGCTTCTGCTGTGAGATATTAAGGACATGACCTTAAGCCCTACCCCAAAGATCACTTAAAAGGATTTTTCAGGGTGAGGTTAATCTTTCCATAGTACTAAAGCTGTGGAAGTGCTTGAAGGGGGAAGAATTGTGCATGGAAGTCATGCTCTGATCACTGCTGTTTGCCAGGTTTAAACTAAGGATTGTAATGGTCCACTTTTTTCCTTAATTTTTTGTTTTGTGAGCAAACACCACCCCCACCCCCCATATCTTAAAGGTTTTTCTCACTTACTAGCTTCAAACTTGCAGGCATATCAGAGGATGTAGTTCAGTAGAAGATAGTTCAGACCAGAACACGGGAGAAATGCTGATGTTTTAGGAAATGGTACAACTAGAGCCACTGGTGCCACGGAGCATCCTGGGAAAGTTTAAATTTGCTAATCGTTCTGAAATGTCAGTGTTAACTCAATTTGTGCTCATTGAAATCTCTGGTAAAAATGCTATCAGCTTCAGGGCGAACCGGTATTGTAAACCTCACCCCGTGTGCGCACGTGAGTGTGGTTGTTTGAAGGCTGTGCAAGAGCAGCTACCTCCAGCACATACAATTTAAAGTGTAAGGTTGATCCCTGCAGTAAAATTACATCTATTTTTAAAAATAATTCTGCAATTTGTAAGCAGAGATTACAGCACTAATTTAGCAACCATGTAACAATTTAAATTGGACCAGAAAAGAGAAACTATAATTTAAAGATTTTTTTTTTATGATACAAGTTTTCTTCTTTTTAAAGTAAAAAGTCCTTTATTCTTGTTTTTGTCAAGCAATGTATTGAATTTGAGAGTAATTTATGGAAAGTGCTGCCAGCATGGTATTGCGAGTGCTCCACAATTTGAATTTAAACTGCTCAATGGGATCATTAAGACTATTATGCCTGCTTTCCAAAGAGTTTGAATTCAAAATGACAACTGGAACAAAAATATAAAATAAACTAAAGAGAAGTCACGCACTCTTTACGTGGTGGAATTTTTCTGCCCTCAAAATATTTCATTGAGATCAATGCTCTTCTTCAATCCTCTCCTAGAAAAAAGCTGGTGTTGCTAGTTTTAGTTTGGCACTCCTGCGTGAGTCATCGGCAGCAGGGAGCTGAACCTGTGACCTGTGGATCTAAAAGCATTAAGTCTCGGCTGCTGTAGCAGGGATGCGGCTCAGCTGCACCAGGCAGCAGCAGGCTCCTGCCCTGGATATTTCTTACCCTCAGTGGAAGGGGGGTCCGTGAGCACAGTAGAGGTGAAACGGGCCCAGAGTCTTGGTTTGCTTACAGGCACGTTTTAATCCTATTGATTATTAGCTTTGATAATTTTGCTAGGTTAGGCCCCGTTGGTAATTTCTTTGGGAAAAAATCATGGCAAGGGAAGACCGACATTTGTGGTAAACTGATCATCATTTGTAAAACTGAAAAATTAATAAATTCTTTAAAGTGTAACAGCCTTTCTATTAATACCACCCAGCAACAGCTGATATAAAAAGTACAGATGGAAGCTGCAGGAGGAGTGGTGGCCATAAGCTCAGCACTACTACTTTGAGTGATAAATGGTCTTTTGCAATCAGGGTGTAAAATAGAGGAGGATGGGGTGCTATTGCATAAGCTGCACCCAGAGCTTCCAGGAGTCCAAGTCTAGGAGGTACAAAAATGTGTGTGTGAGAGAGAATATGTCAATGAAGCAGCTTTTGTCAAAACTGGGATGGATGCTGAACTTAGCTGACCTGGAGCCTGCATCTGTGTTTTCAGTGGCCTAGCAGCTGTTCTAGGGGTTGGGTCATGCCTCTTACTTTGTCTCTAGGCAGGAGGAAAAGATTCCTTTGTGAGGGGGCAGGGGTTTATAACCTCCTTTCTAAACTGGAATTATAAAGAAAGGGGAGAAAGCATACTGTGAGATGATGAGGTATGCTATATAGGAACTCCTCTGTGGAGACTCAGAGGATCATATCAAAGAGCTCAGGGCCAATTCATCTCGTTGTTCAACAAGGACAGGACAAGAATGCTACAAACCAAGGCTGTAGGAGGAAAAATTCCTAGTGCTCTTGGCAGGGCTCATGCTCTCATGTCTTCTAAGAATTGCACTGGGCTCACCTTGGTCAAGGATTCTCTGAGTGAGACCACACTCTTGTCTGCTGAGGGTGGCTTAAAGAGGATGAAATTATTCTTTTCTCAGTACGTCAGGATGTGCTGGGCTACCTGGTCCAAATCACTTGATGGGATTAAAGGTGTAGTGCAACCTATTTTCTACCTACAGTTGCTGTTTGCCTTCATGTTGTTGACTGTTGTGAATGCAGCTGATTGACATAGAAGTAGATAGGGAGAGGATCAGACCACACCTTAGTATAATTGACTTTCCAGAGAGCTGAGCAGAGCGTTGCTTTAGAGGAAGACCAGCTATGGTTTGTAGAGGTGAAGCAACTTGATACCAATGATACCAGTGTTATGAGGGGAATATTTTTTGAAAAGTCACCATAGTGCCGGACAGTATCTTAATAGATACATGTGTGTTGGAAGATTGGTCATGATTCCTTTGTGAGTCTTGGTAGGTTGAAGTCTTGGTAGGGATTGGTGGATCATTTCCCATGGTCCATCTTTAAGAATGTGTCCTTATGTAAAGGCTTCTCCTCCACACCTGGGCTTGTTTGAGACTTGTGATGGCTTGGTAGAATCCAGATCTTTCTTCCTGTGCATGTTGGCAGCCATAATAACTTGAATTGTCTTCTTGTCTCTGCCTTGCACTTTTCTAATTAGAGTCATTTCAATATTTGATTATATGAACTAAACATTGATTTGACGTATAATCTAGAAAAACTGTACAGTGGGAAACTTTGTGGAGGGAGTTCTTAGTGATACAATGATTTCATGAAGCACCAGCTGCTGCCATTCAGTGAATTTCCAGTGAATTTCTCACCTCATGGGGTGAATTGCACTGACAAATTGTATATTCTTAGGAAGAAAATAGTCTCCCTTCCTGCACAACCAGTGGACTTTATGGCTCCTGGCTATAGATCTGCTTGTGGATCCTACTACAGCAGAGGGGATGGTGAAGTCATTTAGCAATGACTTCAAGCTGTGTGTTGAGATTTCCCTTACTGCTTGCTTGTAACCCTGCATAGTTATTTGTCAATTGAAACTACTGAAGACAAGTATTTTGGAAAGGCTGTGATTTATCTGAAATAGGGTCTGTAATTTAGGTGTGCGTTTCCATCAGATCCATGTATTATGAAGTTTGCTCTGTCCTTGCTAATGCAGTGATGTCAGTGCTGCATAGTGTCCAGAGATGAAAAAATTGCAACTCACTAAAGTAAATACAGGGCTAATATTTTTAGCAAACTCTTCTTGATTAATTTGCACTGCTGATACCGTGCTAGCAGGGCTGCTGGTAAAGCATAGGCCTTGCAGCCAGGCTGTGATAACCTGTCAGTAACAGAGCTGAATCTGTGTCCTGGGAGGGGTGTGTTTGGATTTAGCAGCTATGATTTCCCCTTAGCAGCCTTGCAGAGAACAGAAAGCCTTGTCTCACTCGCTCTCTGATTCCAGATGCCCTCTTACTGTGGTCCAGATAGTGATTTGCAAGCCTGAGTGCCAGGGAGGTGAGCAGGCTTTTGCAGCGTGCCCCTTCAGCTGTCTCCTTGGTGAAGCCACACTCCAAGGAATTTGCTCTGGCAAAAGCTCTGTCTGCGAGTCGATCCTCCCTCTAGCGTCCTGCCTCTGTTTCTTCACTCCAGGACATCAGTTTGCGTGCAATGTTTGTTTGCAGTAGAGGCAACTGTTTAACTTGCCATCGCACACGCACACAAACCCCAGTGGGCTTGGTAGATTTCTGGTTAGAAAAAAACAAAATCATGCCAGTTTAGGGAAAGCGCGACAAGCATGAATGATGATGGGAGAAAAAGTTTATTGATTCTAAGAGCATGGTGAGTGTTTGGTGCTCATGGAGGGTCAAAGCAAATTGCAAGTATGGTTTTTTTCTCAGCTGCATTGACTATAAAGCTGTGGGCTAAGCACAATATTGACAGTAGAGGTAAATCATCCACTGGGGTATTCTGGGCAGAAGGAAGACCAGATTATAGCTTGACTCTGATGCTGTGTAGTGTTTGGGGACAAGAGATTGTTGTGCACTGGTGGGTAGCAGCTTTCACAGGAGCAGAGAGCACACTGGTTAACGTGGCCAGCGAGACCTGCGGTCCCTGTATCTGTGCCCATCCCTGTGGGGACCATCCGTAAGAGTTGAGGCAGTGATGGCACCCTGTGCATCAGCGAGCGTGGAGTTGGCGGCCCATCTGGACAATTTAAAACGTGTGATGAGATCTGCACAGTGTTGCCCCTGCTTTTCCCTGGCTGCTGTTTCCTGACAAACGTTTGATGTAGAAGCACAACATGGGTTTTTCACAGCAGCTTGGTGCAGTAACTCTCAAAGCAGACTGACTGCCCAGCTCTCTGCGGCAGTGCAGTAAGCGCGGGCAATCAGAAACTGGTGGCAATCTTTATGCTATATGCCCATGTTTCCAAAGGGCTTGTTGTTGTCAAAAATGGAGCTGGGGAGGAGAGGGACGCGACAAACCGAGAAGCCTTGTAACCCTTTGGTTTCAGGTATAAATCAGGGATTCAACGGGCTTCTTCAGGCACTGTAGGAATGTGCCTCAGCAGATGCTGGGGATTGGAAAAGATCTTTGTATTCTTTTGGTTTTTATTGTATTGCTGAAGTGAATCTGCTAACATGTGATAGGTTAATGCTGTGGCTTATTGTATTTACATCCTTGCTGTTTGACTCTTTAACACTAAGTGGCCTTCTGTTGTTTACAGATTCTTGTGTTACCTAATGTTCGTAATGTCAATATCTTTTTCAGAGTACTGAGAAAATCTAAACAAATAATGCTTATGGTGCCCAAAATGTAAAAGGTGCTACTGGCCAAACCTGGGGTTTTTTCCCTTGTGAAGGGAAGTATAGTGGGGGGCGGGGGGGTGGAAGTGTTGAAATGTAAATTAATTTTCAGATGTTATCGGGGTTGAGATTTTAACTATGAATATTCCATTAGCTCCTGACGATGTAGTTTTTTGTTTAAAAACATGTTTGAACCAATACACCATCTTGGCGTTCCACCAACGGAGGTATCTGTGTAAATGCAATCTGTGTTAAAGCCAGACAACGTTTTTAAAAATGTATTTAATATTTCCTACAGCAAGCCATCTGCGACTGGTCATATTTTAGGAAGCAAATGAACATCATAGCAACATTCTCCACTCTATTTGAGCAACTTTTAGACTTTTTAAACTAAATGTGCTGCCAAATATTTATGTTCTGTTGTGAAAAGAAAAATATTTGTTTGACATCCTAGTCTCCCTGGCAATTTGCAGTCAGTTGCTCCTCTTTGGAGCTGTGCTTTTTCTCATGGGTAGTGTAGGGCAAAAGAAGGGTGTGGGCATCCCTGAAGCAGCCTTTTGGGCTCAGTCCTCAGCAGCGAGTAGGGGCAGCTGTAGCACACAATGGACCTTTGCAGGGAGCGAGAGAGGCTGAGGTTGGGTCCTTGCGCGGAGGATGCAAGTGTGGGACAGCCGTAGGTGGGGGACCAGGCTGTGCTCGCTGCTGGCATTGGTGGGTTGGAGGGTGGTGGAATAGCCACTACGGCACAGGTGGCCACTGCAGCCCTACTGCCGTCATCCAAAAATGCTCAAAAGTTCCTGGAAAAGCCAAACCACTTTGCAAGATGTCTTCCAGTGCATCTGCCACAGACACTGCAGCCATCACCAAGGCAACCAAGTTGCCAAAACTTAGCAGTGGCAAAGCAGAAGGAAAAATTAGTGATTTACCAGGCCAAATTCATGCCTGATAAATGCTACTGAGCCTAAACTGCCCCCATGGTGCTGAACTCTACTTGAAATAATACATGCCCTTCTTTCAATAGTAATTTTCACCAAGGTCTTATATTTTTTCCTGTTCCACAGATTTATGACTGGCTTAAACTTAATCACTCTAATGTAGTGAAATGCATTTGTTCAAGGGCTCAGAAATTGGTGTGAACCTCTTGTTACACAGAGGTACTAGTAAACAACTAAAATATCTGAAACTGTCCTGAAATAGTTAATTCTGTTTTGGAAAGACTGAAGTGTTCTGAAGAGTCTCTGGTGGCCTAGCACCAATTTTTGTTCAGTACTCATTTGGAGCGGTCCATATAACTTGCCTGTACTTAGCACCTTGGGACTATTGCAACCAGCGTAAGTCCAGGTGAATCACCAGCACAGAACTTGTCTACATGTGTCTGTCACCTAAAGAATATGCACATATTGCATTGATACTAATATGCTGAAAAGAGGACCTTGCAACATAGAGAAGCAAGAGAAAGCAGTCCTGATTTGCTGTATTACCTCCGACAGGTTTACTTTCACTGTGGCATGGCAATAAGATTAAAGTTTTATAGCAATATCACCTCCATCCAGACAAAAAAAAAAAATCCCATAAAACCTTTTTTCTCTGCTACTTAGATTTCAAACTCTTTTATAGAGCTTCTGCATCTGTTAATAAAATCCTTAATTCATTTTGAACATTTTATTGTCACTTTGGATAAAAGTTTAATCAGATAGAATTATTGCCCTTCTAATATTCCCTTAACCTTTGCATTTTAGACTTAGACCGTATAAGTTAAATTTTAAAATCACTTTTTTATAGACTTGAATGCCCCCATCTCTGTTTTAGAGGGTACTTTTGCACAGAAATGCCGTAGTCTGTCTTGAGGTCATGTGAAAACTTAAAAGGCTCTAATGTGAGCACTGCTCACTTTCCGCTGAAGTGTCTTGCATGCCCTATTAATTACTTTAATGGTGACATGCTGGTTTAAGGGAGTTCTTTATTAATACCACTAAATCTTTTTCATTGTTGTTTAAACACTTTTTCTTTCCTTTATGTAGATGTATTTAATCCTTTCTGTCTTTAAAATAAATGAGTGCATAACTTCACATGAGGCATTTGACACTTCCATTTTGCATTCTCTGGAGGGAGTAGGGGAGCATTTTGTTCCCTGGCCTGTACTTGTGTCCATAATTGTTAGATTGTTGTGGAAGCAATTTTTAAAATCTGATATCTGTCTTTCCAGAAATAATAGGCAGTGAACTTGATTTTACTCTTCCAGGATGTTGAGATTTTAGAGGTCAGTTTGGCTTTCTTGTTAAAAAGTGCAGCACTCCCAGTTCACAAGAGGACTTGCTTATGTTTGAGCCCTTTCCTAGCAAGGAGGACACATAGATTTGCTTTCCTCAGTCTGAACTCTTCAAGTAATAGTATTCTAGTAGTTGATTTTAACTTTAAAGATGTATGGCATTCACTCTACCAGTTTATTTATAGAGTAGCCTTTTTACTGAACTAGCTAGCTGGTAAAGCATTGACCAGATGCCTGCATCTGATTTTAGTCTCTCAGATCTCTATTATTTTTTAAGGGATGTCTTTTACAAAGTATGTTTTGGGGTTTTTTCTATATATTAGTTGCAGATTTTCTTGGTCTAGGGAGGGGAAACAAGGTACGAGAAAGAAACTACCTTCAGGACCTGGAGTAATAGAAACATTTTCAAAAGCATATAAATGACTGAGGAACTTGCTGCTTTTTGGTTTGCTAACCCACTCTTGACAATGAGACTTAAACTCTTATTACTAAGTAATCTTACTCTTTAATCACTTTTGAAAGTCTTATGTCCAAACTGTTGCCTCTCCAGTAGCCATTAATGGTGGTTGTGCCATGGGACTCTCCCACATTTGAGATCTATAAGTAAACTTCACTGGTCTAAAGAAAATCATAATGGATTATTGAAAAACTAACTCTGAAGAGGTTTCTCCAACATTGACTAGTCTTTTCTTTGGTGAGGGGACAGTGTTTTTGGGCTGGGGGGTGTCTCCTTTTTTTTTTTTTTTTTTTTGTATGGGCAAAGTATAGAAACTTGTGTTAAGCTATAGGGTCTGTCTCTGACCTCTTATCTCCCAGATGGCTTCTGGCTCCTAAAAGCATCTGTGCCCAACTGGGTAATGGTTTCTGTACACCCTTCCATGGCCAAGGTATAGCTGTACCTACACACAGACTTGCACAGGAAGAATCTAGAAGCCTGAATTCAGTCTGAAATGACTTGGCATTTGCCAGGGAAAGGTATTCCTTCCTCTCATGGACTTTCCCTCAGATTTGTCCAAATCACTCTGCAATTATCAGTAGTACACTTTGCTGTTGAGCGGGCAAAGCCTTTTACTCACAACTGCTATTTTAATTTTCAGAGCAGGTGGTATGCTCATGCACTTACATGGTACTAAATGGTACCTTTTGCATTTTCAATCTTTGCTAAATGGCACCCTTTACATTTTAGAATAAGTAGCTAATTAAATAGCAAGGCTAAGTGCTGTTTGGCGGGCCACGGGTGTAAAGTCACTCTAGATTAGACAAGGGACCTGATCCTGTAAATCCAATTAGTCTAAGGTATGGGCCTGCGCCCACTGATCCTGATTTGAATGTTTGATATTGCTGGGAGCTGAATCAGACTTCTGGTACCCAAGGCAATGTGGTTAATGAGAGTGTAAGAGGCATAGACCCCATCTCATAAAGTGACCCTCTTGATTGCGTGAATACTCTGAACTGGCTACATTAGCTGAGTTTCCAATTTCTGGTTTTTAAAGTTGAAGATAAGTAAGGAGGATTCATGTGAATTTTAGTGGAAATTCCCTAAATTTAACTGAAAAACTAAAAAGATGCTTCCCCCCCCTTAGCTTGTGTTTATTTCCTTTTCCCTTGTGAATACCTTGTTTATTTTTTAAATAAATAATCATATTTTAAAGCAGTGTACATAAATTGCGAAGTGTGCTCCAATGGGGTGGATAAATATATTCCATCTGCTGGGGAGTGATTATTAAATAATTCACCAGTGGCAAACCCAGGAGTGGTTATCCATTTTCCCTTCATTCATGGGTAATTTTTTCTACATCCCATAGGAGCTCATTATGTTTTCTTTGTACATAATGTTTAATAATTTTTTAAAATCTGGCACTAACCCCTCCATCTACAGATTCTTCAATTTTTCCAAAATATTTGTGCATGTGTATGCATGTATGTGTTGGCAGAGGAAGATATTTGTTTCCTTTCTTTCCAATTTTTTTGTGTTGAGTGAAGGCGAGCATTGGTGTACGAAGTGAGGCAGGGAGTTGGGAAGCAAATTTCCTTGTGTGCAAGGGAGTTTGCTCCTGCGCAGATGGTGGATGGGTCATATCCCTGCGATTCCTTGTATGGGAATCAACGTGACTTCAGGGCTGTGGCAGCAGTCGAGATTTAGCTCATACTTCAACATTTATAAACAAAGGAATAGAAAGGAGGAGGAGAGAGAGTAGGGCATGCATTTGAAGAGCCCTGTCTTTTTCTCAGTGTTAGGAAGAATTTGGTTATTTTCAAAGGACCAAGAGGGAGCCCAATGAGCCTGGCTTGTGGATAAGCAGCAAGCAATTACCTGATAAAAGCTAGAGCCATAGCCCATTAGTGGAAAAGCTGCCACAGATATATGGATTGGTGGGCTCTGAGTCCAACCTTAGGGGAAGAACTCAGCTCCTTCTGGTAGCTAGCAGACCCAAAGGCCTCCCATGTGGGCTTTGAGCAGGCTGGGAGGGTGGCTGGGAGTAGGACTGAATGGGGCTGGCAAGCATTGGCAGGCTGTACAGTCAGCAGCTGGCACCTCCGGAGCTGGATCCCATTCCAGCAAGGCTCACGTTCCCGTGAGTGCGTCTGCATCGCTGGGCAGGAGGTGAGGGACCGCCATCCCGTCCTGTGGTCAGAGCTGGGCTCTGCTGCAGGCTGGAGGCAGATGTTTGCAGTTACAGGACAATCACAATCTTGGTGCTAAAATGTGTAATTAGCCACAGGAAATTCTTTCCTCTGATGAAGACAGGAAGGTAAAAGTGTCTCTTAATGCTTTCACTGTTTTTCTGGGGAGTTCAGTGAATCCGGCTGCCCTCACGGGGGGAACAGCAGTCCTACTCCCAAGCAGTTAATGCTCTCTGCTGGTGTCTCTCACACGTCCAAAGGTCCATGCTGTCACCCAGAGAGGAGCAAAAGTCCCTCTCCCTGAGAGGCAGGGAACTGTTTTCTTTCTCTCCCTCTTTTTCACATTCCCTGTAGGCATGTGCAGACTTGGGGTTTGAGGCAGCTATGCTCTGTACTAAGCAGCAGCAAACAGCTTTTCCCTGGGACAAAGAGCAGACCCCAACAATTTGGTTTTGGCTTTAATTTTGACATTATTCTTGACCTGGAAACTCCTCCTTTTATTACTCTGCTAATCCCTTCTCTAACTGGGGAACAGTTGTTTGGTGGGGGTAAAATAGTCTGGATGTGAATTAGCAGAACCTTGAACGTTTTGGGGTTTTGTGAAGAAAGGCTCTTCTCTCCTTTACAAGACACTTCCCAAGCTCATATTCTGCGTAGCTCCATCATAGTCAAAACTGTGGTCAGAATAACATTTCTCATGCCTGGTTTATGTGCAAAATGTGAGTTTTGCTGCTCTCAGTCTAAGATTGAGGTGCTGTAACTACTGAGGCTGGTGCTGACTTTGGGCTCCTTTTCTCATCTCATTTCCTGCTCCAAACAGTCAATAATTTTCACTTCTAGCAATGATGCTCCAGGATGGAAGAGCACAGGGAAGCTAATATCCAGGTGAAAGAACTGTGGTGAGTGATCAAACTGAATATGAAGTCCTAGAGCAAAGGAAGCAATATGTTTAGCACTATATGCACTATAGACATACAAAAGAGGAGGTTACACCTTGCGGAGCAAGGGCTGGGAGGATAAGCTGGCTGGTACACCAACTGCAGGAAAGGTGGTGTGAACCCAGAGTTTGCTGAGCTGCTCTAACTTAAACCTCAAGAAACTGGGAGAGGGGAAGAAAAAAAAAAAAACCCACACACCTAAAAAAACCAGCTGAGGACTGGAAGGGTGTTTGAAGGATATGGCTGGAGCTGGGGAGTACAAAATTACTGCCATACTGGCTCTTCCATGCCCGAGGCTCATCCTTACATTAGCGGTTCTCCTGCCGTACACCACGGGAGACACCTGTGTTCTGCTTGCAGACCCAAAGTGCTGGCACTTCCATCGGGGATGCCATTTAATTCTGTGTTCATTGATGTCCTTGATATTAACCAGGACTGAGCATTGTCACTTGAAAGCAGCAGGGACAGCAAGCTCAGTTCTTTAGAAACCTGAGCTCAGAATGTAGATAGAGATATTTCCCTGATGCCCTTTTTTATTCTTACCTGCACATGCTGCCTGTCCTGCTGGACCTTGCTGTCTTCAGGTCTCTGGCTCCTTTTTGTGTGAATTTTCTGTCTATTATGGTGATCCAATTGCTGCTCTTGCCCTCTGTCAAGCACGTTCAGAGTGAGAAAAGTGGTTGGGTCAAATGACAAGGTTAAGTCCAAGGGCAGAGTTGGGAAGATGGCCAGGCTTCCCCACACCCTGTACCACGCGTACCTACCGTAACGTAAGCACCGCTTCATGCCGCTTTTTCTCTAGCGGCAATGCTGGCAGCACCTCTGCCTAAAAGCACAGCGAGGGCCCGGTGCACAAGGCTCCCACTGCAGGACACGCGTTCTTGGTACTGACACGAAGCCCGTCCGCTGGGCTGTAATGCAGCGTAGCATGTGTTACAATGTGCCATTAAGAAAGCTGTAGCTGCCAAATGTTTCTGGTTTTTACATAAAGCTATTCCACTGAAGTTGTTATCTGATTTTTCTCTGGTACTGAGAAGAAAGGTTGAATCAGACAAGAGACCTTGTGGGTGGAATACATTATGTCCAAAAATCAATCATAAGGTAAGGTAGGAATAGAATTGAGTTTATTTACAGTCCGTTGACTTTTATAGTTAGCACCATTTATTAGAGAAGATGAAGAAGAAGAAAATTAAGCACAGGGCAGGGAAATGTTTCTTTGTGAAATTCTTGTGCCTGGCAATGAAAAGAGATGTGTGTACGAGCTGACAATTTATCTTCTGCCCTGAAGAGAAATGACTTGTTCTCAAATGGGCATGAAATGAAATAGTGCAGAACACGATAGGAACTTTTCTGAGTAAATGGGTCAATTTCCTGTCATTCTCTCAATAATTGTATGTAGAGCACACTAGGCTCCAAACACTGGCAAATGTGATTTTTTTTTTTTTTCCCTCCTGTTATTTTACTCCTCTTGTAAATGGGTGGAAAACATATTCCAGTGCTGGCACTATTATAATCAGCTTTTGCCGGTGGCTAATAGCAGTCCATTTTCAGTGAATGCTTATTACTGCCAAGCAGTCCAAGACACTACATAATAACCCGACACTGTGTAGATTGGTACCGCTAGAAACAAGATGTAGTTATAGGGACTCTATTGCAAATGCCCCATCACAGCAGGAAATTCACTTGTCCCTTTATCTTCTCTTTCCTAATTGCAAAATAAGCCCTGATGCTCTAGCTGGAGAAGAAGCCTTGTTTGCGTTCTGAAACTTTCTGGTATCGTTCAGGGCTTTCTGCCTCACTGTCCCTATCCCTTAGCAGGTTGATGCATTTTCCTCTGCTTACAGCAGAGCTAGCTGTTGCTGAGGGGCCACAGATTCAAGTCAGACTCGCTGAGGACAGAGTTGGTAACTTTACTTTGGCTGTTGCTCATTAAAAATAGCAGAAGTGCTGTAGCAGGTGTTCAGTGGGTGACGGTTAGGGCCTCTGTGGCAGACTGGGTAAATCTCACTGGTACAGGTTAATACAGTGACCAAACTTTGAGTGCCTTTGAACTGCAATTTGAGGAAGCCCTTAGGAAAAGAGGGAGGGAGAATGTTATAGGGTCAGCTCCAAGGAGCTGTGGAATATCTGGATAAATACCAAGCATTTAATTTCAATAGCTCTCCTCCCTCTCATATCTACGCTAAACAAGACTTAGACTTGTCCAGTCCATCTCATCTTGCATAGTATTATACTCCTACATGGAGGGTATGGGAACGATAAAACCACAATCCCAGCCTGGTGAGGACTGCAGATACCTGAGATGTAATGCATCACCTGATGGGGCAACACAGCCCTGTGAGAGCTAAAACCAGTCACTGCCTCTCCAGTGATGTAGGGACATGTACTCAGTTACACAAGAAATGGATTTCAGCTGAAGATGGTTGGGAATTGCTGTTTTCTCCTCACTTATCCCCCAAAAGGAAAAATCTTAAGCACATGTTTTGAAGGATGGAATCTAAAAGCTTTGAAAGAAAACCCCAAGAACAGATTTTTCTTTTATTCTCCCCACTAGTGAAAAGCTGCTTCTCAAAAGTGTGTCAGGATGAGATATTTCCCATGGAAATTTCCATTTGGGAGGGGAAGTCAGGAACAAGATTTTTTTTTTATGAGCCCTAGCTACAGCCCTTCTGAGAATACCACCCAGGGTCATTGTCACCTTCGTTCTGTGTATGCAGGACAGGTTTCACTCCAATACAGGTTGGATTGGGTCACAGTTTAAAAAAGACTATTGAAAGTTTATAAACACCAAATTTCTGTGGTGGTGGTGGGTTTGTTGTGGGTTTTTTGTTTGGTTGGGGGGTTTTTTTGGGGGTGTGTGTATGGATTTTTTTTTTTACACTAGGATTCGAAAATGGCAGCTTCTAGATGTCTGATAGATCAGACAGGTCTGTTTGTCTTTATGTATACTCTTGATGCAAATGAACTGGAAATAAGGACACCCACAGGACATATCTTCAGTAACTTCTGCATCTGCTATGAGGAGAAGGGAGGAATTCATGTAGCAAACCCACTCTGTGAATCAGCAGTTACTAAAGTATGCTTATGACTGCTCAATGGAGTTGGCCCTGCTTGGCATATGCATAAGGCTCCAGGCTCCACGCAAGTCATGAGGAACTGGAAGTAAATGATCTCTGACCTCTGTCAGCAGGGAGTATGGAGAAATGTGCGCTGTTTATTCCACCTGTCTTTGGAAATGTGCAGCCCTGAAGGACTGATTCAGAAGCCAGTTATGCTCAGTATGTCTGGAGTAACTCAGCTGCAGGGGATAGGATCGGCCCACTGTAGATGCCACTGGGAGAATCAGGTCAGAATTCGGCTGTGCTGCTGCTTCGACCAGAGAATAAGATCTAGTGACTCTTACTTGGAGCAAAATACGAAAAGATCAAGGGCAGAATTAGTCATTTTCCCCATGTTACATAACCATATTTTAGCAAACATTCTTCTCCCTGAACATTTAAATGCATTACTTGAATAATCACTAAAGACAATGTGGTAATAATATGTTCCTTATGTGTTGGAGGCAAAGCATTTATTCTGGTTTTACTTTTGCAAAATGTATTAAACAACTTAGTTTTTGTTGATGTTTACACACAGGGAATTGTGGGGGGGTGTTTTGTTTTTTACTTTTATTTCTTTAAGGGAGCACATTTTTTGTTTGATTTGGAGACAACTGGGTTTCTACTAAATGGATCTGATGCCTGTGGTGGGATTAATCCCAGATAACTTCATCTAGCTACAAGCCACGTGGTTGGTCTGACATGCACGTCTCTTGGGAGTGGTGGTAGAGACTTGCTGGTACCTTTCAGGGAAGAATATTTTAATGTGCCCTACCTACAACTCTCTTGCAGTCACCCTAGTGTCTGTGTCACCTTTGCTTGGTGTATTTAAGGCAAGCCTCATCTGAGTACCTAGAAAGTAGGTTTTCTTCCACCTATAGCTCTCAAGTGGCCTGGTTGTTTAGTCATGCTCTAATTCACCCTCGTTCAGGGCTGGCTCCACCAGAAAAGGCAGTTCTGACCATTTTCTTTGACAGAGCCAGGAAAAGAAAGTGGAGGTGTGGTACACCCAGACTGTTTTGAGATGTATGTGGTTAGGAAACGAGCCCTGGAGATGAGTGACCTGAGTTCTGAAACCTCCTCAGCTGGAGGGAAAAACCACCCCAAAACTGCCCATTTCTTTGAGATGTAGGGGAGACACGAGTGGAGAGGCTGCTCAGGGGAGAGGTCTTGTTGCAGCTCCAGCTGAGGTCAGCATGCAGAAAATACCCTGGGATGTGCAGGGCCAGAGAAGGGCAGGGAAGAGATGGGAATGCTTGTTGGGTCTGTGCCTGTCTTCCCACCATGGGTTCCCAGCCTGCTCCAGCTCCCCAGTTGGAAAAGCACAGGGCTAATACTGCTGACCGCAAAAAGCGAGTGGAAAAAGGTCTTGCTCCATGGGACATGTGCAATGGGCATGGCAGTACTGGGGGGGCGCAGCTCTATAGGCTACGATGCTGCCTGTGGGAAAAGGTGGGTTGAGGAGGAGTGATGCAATTTCTTTGGCTGGCCAGCCAAGGAGGGGTTCTTACTATCAGAAATGGATTTTACTGGGCTTGAAACTTGGATTAAAAAAATGTCTATATTAGCTCCAGACAGAGATGTGCCCTGGAATTTTGGAAACTGTTTCACTGCTGGCTTTGTGAGGAAATTTTGCCTTTCTAAGTTACAACATGACTGATATGTTTTATTTGTTTTTTGAGAACCCTTTTTTTTGTACTCCCATGACTCAAATACATTTGAATTTTTCCCTTTGAACCATGTGTTTGTAAGCTCTGGCTAGTCTAGCATTGCATTTGATATTCTGGCATTGGGCAGTGGAGGATGGAGGAGTGTTTTTTCCACTGCTACCACAGCAGCATTCAGCTCAGTGTTGCAAAGCACAACTTTTAGCATAATCCACCACACTCAGTTAGGCTATGACACTTCCCAGGAGGAGCAGGCATGGGGATTTTGATCCACCAAGGCCAGCTTTGAATAGAAGCACTACAAAGAGAGGCACAAGCCTTGCTTCTGACTTTGGCATCTCTTTCTGGCCTGAAAAGTGCCATCTCCTCCCCTGCCTAAGTTTTGCTGTTCTTTGCTTAAGCAGGGTCTGTCTTTTAATAAGAGTAGGGGGGTGACTTCATCCATCTCCTCTCTGGCCCTTCATACAATCCCACTGTTCAGAGCACTGACCTGAGGTGTAGGATGTTTAAGGCTGATTTGGAAGTGAAAGTTGGAAGGCAGTCCCCATCTTCCCCCTTGTGTTGCAGGGTACAGATGGTTGCTATCAGCATCTCTTTCTCCTGGGCAAGTGTTTCTGCTTTGCACAGGTAAATATTTGCTGGGCCGGAGAGACAGGCAGAGGAATTGATGCTATCACTGTAAGGTCAAGCTGTTTGCTGGAGAGAGGACACCAGCCCTCCAGGCATGCTCTAAGAACACACTGCAGATCCAGCTCTGCAGGCAAGATGTACAAGGGCATGTCCCATTTGTGACTTGCCACCAGCCCCAAGTCTCCAGCCAGCATGGAACAATCAGCACATAAATGGTTGTGTGAATGCCTGGTGATGAAAAATGGAGGTACCTCAGGGACTTTATTGAAAGCCTGCGTGTTTTCCCTTCCTGCCATCTGCACCAGCTCCCCAAGGGCTCAGAGAGCTGAGTCTGCAAGCTTGTTTGCTCCTTTACGTGCTGTTTAGGCAATTGGGCAGGCCTAGTGAGGCTCTTGGGGACATCCTCCCCATCTGAGAAACGTCCCCACCACCAGGGTGCTGCCATGGCACTGGTGCCTGGTGGAAACACAGCCAACATGCCTCCAGATCCTTTGGGAAGGGATTGGAGTCCATCTTGCTTTCTGGGACCTGGGTTGTCTGCAGGGCTAAAAGGGGTAAAAACTTTTGGTTGCTGCTGTCAGCTGAGCTGGCTCTGATGTACTCATGTAAGCAGGCAGCATATTCACATGTGTGCTGTTTGCTTTAACGTGTCAAGCAGCTGATATTTTTGCAAGGTTTCCCTGGCTCCTCCCCTCCCTCCTCTTCTCTTCTGTCTCTATAAAATAATACTGCTATAATCCGGTTTGACTCAGCAGGATCCCCTTCACGCCGGCTAATCCCCATATATAGGCATCAGTTCAGGGAGGTGCACCAGAACGCTGCAATATTTTCCCTAACATTTTGTTTAACCAGGATGACATTATTCAGACAAATTAATTCCTCCAAGATGTAAACTTGTTCTGACTGAGTGCTGCAGCAGCTTCCCTGAGAGCAACAAACCATGATCTGACATCTTAACAGCTCCCCACACGGTCGGGGGGGTCTTACATAAAAGATCTTCAGCTGTGCGTATCTGCAAGGTGCAGCTGCCCATTTCTGTAGATAGACTTCTTTCCTAACAGGTTTTGGTGAAAAAATATATATTTTTTTTTTTAAGAAGTGAGTGAGATCCAAAGCACAAGACATTTTGGAAAATACCCTGGCATATGAAAAGGGTAGAGACTACCCTACCCTGTGAAATCCTTGCCGAAGTTTTGAAAAATTACTTAATGTCACTTTTCTTCCATTATACATTGAGTTCATCTTGCATGTCTGAGCTAGCATGTTCCTACATGGTGTTTACAAAGCTCAGGTGCATGTGTAGCTGATACGTTAGCTTATGCACCAAATGGCAGTGCGTGTAGGAATGGGAGAGGAGAATATAACTGGCCCTTCACAAGTCTCCCAAACAAAGGAACTCCTGGAGTGCTTCATGGGGGGAGGTCCCAGCATGGGACAGTGGCCCTGTGGTGCTGCTTTTACCCTGTATGGGGTATATATGGGGAGGTGAGCAACCTATTTGGGGTGGCATGGCTGAGCTGCTAGAGCTACATTCAACCCTGAGGTTTTCTGTCCATATTCCCTCAAGATGTTTTCCTGGTGCTTGGGTTACGTCTTGTACTCTGTAATGTCTGGGCTTTGGGAGCCAGCTGGGAAATCTTGGGTTTTTTTGTTTTTTTTTTCTTCCTCTTGCCCAGAGCATCATTATGTCCATTCAGGTACCTACCAGTCCTTCCCCTCAGTGCTTCCCTTAGCTCCTAGATCCATAATCAAGCAAGTCTGTGTGCTGGCCTCAAGGGTGCCAAAACTGCTGGCAGTGCCCTAAAACAGGAGGAAAGAAATGAGAAATCTGGTTAACTTAAAGTAGCTGTGGCTAAGCTATTCGAACACAGTCCTGGGTCCATATCTCCCAGCCCTTGCTCTTACCCTGAATTCTTTTGCTGCCTTATGTCTATCTTCTGCTCAGCTTGAGTTGCTTCCCCGTGCCTCAGTTTTACCTTGCTGAGAAATGGGTTGATGTTAATCATTTGTTCATTGAGACTTGCATGGAGTGACTTCAGAGTGCTTAGCTGACTGGATGGCGGTGTTCCTGGGGTGCTGGGAGCTTCTCCTAGCTGCATTTCTCTTCTACACCTTACCATCTCCTAGGCTAGCCAGAACAGCATGGGGAAATCACATTCTCTTCTCTGCAAGCAGTGTATTAGTGAGTACTAGAAGCCTCTAGTAATGCCCTCTGTCAATAAGTACCTTAATGTAATATCATCACCATTAATTCAAACTGAGTTAAGGTTACAGCAAATAAGTGTAATATCCAAAAGGCACTGAATAATTGAAAAGATTTATGAAGTGGCAGCTTACAGAAATGGAGTTACAGATGCATAAAACTACCTTACACTTAAGTTAGTTTCAGAGGTTCCCCTCACTCTGTTTCAGCTGTGGCAGATGCTTCCCAGTTTCTTCTACAGGGATCTTTCCCATCTCTTTGTCCTGGTTCTGTTTGTGAAAGGTCCAGCATTGGGAATGCACCTTCTTTTATACTTCAGTTTTGTCTTTTTGGGGGATAGTCAGTCTCCAAGCTCTTTCCGTGCTTCTAGCCCTAGGATCACCTCTGCCTGGTGATCTTGAGTTCTTCTTGCAGAAGTAGGCTTGACCAGTAGGCTTTGAAAAGTTGTCACTCAAACATACCTAAATGGAACTATCACCTACACAATAGTAACCAGAGTCAGCTTCTTGCTTTCCAGGGGCTTGTCAGTGATTAGCAATTTTTTTTTTTTTTTTGCCTGTAGTACTGTAAAATACTTTTTCCTCCTGTTGAAGCAATTCTTAAATCTTTCTGCAAAACCTTTTGTACACTGAAGTTTTTATTTCAAATAGATAACGTGGAGTAACTACCATGCATTATACAAATCCTGAAATGCCATTAAATCACAGGGCTCATTAATGGCTTCTCCTTAAGACTCGCTTTGGTAACCAGGCAGCCTGGGATAAACCATCTGTCCCCAGATCATGTCTTTCGAACCAGTGTGACTGTGCCTGCAAGAGAAACCTTGTGAAAGAGCATGGCTGAAATAGGTTTCTAGTACGGTACAGCAGAGCTGTTATGTCTGATAGTACTTGATGCTTATCTGTAATCTGTTATTAGCAACAAAGAAAAAACAATAACTGCTGATAAAACTAGTGGATTAGTAAGATGTCAGAGCAGTGGAATGGAGGGGCACGGACTGATGAACAGCCTGGACTCATTTTAGCAAAATTGGTTTAATACAGTCAACTGTGAGGCCATCTATCGATCCAGGAACAAAACCATCATCATCTGGCACACCAGCTCTATCTACAGCTGGAGGCTCATCCTGCAAAGTGCCTTCCTTAGGAAGGAGTCGAGCTTTCTGTACAGCCAGCTAAAGATGACTTCCAGTGTTGTAGCAAAAAGGGCTGATACCAGCCTTTGCAAGAAGAATAAGTTGCAGAGTTGTTTGATGTCAAGTTCAGTGTTGGTGAGAGAGTGGAATCCCCTGTCTAGGTGTCTGTCCATCTCTTAAGGACACTGAAAGACTGAAGAAGGTGGAGAAAAGAGCCAAATGTGGGAGGACAAAAATATTTTAAAGTGACAGTTTAATTTTGCAGAGGAGGTGTGATATAATGTATAGGCAAAGCACTGGCTAATACAGAAGCTTTTATAGTGGCAAAAGGCAGAACAATGGTGGAAGCACTAGCCAAACACACAGTGGAAATGAAACAAATACTTTAACAGTGTGACTGGTTACTATTGGAACAAAAGACTGGTAAGCGGTAAGTCTTCACCTCTCGATGTCTTCAGACTAGGCCTGGACACTGTCACGGAAGTCCTAATTTAGTCAAACCTGTAAAGCACTAAATATCGTAAGTGGATCAGTTGCCAGTGATTCTGTGCCGAAACAATGCTGTGATAGCGCCAAGGACCTCACAAACTGTGGTTTTGGGGTAGAAAGAGTAGTGCCTTGTTTTGTTTTCTTTTTTGTCACGTTCTCGAGAGAGCAGGGAGCCCAGGCATGGTGGGAGGATGGGAAGCATGCACATCATATGCTGGCAAGGTCCCTGCGTCCCGTACATGGCACTAGCTAACACGTTCCTCCTGTTAGACCATTGCCATGGCAGGTCCAGATGTCAGTAACTCCAGCTGATACCACTGAAGAATGATGATTTGTGGCTACTAGAGATTTGTCTGCCTTTGTTCAAGGAGCAGAAGAAAAGCACTTAGAGGTGGTCAGCCATTTAGGTCAGAAGAGGTGAAAGCTGGTGTTTTAAAAAATTGGCCTTCTTTCTAGCCATCTTGTGGTTTGTCTTCTCCGTGAGAGACTATGGGCTGCTTTGTTTTTGTTTTTCCAAGATGCTGAACATAACCCAACTCAAGCTGCAGGCATGGAGCGTCTTTAAGAAAAGGCGGTTTGAATTAACCACCCTAAAATATAGAACACCCCATCCCTGAGGACACTTTGCAGTGTGTGACTGAGTGAGTGGTACTTAAAAGGAGGGTTGTACCCAAAGTGAATTAATTCACGCATCAGGCCCTGAAAAGATCAGCTCTACACCCAGCTGTAGTCCTAGGAATGCCAGGCAAACAGGCAAGTTTAAAGTGTGTGGAAGCAGGAGAATTAAATTGGAAAGACAGGTCTCCAGTATCCAGGCAGTATTTTCTCACCAGCAGATCGCAAAGAACTTTCCAAAGCCTGGTAAGAACAAGGATATATGGGGTCAGATGAACCCTGGAGTGAGTGCCTGGTTTTCAGTCACGCATTCCAGATCTCAGCTCAAATATTTTTGTGTTGGGTTTCTTTCAGAAAAGTACAGAAAGACCCTGGAGCCAGAAATACTGTATAAAACACACAGGATAATTAGCAACCTCCTGGAAACATGTGCAACTTTTAATAAAATTTAAACTCCAGTTCCTTCCCACAGGTGGAATCCAGCAGTACTGTAGGCAATATGTACAATTTAGCTATTTATATGCCTCTTCATCTAAAAATGTGAGTGTTAAAACATATGTAGGTAAAGCAAATGGAAAGCTTAAACTTGCCCGCGTGCCATGCTCATTTGAACTTGCTGCATTAGCTCTGCAGAAAATCTGGATCGCTGCTGAGCAGTGTACTCAAGCACAGATTTTGCAAAGAGAAATATCTTCACCTACAGACCTGGCTTCTTAAAAAGCCCTATGACTTTACCGCTCCAGAAGATACTGGCTTTCTCTGCCAACCACAAAGGGGAATAAATGACTCTGGGAGGGCTCAAGTAATTATACAAAGTGCCTGGATCAACTTTTCCATGGGGATCCTGTAGCTACTGGTCTGATGACTTAATAATGTGCTTCTGAAATGGCTGCTTTCCATTGCTGTTCCTCTCTGGGGCCAGATTTCCAGCAAGACTCCTTAGCTGCCCTTGCAGAACTGGCAGGAGGATGCTCGCTGGACTCACGCTGCATGTGAAGCAGCCAATGTTAACTTTTCCATAGGAAAACTTACAGGTAGGGCAGAGCTGGGCTGTGCTGCCCCAGCGGCAAACCCGGAAAATGGATGACTCAAAGTCCTAGATCACTTCCTCACTCCCCACCCTGCACTGCCACTCCTTGTCCCTCCGTCCTTCTCCCTGCTCTCTCTGGAAGCTGGTGTGGCAGTGCATGTGGGGAGGGACCGCTTTGCACAATATGGTGCCAGCAACAAAATGTTCCTTTCATTAGGAGACCACCAGCACTTGTCCATATTGCCTACCTGAGATGTGGCTCATGTACTTGATGGATCCATCTTATTACCAGACTGTCTTGTCCCTTTGCACCTGGATCTGGTCCATAGTGAGAGCCTGATGAAGAATGGCCCTTCCTTCTGTTTTTCCTAGTAGGTCCATAAAATCAGCAGTTATGGGAAGATGTGGGCCATACCAGTTTTACTTCGCATGAGCTGCTTGGCAAAAGGTGAAGGTCAGATTACTTGACGTGATCAGGTGGTCTTGCTGGGGAAATAGCAGTTTCTGGTCTTCAGAAAGGAAAGTTGGAAGTAACTTGTATTAGGAGGGAGATGAGCAATTCAGTTACATTAATGAGACACAACCATTGGTGCAGGTGATGTCAGACCTTTTAAAATACTGTGTGAAGCACCAGAGCGTGGTCTTTTCCACTGTTATGGAAAGAAAATCCCCATAACAGAGTGGAACAGTTACAGAACAGAATGAAATAATGTTATTTTTTCCCCTGTAGTCCATAACCACTGTGATTTCAGCCCAAGAGTCTATACACTAAGAGGACACTATCAACTGGAGAATGGGCATGTTAGACATGTTATATAATATCTATTATACATTCAGTGTGTTTATATAAATGGACATTTCTTATGTAACTGTGTCACTAAGCAAACAGTGAGGTTGGACAAGTTGGTTTCTCCTTCCGTTGCTGTTCTACTTTGCTTGTTGATTCTTGAGCACTGTCACAGGACTGAGGAGTTTGTGTTGCTGCTGTCTGTACCCAAGTGAATCTCTTTTCAAAAGCTCCATTCACAATTGAATTTTGCTGGGTTTTTTTCTCAGAGGGTCTGATGTTGTTTCTTTTTTAAAATGTAATATTTGGCTGAAAGCCTTCGGTGTTGCTTTTACAAACTCAGGAGTGATCTGGTTAGTATATATTAGGGACTGACAGTTAGTTGACTAGCACAGTGTTCAGTGGCTGTGCTTTTCAACTTTAAATAACATCCAGGGCAGCCTCCTCAAGTGATGTAAAAGACCTGGTAAAGAAATGCCAGCTGTCAGCTTGATTTTCAGTCTGCTCTGCTCTGACATAAACCTTCCCGACAGCTCAGACCAGTGTCCTTCATATTCCAAATTAATCCAAAATTTTTTGTGGTGAAGAAAGGAAAAGAAATGACTTTAGAGTAAAGGTTTCCTACTCTGAACATCCTTGACTAACCCTGCTGACACCAGAGAATTACCACCTACTCAGACGTGCCTATCTGCTCTTGATGGCAACTCTGAGCCCAAGACATTTTTATTTGCATTCCAATGGTTTTGCCATCCAGCCTCTCTGTATCCAAGTCTCCATGTTGTCTGTCCAAAATAAGAAAACTTCTTTTTCACAAGGAGCCTTGATATTTTTTATTTTTTTTTTTAGTTTGAGAGCAAAAGAATAGTGCCAAGAGGTTCCATCAACTAGGTAGGCAATTGTGTTGCAAGGAATCTTCTGCCCAACAGTCCCCCCACAGTGTCTTGAACACAAGAGTAGCCCAAAGCTTCTGGTTTACTTTTCACATGTGGCTCCAGGAAGGATCTGATCTATAGTGTGGGTACCAGTTTGTAAGGTTAGAAGGAATAATGTATCATCCTTTTTTCCCCAACTATATGTTGAGCTGAGTTTTAGCAGAGGCACCTTTGGGGGTGGGCTGGAGGTGCAGAGGGGTTGATGTAAGTAATCTTCTCTCTCTCTGTCTTTCTGTGGGTGAGACCATCTCATTGTGGAGGAGAGAAGG